>CM042164.1:86819407-86934407 GCA_023376005.1 Doryteuthis pealeii | reverse complement strand
AATAATGTTTTAAAAAAAAAATGTTTTCATTGCCATAAAGACAATGAAATCAAAAAATCTCATTTTTCTCATTTTTCAAGATAAAATTTATCTAAAAATGTTTTTAAAAAATCTCGTAAATTAAAAATCTCGTAAATTAAAAAATCTCGTAAATTAAACCCCAACTTGAATTATAGATTCAACCTCCGCTTTTTAAAAAATGAAAGCGCTCTGTCAAAAAATAAATAAACAAAAAAAAAAAAAAAAAAAAAAAAGTTTTTTCTTGCCTAATGGTGATAGATATTTGTGTTATATTTCTAGGAGGATATGGTCGATGCATTTAACAGACTTTTTCTTATCACTTTTAATGATTAATGGGAAGAAAAAGAATGAATGAAAAATAAGGAATTTCATTCGCAGTTTGAAATTACGTTTTGTGTTTTTTCTTTTCTTTTTCTTTTCTTTTTTCTTTTTTCTTTTTCTCTTTTTTTTTCTTTTTTCTCTTTCTCTCTTTTTTTCTTTTCTTTTTCTCTTTCTCTCTTTTTTTTCTTTTTTCCTCTTTCTCTCTTTTTTCTTTTTCTTTTTTCTCTTTCTTTTCTTCTTTCTTTTTTTTTTCTTTTCTTTTTTCTTTCTCTCTTTCTTTTCTTTTTTTTCTTTCTTTTTCTCTCTTTCTTTTTTCTTTTCTTTTTTCTTTTTCTTTTTTCTTTTTTTTTTTCTCTTTCTCTCTTTTTTTCTTTTTTTTTCCTCTTTTCTTTTCTTTTTCTTTTCTCTTTTTCTTTTTTTTTTCTCTTTTTTCTTTTTCCTCTTTCTCTCTTTTTTTTCTTTTTTCCTCTTTCTCTTTCTTTCTCTCTTTTTTTTCTTTTTTCCTATTTCTCTCTTTTATTTCTTTTTCCTCTTTCTCTCTTTTTTTCTTTTCTCTCTCTTTTATTTCTTTTTTTCCCTCTTCTCTCTTTTTTTCTTTTCTTTTTCCCTCTTTCTCTCTTTTTTTCTTTTTTCTCTGTTGTTTGTCATTGGTAAAGAGCAACGGATTTTCAGCTGTTTGTCGAAATCCATCATTCATTCATTGAAAGAAACATTTATTAAAAACAATTACTTATTTATGTTAGAACAATACAACAAATATGGGTTACGAGGTCACGTGGGGGATGTTTTTGGCGCCAAGAAGCTGTCTTGTCTCCGCCACGATTGCTTCTCAAAATTCAAAATTAAGAAAAATAATTAAAAATCATAATTGATTATAAGGATATGCAATATATATGCGACAGAGAGAGAGAGAGAGAGAGAGAGAGAGAGAGAGAGAGAGAGAGAGAGTTGGTATGGGACTGTCAAATAGAGATGGGGGAGAAAGAGAGAGAGAGATAGAAAGAAGAAATAATACGTAAGAGAGAGGGAGAGAGTGTGTGCGTGAGAGAGTTGATACGAGACTGTCAAACAGAGATATAGAGGGGCAAATGGTAGAGAGAAAGAAAGAAAGAGGGAAGAAAGAAAAAGAGGAAATATTACGTGAGAGAGAGAGAGAGAGAGAGAGAGAGAAGAGAGAGAGAGAGAGAGAGAGAGAGAGAGATGGAGAAAGCGAAAGAGGAAATAATACGGACCGAGAAAGAGAAAGAGAGTTGGTATGAGACTGTCAAACAGGGAAAGAGAAAGAAAAAGCGAGAGAAACAGAAAGACAGGGATAATGACGATTTCAATTTGTTGATGAGAAAATAATTTTTTACCAAACAATTTTGAAATTTGTTAAAACATTGAATTCTAAGCCGATTGTCTCCGGTTCTCGCCTGAACATCGAATGACTAAAAATTACAAAAGAAATCAAAAATAAAAATTAAAAAACACAGACCGTGGGTAACGTCACACGTTTTTTATTTTTATTATTTTTTTTCTTCTTCTAATTTTGTTGTACGTAACTCATCAAAACTGGCACTCCTAGGCGACAGGAAGTTTGTACGGATTTAATGTGGATTTTCAAGGCTACAAAAATTGTCACACCAGTAAACAACAACAATTATGATGAAACATAATAAAAAAAGCGCATTAATGAAAATTAAAATAACGTTAGTTGCAAAGGAAATGACGAATCAAAAAAAAAATGGAAATCGTTTCAAATTACATATACATGTTTAAGAAAACTGATTTACTCTACGGGTAAGATTTGACATAAGATCACAAATATGGGGGAATCTAGCAATGGGTGATATGAGGAAAACGAGATCGGTAATTGTAATATCAAGTAACAGGCCGTTGTCGTATCAGTGCTGCTGTATGGCTGCACCACCTGGACCCTAACGAAGCGACTAGAGAATAAACTAGATGGAGGCTGCACAAGAATGCTGCGGGTGATCCTGAACAAGACGTGGAAACAGCACCCTACGAGAAAGCAGCTGTACGACCACCTGCCACATATCACCCAAACTATCCGAGTAAGACGGACAAGACACGCGGGACACTGCTGGAGAAGCAAGGACGAACTCATAAGGGACGTCCTCCTGTGGAAGCCAGCACATGGGCACGCCAGGGTGGGCCGACCAGCAAAAACGCACATTGATCAGCTCTGTGCGGATACAGGATGCTGCACAGAGGACCTCTCGAGAATGATGAGCGATAGGGAAAGATGGAGAGATTGTCATGGATATCCGTCCCAACAGCGCGACATGATGATGATGATGATGATAAACAAAAGTTAATGACGAATTTATCTGGTATTGCGAAAATATTAGAAGATAATATTATCCTTTTTATATAATGGTAAATACACATGAGAGAGAGAGAGAGAGAGAGAGAGAGGTCACCAAGGACTGACTATTATCTTATTATAATGGAGATTGTGTGTTTGTCTATCTGAAGCCGAAACTAAATCACTACTCAAGTCACAATTCCCTTAGTTATTGACGTCACATTCACCATGAATTTATTTTTATTTAAACCTCAGTTATTGATAAAATTGTTATACCTTATTAATACTTTTGACTTTATCTGCATTCTAATAACATGCAATTGTATTTATATATGCAACAAAATAGCGGGTTACAGTGTGAACAGGAAAGCTAATTTGCATATTGATATTAAAAGTTTAATTTTATTAAATATGCGCTTGGTATTATTGATTTCTAATTGTTTGTTTTTTTCTTAATGAATATGAGCAAAAAACTCGGGGATAAATCTTAAAAGAAATCCTTTAATATAAAGAAATAACAGTAATTTTATTCTTTACTTCCTAATTTAACTAAATAGTTAAATTAGGAAAATTCAGCAATAAAAGGAGGGAGTGATGGAAAATGATGGAAGACTTAGTTTCAAAGTTGTTCTATTCTTCGATTATACCCCCTCTGTTTCAAATCATTTTATTTGGATTTTTATTTAGTTTCAAAAGTATTTCAAATTGAACGTATTTCATTACATTAAAATTCAAATACTTGCACCCGGAGGGTGCATATATTTGCTAGTTTAGATAACGAGAAGAAGTAGAGTAAGTGGATATCATACGGAACTGTACCCTTACAGGAAGTAGGTTGGGAGCTTAAATTAGATTATGATGAAACATCCTCTTTTTTTATAAATGAAGTCGATTGTTCTCATTTGGAATTACAATTGTGTCATTTTTCATAATCTTTAAGATATAATTGTCGTGTAGCTTCTCTTCCCAGTTTGTGTTACGGTTCATAGGTTTCTAGCATCTCTTTGCAATGAAGTATTGGCCAAATATTTTCGTTCAAGACGTCCTTTTCTTGATGAACGGTCAAGGGAAATAACTCAATTCTCAAAACTAGCAAGAATATGCACCCTCTGGGCATAATATTTAGTTTTAATGAAATAAAATTTGTTAAGTAAGAAAGACTAACGAAATTAAATAAGAAAGTTTATAAAAAGATTTCACTCATTTTAATTATATTTTAATTGGTTTCTATATAAAATTATTCATAGGGTTAATTTTAATACGTTGGGGGAATAAAACAATACTATTAGAAATCAATAACACCAAGTAAATATTTATTAAACCCGGTTTTATTAAAACCAGTGTGCAAATTAACCACACCATATATTATGTAAACCTTTTTTTCTTAGTGATATACAAGACACATTGCAGGATTTTAAACACACTAATAACATGGGCTGTTTTGAGGCAAATCTAACTCAGATTTTCATAGAGACATCATTAATAAATAAGATTTATTCTCTGTATTAATGATTTTGACTATAATATGAATTGAACACTCATTGATAAACTTACACAATTCATGAGGGTATTTTGACGTAATCAGTGACGTAGTTTTAGTTACGGACAGACAGACACCAAATCTCAATTGCATTCCCAAAATTTACCCGCGAAAACGCCAGTAATTTTTAATATTCTTTTTTTTCTTTTAGTGAAAACATTGAAACACCAAATTCTAAGCGGTCACGTGATTCATGTAGATCGGTGGATCTCTACTGGGGAGCATATGGACCCCTGGGGACCATATAACAACTTTTGGGTTGTAGGCAAGCAAAACTATTTAATTATCAAAATACAATAGGATGTTTAAACATCGAATTGATATGAGGGGGGAGGGGGACTACCATAGTAAAATAGAAATCAAGCGGGTTGATATGTTAAAAAAAGGATTGGGAACAACTGATGAGGATTTAATATATTCTACCGCTGTAGGTTTTTTTTTTAAGTCATCCTTCAGCAACATTCGGTCCTTCCTCGTTTAAAGCCAAATAATTATTTGTAACTTTTAGATTATAATAGATTCATAATGGTTTCATTGTCAGGCCGGGTCACACACATGTTAACTCATTTTTTAAAACAATTTTTTGAAACGCATGTTTTAAAAGCTATTTTATCCATTGATTGAATACTAACAGGTACTACCTTTACGGGTCAGATTGGACCCAGGAGTTATTGAAATTTTATTATGTTATTATCTTCGGTCTACACCGGTACTTGTTCCCTTAGTTAAGTATCTGGCAGCCATCCTTAGTTCCAGATGTAGTGAATAAGTAAGCAAGCCAATAAGTATCCTGTGCTATAGTATTCTTTGTAAGTCCGTCGTCCAAGATGGTCCGAGTGTCAATGACATAAGTTTAGAATCAGGCCTCTTAAATACAACAACAGCAGCAGCAGCAGCAGCACTGCCAGTGATTGGACAATGGGAATCTTTCTCAGGTCACGTGGTAGTCAACGAGTCTATATTTAGGAGTGACCGTCTGGCACACGCCTTATATCACCAAAACATCCAACAGGGGACAGGGATCGAGTGTCACCGACACACATCAGCAGCAGCCTACCCTAACATTTTAGTCATGTGGTGTCCTTTATAAAAGGCCCTCACAGTGGCTACTTCTTCCTCTTTTTAGTTGTATCAATTCAAGGGTGACTGCTGGCTTCGGCCCACCCCCACAAGGTAAGTGCCCTTAGCACTCTCTCTTTCTATGAATTAGGCTTACGGACAGATATAACCCAAGACTACCCTGCTTCTGAACAAGAGAGAATACTATCTTTTGACCCTTGAAGGCCTATAGTAATTACCTTTTAACCACCAGGATATAGCAACTAGGGAGCCAACGACTAAATGCAACTTCGGACAAGCTTCATCCCTTGATACCAAACAGCCGAAAGGCTGTTAGCAGGATTAACTTTTTGCAACCCCACAACTACTTAATCACGGCTATACCTCGAACGGTGCTGTTACCAAACCAAACCAACCACTAACTAAACTAATTACGGCTATACCACACTTTGGTGCTGTTGACTTTAACTGAACTCTTACTAAACTTCTGGGTCGCTTGTCCGACCTAAACTATAAACTTTCTTCGCTTTGTTGTACCCTTTTAATGTGCATTATATTCGTATTAAAACCTGTTGCACTCATATCGTTGTTAACTCGTTCCTTGATGTCATAATCCCGCTTTCTCAACTGCTTTCCTCAACCCAGCTTAATTTTTTTTATAGAGTAATGGTAAATAATGTTTATTCCACTGTCGGCAGAACATCAGAATTGGAACCTCACCCTTAGATGCAGTTTAACGTCATACCAAGGACACCATATCATTGGAAAAATGTCAAAAACGAAGTTTTGTAAATTCTCAAATTAAGATGTTCCATTAGAATAATCAACGTTATACGATTTGTTAATAGAAAAAGTGCGATTTACGTCAATATAAAAAAATGTTTCTATTAGGAAAATTAGGGAATATCGTATTATGTAGATAATACATTTTAAATCATTATTTTATTCCTTTTATTTGTTTATATATACTAGCAAATATATGCACCCTCCGGGTGCAAGTATTTAAGTTTTGATATAATAAAATATCATATTAAATTAGAAAGGCTAATGAAACTGAATAAGAATGCAGATAACAAATTTGGAACAGAGGGGGTATGATTGAAAAATAGAACAACTTTGAAAGTAACTCTTCCATCATTTTCTATTACTCCCCTCTTTCATTGGTAAATTTTCCTAATTTAACTATTTAGTTAAGATAGGAAGTAAAGAATAATATTAGTTATTTTTTCTTGTTAATGGATTTCTTTTAAGATTTATCCCCGAGATTTTTGCTCATATTCATTAAGATAAAACCAAACAATTAGAAATCAATAATACTAAGCATATATTTATTAAAATCCAATTTTTAAGATCAATATGCAAATCAGCCTTCCCATTCACACTATAATCTGCTATTTTGTTGTATATATAAATACAATTGCATGTTCTGTGTATGTAGATATGGTCAACAGTCTTAATGATGTAAAACAGTTTTATTAATAATTGAGGTTTAAATACAAAATAAAATCATGGAGAATGTGATGTAAATAACGAGGGGAATTGTGATTTGTATAGTAATATAGTTTCGGTTACAGACAAAAAAAACACACAATCTCCATTATAATTATATATATATATATATATATATATATATATATAATGGACTCTCCTGTCGATTATCGACGTACCATACACACAATGAACTCCCACACACACACACATATATATATATATATATATATATATATATATACTAACCCATCCGCACAAGTAGAATGTGACACAAGGTAATTTTTTTAAGCGGGTTTGACAGGTTTGAATTCAGAGCTTTCCTTCTCCTATACGGTTTGCCTAACCAAGGTTAAAGCGCCTAGTCTGCCCTACTATTTACCCATATTTGGAGGGAGAATAGTTGGTTCCATACCTTTCCCAAGGATATTAACGCTATGTGAAATGCAAAGAGCCTCGTCCAGGATTTGAACTCGTCTCGTCGTGTCCACTTAATACGACCGTAACCATAGCACCACATGGCTCCACTTATTTATTTATTGATATAATTCTGAAATAATATTTTTTTCTGTTTTAAATTTTTTTTTTTTTTTTCCCTTTTTTATTTATTTTAAAGACCACTCAATCGTTTTGATGATCGTCCCACAATTTAACGTATAATATTTCATGATGACCTGAATTGCCTTAAAAGGAAATTTGTTTATTTATTTGTTTATTTTAAACTACTTACTCAATGTTTATTTTGAAAGCCTAAAATCATTTTTTTTTTTTGCAAAGTGGTTTGAGGATGGGGTGATGCGGCTACAAATTTGTTCATTTCTTTTTCCGATGACGTCATAAATATCCTTTCAAAAATATATCAACAAAATACCAGAATCGTCACTTGAACGAAACATTAACTTAACTCATTTGTTATAAAATTTGAGGAAAAAATTAGAATTTTTATTTTAACGCAGAAAAAAAAAACATGACAACATTTTTTTTTTTTTCCTATTGAAAAAGTTTATCGTTAAATAAATGAACAAACTTTTTGGGATGTTAGATAAGCTTATCTATTTTTCATAAAACATTAGACAATGAAAAGACATGTAGAATTAAGTCAAACTTATATTTGATTTAATAATTATATTTGTATGTATTCCCTCTCTCTCTCTCTCTCTCTCTCTCTCTCTCTCTCTATATATATATATATATATATATATATATATATATATATATATATATATACAAGACTAAGTTTTTGGTATAAATAAATATTTGTAAGATAGACTATTTCATTTTATTTCTAATTAAATTAATATTTTAAAGACAGGAATAAAAAGATTGCGATATGAATAAGATTTGATTTTTCGTTAAAACATACTTTTGCTGTCCGAAGCAAAACAATTTTTTTCTAACTCGCTATTAAAAATAATTCAATGGATAAAGACTCATACAAATTATATATTGAACAAGATTATTTTCTCTTCTTTTCAACCATATGGATATTTTTAAGATTGGACTATAAATAGGCGATACATTCCGAGCTGAACGACTTAAGACTGCGAAATTTATTCACTAAAATTGAATTCACTGATGATATCGCTTTAATAAAAAGTCAGGCAGGGGGACAATATCTTATCATCAGCAGGAGTTGGTATACGGACAGTTTCGCAAATTGGGTGATTTTGGCTTAATTAATTAATTATATCCCTTAATCAGTAAAAAATCAATAACCAAATTTGGCGTGTTTCTTAGTTAGAAGGATATTAATATGTATGCAAGATTTCGAATCAGAATGACCTCCCGTTTTGAACTTATACGTCGACACGTACATACCAAAAACTTAGTCTTATCTATCTATCTATATCTATCTATCTATATATATATATATATATATATATATATATATATATGTGTGCGTGCGTTAGTTTCTCAGCTTATTCATAATTGAGCACTTTTATATTCATTCATAATTCCGACTTATTCGGTTACTTCTTTTTCTTGACGGTCAAAATTGTGACTCACATACACACACATATATAAATCAATCTGTTCATATATATCTACATCTATCTACCTGTTAGAATCCATTGATGTCACACAAATATTTTTTTTTTTTAACTGAATAATTGGGGGAAAAAATACCAAAAAACGAAATTAATGTTCCCGATTTTACAAACTTGTTGATGTACTGGCAGAAAAAAAAATGATTTCTATATCTTTTGTTAGAAGTTGTCAAATGTTATTTTGGTTTGGTTTGGTTTGTTTGGTTTTACGGCATATCAACCTCGGTGGGTCATTTAATGCCGATAAAGTTTTGAAATAAATCAATTCTTAATGCATAATACAATTGTTTATAAACTCATGTTTTTCTATTTAACCCATAGATGGGACCCTAACAGGTACTACCACTCCGGGTCAGAGTGGACCAGGGAGCAATGGTGATGAAGGGGTGCTCCACATTCCCCAAACCTCCAAAACTGGAACCTCACCATTAGATAGAGTTTAACGTCATTCCCAGGACATGTAGACCCGCACACACCGCCTTCTAGCACCCATATGATAAAAAGGGGTTGGGGCTTGCCATAAGGGTGTTATTTGGGGGGGGGGGTTTTCTCACACAACAAAAATATGGGATGTTGGACAACGAGAAATAAAAGCTGACATTTTGTTGATAACCGACACAAAATGAATTTCGTTTATTTCCTAAAAATTCAAAATTAATCAAGAAAGAAAGAATTGAAACCTCACCACAGGATTCACTTTAACGTCAGCTCAGTCAGTATATCATTCGGCTAGAAACAACAAGGTTCCTAGTTCGATACCGGCCCTCGCCAACTCAGCGTATGAGTAGCACAGGTATATGTGCGGTAAAGTGAGGAGTTGATGGTAGTTGTGGCGCTCCACCTCAGATGCTAAAAAAAAATCCCTTCGTTTAGCGCTAGTGAAAAGGGGATAGACTCCCTCGCTGATTGGCTGATACTGACTTTAGGCCCCCCCCCCTGAAGATTTACTACTAATGACCCTAGCAGATACTAACACTCCGGTTAGAGTGAACCTGGGATAATGACGATGAAGGAGTGCTCCAGAATTGGAACCTCACCACTAGATGCAGAGTGGACCTGGAGTAATGACGAGGAGTGCTCCAGAATTGGAACCTCACCACTAGATGCAGAGTGGACCTGGGAGTAATGACGATGAAGGAGTGCTCCAGAATTGGGACCTCACCACTAGATGCAGAGTGGACCTGGGAGTAATGACGATGAAGGAGTGCTCCAGAATTGGAACCTCACCACTAGATGCAGAGTGGACCTGGGAGTAATGACGATGAAGGAGTGCTCCAGAATTGGAACCTCACCACTAGATGCAGTTTAACATGGACATCGAGAAATGAAAGTTGAGTTGACACCAATGAATCTCATTTCCTTTTAATTTTAATTTTAATTTTGATTAAGAAAGAAAGAAAGATTATTTTGTATTTGTCGATAGATGGTTTTACTTTTTCTGCATCAAACGCAATTTGGCTGGATTTTATGGCATGTCAACTGTAGCTGTTGCCTTTGAGTGCACCTAATAGTTAGATGTATTTATTTTCTACCCTCAAAATATACCCTTAAATTTAGACAGTGTAAGGGAAACAACTCTGTTAGGGTCTGATAATCAAGTGACCCACAGGGTCAGAATGGCATTGTGGGAAGATCAACAGATATCCTTAGGGCAAAATAGGGACTTCCGCCAGGCTGATGCAGCAAAAAGGTTGTGTGGAAAATATTGTCCTAAAATTAGAATTTTAGTCTTTAGTTAGTTCTTGGCACTGGTAACGGCGCACAGGTATGTTTCTTTCCAATTTTCCCGTGAAGTTGCTGGCATTTTTTAAAGACCCTCTTTGTAAAATAGTAATTGTTTATACCCCATTTTATTTCAGTATTTCACGGTGTTTGGAAGTAAATAAAATCTTCTACATTCAACATCAGTCGGTCTACGTGTCATCATTACATCACCAGAAAATATTACCAGGGAACTGCTACATCAACCCTTAATGGGTTATCTTATGCCGAAGACGTTTTTGTTTTATTCATTCTTGTTGGGTATTCAAAATTTTAAACCCATTTCTTTTTATCTATTTAACCGATATAACCCTAACAACACCGAATTAGAGTGGACCTGGAAGTAACAGCGATGAATGTGGCACTCCACACTTAAGAGTATTTACGGCTTCGAAGGAGTTCTTATTTCTCCGTAGTTGTAGGCAAATTGTCGGACAAAGAAGGAACAAACACGAAAGTAAATGCAGACACTTGTATTGACAGAATTACATAAAATTGTTGCAAATTTTAATGGTATTTGCTACGAGACTGTGGAGGAATTTTCTTGTAGTACTGGTGATAACACGGTTTTTCTTCTCGTCGGTAGGAAATGTAGATAAGACGCTTCGTCTCGGTAGTTGCTCGTCCTTTAGTCAGTGTGCAATAGTACCGGCCTTTGTGCAGTATGCAGATACAATGCCTTTGAAGGAAGCTGGTTGTAAGTTATGTGATAAGTGGACCCTGTTTTGGGGCTTGGTAATGAGAGCTTGGTGTTTTTATGTCTCTCCTCCAGGGTTGCTTTGCAATAAGTAGGCCCTAATATTGGGCTAAATGAAAGAACGTTTATTTTTACGTCTCTTGTTGGTAACGGCTCTCTGACAAGTTTTGGGGCTAAGTAATGAGAGTGTTTCCTTTGACGTCTCTCTCCAGTAACAGATCCCTGATAAGTGAAGTTTTTGGTATTTGGCGCCAACATACGATGTTGGCGACCGCCCCCTGGCGGCAGGGGGAGATAATTAGCTATGGAATTTCCGATACACTCCCCAGAGCTCCAGAATTGGAACCTCACCACTAGATGCAGTTGAACGTCATACCTATGACACCCTATCATTGGAAAAATGACAAAAAAAAAGAGAAGTTTTGTACCTTCTCAAATGAAGATATTCCATGTGAATAACCAACGTTATACGAACATGATTCGTTAATAGAAATCTCATCACATTCGTCAACATAATAAAAATGTTTTTGTTTTTTTGGTGAGCAAATAAAAATTAGTGAATGCCGGATTTTTTATATAATGAATTTTTGGATCATCCTTTTATTTCAGTCTTGGTAGAATTATCGGACCAACTTACCTTTAAGCACCCCATGGGCAACCTGGATTCAGAGGGACATGTTTCGCTTTGCACCGTCAACATCCGGTTGTTTGTTACCAGACGATTTTTAGACGCATTTTTTTAAATTATAAAACTAACTGCTAACCCTAACCCTAACCCCTAACAAACAACCGGATGTTGACGGTGTAAAGCGAAAACATGTCCCTCTGAATGCTGGGGTAACGAATTCTCAAATATTCTTTATTTTTTATTTTTCAAATTCTGAGAAGGTATAATTATGAAGTTTCTTGAAAAGTGGTAAAAGTTATCATCATCGGGTCATGCTGGCAGCACGGATGCCCATGATTATCTCTCGCCAACCGTCCCTAATTGCCATCGCCTCTGGCATGTCCTCTGTGCAGCATTCCGAATCCGCGCAGAACTAATCGATGTGGACTGCCGCAGTGGCTTGTTCATATTCAGATGTCCACTGGAGAACATCACCTATGAGTTCGTCCCTGCTTGTCTAGCATGTCTTGTTCTTCTTACTCGGATGGTGTATATGATAGGGGCTAGGTGGCCATACAGCTGTTTTCTTGTGGGGTGCTGTTTTCGTGATTTGTTTAAAACATTGCGCAGGGTTCTTGTGCAGCTCACATCTAGCTAATTCTCTAAGCACTTCGTTAGTGTCCAAGTGGTGCAGCCATACAGTAGCACTGATACAGCTATGGCTCCCATCTAGCTAATTCTCTAAGCACTTCGTTAGTGTCCAAGTGGTGCAGCCATACAGTAGCACTGATACAGCTATGGCTCCCATCTAGCTAATTCTCTAAGCACTTCGTTAGTGTCCAAGTGGTGCAGCCATACAGTAGCACTGATACAGCTATGGCTCCCATCTAGCTAATTCTCTAAGCACTTCGTCAGTGTCCAAGTGGTGCAGCCATACAGTAGCACTGATACAGCTGGTTTAGATTAAAATCGACTGAAAACAGATGAATATTTTAAAGTAAGAAAATAAATAAAAAATAAAAGTGGGTTATTTGATTATTTTTAGTGAGCGGCAACAGAGATAATATTTCTTTTTTTTTTTTAGAAATTAAATAATGCGAATAATGTTATCACGTGACTAATTAATAAGAATAAAAAAATAAGTTAAAAGGGATTTAAATCGGTTTTATTTCGACGGATCATTTTTACAAATATTTTTTTTTTTTATGAAAAAAAAATGTAATTTTGATGCGCTCGTGTTTTTAACTATAATTAAGATTATTTTTTTCTTAAGGGTTCAAAAATCCGAGTATTTAATTTTACTTGCTTTCTTTCTTTTTTTTAAATTAAAAAAAATTTTTTTAACAATACATTATTGAATTTTATGTTATTCAGAGTTTCTCTTTATTTTTTTTTTCTTAGGAGTATACATAGATAAATAGATAGATCTTTTTTTTTTATATAGCAGAAAAAATCGTATCTTCTTCACTGTGGTAGACGAGAGAGAAAGATAGGCATTTTATGAATCTGCCATACTCTGAACGTCTCGCAGCCCTGGGAATGGATTCGTTGAAACTTCGGCGTCTGGCAACTGACCTGGTAAATGCTCATAAGGTCATCAATCATCTTAACAACAGCAACCTCGAGCACCTTTTTGATCTCCATCTCTCCAATACACGCGGGCATGCCTACAAAGTCAGAAAACAGCACTGTTCACGTGACTTTCGGAAACATTTTTTTCACGCTTAGAATTGCGGAGACATGGAATAAACTGCCTGCATCTGTTGTAGGCTGCCGAAGCACTGAATCTTTCAAAGCCTCCATGCTTCCTGTAGTCCGCCAACACTATACCTGATGCCACTCTCCACATACACATGCACATACATACATGCATATTACTACTGTGAACTGTTCATGTTCCTGACACAACATTATTCTGTGTACTTGACATGAGACTTTGATGAGTTGTGGTGCACTTGAGCACTGTACACAATAAATTTCATTATTATTATCATGCATGGGGTAGAATGCTGGGAAGAATTGACGCTTGACCTTATCCGTGATTTCCATGGTTGATAATCTGTTTATATAGCAATCCATGTATTTCCTATGCGTGGATTAACATCGCTTTCTGTGGATGAGATATTACTACCTAGGTATGTGAACTGGCCCACCACTTTTAGAGGCTTACCATCCAGCATGATATACCTTCATCTTGTTTAAAACAAATGAACTCGTAGTAGTGATTCGGCTTTGGCAAGTGAATTTGCGAGAAGTGCCAGATCATCTGTTTAGTCCCCATCCGTGATAGTTTCTGTGGGATAACACCTACTTCGGACTATATGACCTTTAGGCACCCCTTTTGCGATCTCGTTTCATGAGGACATTTTTTTTCATTTACATCGCCAAAATCCGATTGTTTGTTAACAGATGACTTTTAGAGTTTTTTTTTAATTATAAAACTAACCCCTAACCCTAACCCTAACCCTAACCAACAACCGGATTCTGGCGGTGTAAATGAAAAAATGTCCTTATGAAACGAGATCGCAAAAGGGGTGCCTAAAGGTCATATGGTCTCCTACTTCTTGCTTTTTTTTTCTTTTTTTTTTTTCTTCTGTGAAATCATTTTCTTTTATGGAATCTAATGATGTTCAAAGCATGGGTCAACGGCCACGATCAGCGGAAGATATAGTGGAACAAAATACTAAATATCTTATTTTTCTGAATTTGTTTACACGAGGCTGATGTGACATAGAAAAACTGGGGTCATTTTTGGATTCAGAGGTAAAAAAAAAAAAAATAGTCAAATAAAAGTGTCAGATCAAACTCAACGAAAATTGTGTTCCTCAGTGTTATCAAACCTCATCTAAAGAAAAAAAAAATTTTTGACAAATAATTTATTATATTTGTGGCCCAGCTGTGCACTCATCTCGTTTTTAAAATTTAGCTTCATGGTTAATGGAATGAGAACAATCTTCCTCAATAGATTAAATAAAGGGATCGAAATTCAATGAAAGCTCCCGATAGCGACATGAAGTTTCCCGAGTTCGACAAGAAACACCCGAAGAAGACCGGAGAACATATTCCGTCGAATCATTGTGTATATAACAATAAAGATAAGGACAACAGTCCGAAAAATCAAAATAATTCTAAACATCTTGCACAATAAAATCAATGTCGAAATAAAAAAATAAAATGATTGTTGCTCAATTGATAACTTTCTACCATTAGCGAGGATTAAAATGTAAGGGAAATAACTCTCTTTACAGAAATAAGAGTTATTTCCCTTGAAGATCTATCGCGCTTATTTGTTTTGCCTTGTTTGCTTTGTGTAATGGCGTATCAATCTTCCTTTGGGTTAGCGATAGCTGCAAGAACAGTTTTCCTGCGTCCCAGCGCTTTGGAAATCTTACTTAGTAGGCTAATCTTCATCATTCAGAGTCTCTAACCACACACACGCATATATATATATATATATATATATATATATATATATATATATATATATATATGAGTATGAAAAGGTGGAATGAAAACATCACACAATGCTGTTAAAGAGAAAACAATTTATAATATAATCATAGCTGATACTGATCAATATTTCGATTTTACAAAAATCATCATCAGGGCTCATTCACTCCGTGGTGTTTGGGTTGGAGAAAAATGTCAAATCAGTTCACAAATAAAAAAAAAACCTTAATTCTGCAAAAAAATGTCAAATCAGTTCACAAATAAAAAAAACATAATTCTGCATATATATATATATATATATATATATATATATATATATATATATATATATATATATAAACACACACACACACACACACACACACACACACACACACACACACATACCTAAAAAATGCACAATGTTTCCTTTCGATACACACACTTACAGCGTCCCATACTCACGCCATAAAATAGAATATTTGATGTCATATTTCAAAACCGTCCCCTTTTTCAAACCTCAAAAAATTTTAAACAGACTGAATGACAAGGACTACCACTCGCTTTTCTCGTTATTCTGTGATAAATAATTTCTTATCTTATGCCCTGAAGATGATCTAATTAATAGATCGAAACACTGCGGCGTCGGCCAATAAACTCACCACCTAACCCATTTAAACCTGTGTTTTTTCATTTTTCTTAATATACTACATATATATATATATATATAAAAGGGTTTTGTAATTTGCTTGAAGCATTGTGTTTATATTGGTTTGTAACCAAAAAAGACTATAGTTTTGAAGACTATCACAATGCAAGTGTAAAGAAAAAATAAGGTTATTGTGGTGTTGTTTGTTAAGAATAAATCACAGGTTAACAAACAACACCACAGTTACCTTCTTTTTTTCTTACATTTGCATTATGATAGTCTTAAAAACCAACCAACAAACCAATATATAATATATATATTAGGTAGTCAAAAAATTAAAAATCTGTTTTTGACAAAATTAATTTAGTCCCCCACCCCCCTACAGAAAATAATTTACCAAAAATCAGGGAATTATCGGATTTTCAGTGTTGATTTATGAATGAATGAACTTTATAATGCATTATTTATTTTATTTCAAAACTTTCTCATTTTTTTCAGGTCACTTAATTTTGATCCCCCTTTATTTTCGGGGCGTAAAATCTCGGCGAGGTTGGTCAGTGTTCGATACTAATTACAATATAAATAGAAAGATAAAAGACCAAAGTTGTGAATAGAAAAAAAAAAGATTTTAAAGCGGGATTTTCTATGAGAAAATAAGTACCAAAAATCGGAAAATAAAATGTAAAAAAAAAAAAAAAAATGCAAAATATAATTTTTGGAGATTTCTTTTTTACTCATTTCGATAATTATTTAATTGGCTATTATCTTATAAAAGAAAAAATTATACATCGATATTTTTTCTGCTTAAAGGGGGGGGGGAATAGTTTTTCTTCAAAACTTATTACTTTGTTCGACTAAAATAAGGTTTGCATTGAATAGATATTAATTTCTAGAATCTAAAAATATAACATTTTAAACTTAACATCAGGATTTTCATATTTTAAATCAATTAAATTCATTTTCAATGTTATTTACATCACGTTAGACGATTATTTGTATGGAAACAGAAAAGAATAATTAAAATGGAATTTAGATTTATTTCAATTAATTGATAAATAAATGTGATTTAATTAATAAATTAAATTAAACTAAATTAATCAAAAGTAATTTAATATAAGAACAAATATTGGTCCAAAATAATATCCCTTTTCCAAACAAGAAAAAAAAAGTATATTTAGGGAACCCCATACAAAAAGCGGAAGTCATGATTAAACACATTGATTCAACCGCAACAAATTAAAACTAATATTTCTTTGTTTTTTGTGTTTTTTTTTTCATGCAAAAAACGGATTTACTTAGTTAAAAACGAGTGAGTAAAATTTCAGTAATATCTAATAAATATGTATTTAAACTAACGTTTTACTTATTTCTAAGAAGAAATGTTTATAAGTATTTTAAAAATATTTTAAAACAATTATTGAACATGATAAATCAAAATAAATTCGACGCAACTTTTCGCCAAAATTTGAACGAATTTTAATGTTAAAAATGTATTAAAAATAAATTGCATATGTAATAATATTTTTCTTTTTTAAATGATGGTCATTATGTCACTACTTATCGATTTAGACAAAAGTTTGACCTTAAATAATAGATTTAATCAATTTTAATTCGTTTTTTAAGACCATTAGCAGACGATTTTTGGGCATTCCTAATATATATATATATATATATATATAATATATATATATGAGAGAGAGAGAGAGAGAGAGAGAGAGAGAGAGAGAGAGAGAGAGAGCAAAGTGTTTATCAAATTTAATCAAGCACTAAAATGGATACCTCAAAAAGAGAGAATTTCGTTGAGAAGATTTTGTTGAAGACTTTTTTGTCAAAGTTTTTGATTTGATTTTATCTTTGATTCTATCAACCCTAAAAATATCAACACTATAAACAGAGAATTTGTAAAATAACATTTTCTTCTACTAAAGTATAGGNACCCATTTAAGATCAAGTTCATTGTGAATGATCTGCAAGATAAGCTTACTGACCTCTGATCCCTTAATTTTAACGTTGTCTTTTATCGATATTTACTAGCTTTACCAAAATGGCCTAAAATGCGTTTTTGACAAAATGAATTTAGCCCCCCCCCTCTACAGAAAATAATTTACCAAAAATCGGGGAATTATCGAATTTTAATGAAATTTTCAGTGTTCATTTATCAAGGAATGATCTTTATAATGCATTATTTATTTTATTTCAAAACTTTCTCATTTTTTTCAGGTCACTTAATTTTGACCCCACCTCCTTATGTTAGGGGCGTAACATTTTTTCGAGTTGGTCTTATAGTTTCTTAATTACAGTATAAATAATGAGATAAAAGACCGAAGTTATGAATAGAAACGAAAAAAATTACGGTGGCTTTTCTATGAGAAAATAAGTACCGAAAATTGAAAAAATAAAAATGTAAAAAATAATAAGATTTTTGGAGATTTCTTTTTTACTCATTTCGATATTTATTTAATTGGCTATTATCTTATAAAAGAAAAATTATACATCGATATTTTTCTGCTTAAAAAGGGTGGGGGGCATTTTCAATCGAGTTTTTCTTCAAAAAGTATACGTTGATGTAATAAATAAGGTTTGCATTAAATAGATATTTATTTCTAGAATCTAAAAATATAACATTTTAAACTAAACATCAGGGTTTTCATATTTTAAAATTAATATATAAAATTATATTAATTTTTCATAGCAAAAATACTAAATTAAAGTTTTGAAATAAAATAACTAATGCATTATAGAATTCATTAATTGATAAATCAATACTGCAAATTTCATTAAAATCGGATTATTACCTGATTTTTGGTAATATTTTGCGATCGCGAATGTTAATTTAAAATTGTAAACAAGCGCTTAAAACCTTGAAAAAAGAGACAGAATGGCGGATCGCGTTGATATTGACCAAAACAAATCCCTTTAAATGTATTAAAAATAAACTGCATATTGTAATGATATTTTTCTTTTTTTAATGATGGTCATTGTGTTACTACTTATCGATTTCGACAAAAGTTTGACCTTAAATAATAGATTTAATTAATTTTAATTCGTTTTTCAAACGTGGAAAACGATTTTTTGGGGTATACCTAATATTTACCAAGCTAGGTATACCAATTAATAATGTAGGGTGGGGATCAAGGTGTAGGAAGATTGCAGAATAATTTTCACAATTCAAAATGTCACACATTCATTTCTTTTAGTTTGCGAAAGAAAAAAGGAAAAAAAAAAAAAGAAAACAATACTTGATTAATAATAAAAGTGTAAATAACTGTGACGGAGAACGAGAAAGGAAAAAGAACAAGACATTGTCTTGCCTGCCGGGATCGAACTCGCGTCCTCCTGCATGCAAAAACAAATGCGTTTTGGGCATTGGACGGACGCGAGGTTCGACTGATGTGCCCGGGTGTTTGGCTAATAGGCCCATAAAATAACAAGTGAGTCGAGCGCTGGGCAGTCAGCAGCAGCAGCAGAAGCAGTCGACGACGAAGCGCTTATCAGTAAAGAAATGGATTTTAGTCGAACAGAAACAAAACTAAATAGGAAATGTGATTTTGAACTGCTAAAGATCATTTCGACTACGACGACGGATTTTTCCAGCTGCTAGACGAAGAATGTGTTGGGGGTCTGACTTGTGAGAAGACTGAGAAACTCGCTTGGTTTTGGTTCCCCCTTGACAGGAGCTTGTTGATTCGAAAGTCTATTTCGCCCCATATATTTTCCGCCCTTCTATAATAACACGATTTAAAATATACATAGTTCATGTAGACGACAACCATTATTCATTAAGAAAAGAAAAAAATTTCCCCAACATTATTCAAGGGAGGTAAATTTATTGGAAACAATTTAGTGTAAGGGACGTAACTCTTGCTTCGTATGAAAAACTTTCAACTCTCGTTTCGGCCGGGGGGAGGGGGTCCAGTGGCTTCAGCCCTGGACCGTAGAAGATAACAATATGGATCCCAGGAGGTCATCCCCACCAGGCAACACCTGCCCCATTGATTTAAAGGGGCAGGCTGGGTTTATTGCACAGTGCCCGAGGGGAATGCCGACGGGATCAACGTATTTTTTTTGCACTCACGACCCATGAGCTTCGGTTCGTGGGTGGTCCCACATTAATAGGGCCTTGTGCCTGACCTGGATACGTGGTAAATATCTAATCTATGCATGGACACTTTTGGTCGAAAGAGGTATTCAAAAATTTTTATTTAAAAACAATTACCAAAACTGAGGACTTGTTCGATTTTAATTAAATTTTCACCACTTAATTAAATAACTTAATTTTAAAATGAATAGATTATCTTATTTAAAAAATTGAAAAAAATATTTTTATCAATTCAGATTGTTGCGGGTGGGTGGTTTCAAGCTTTGGTCATTTGAATAAAGAAAAATTATTCCAGTCCTTAATTTTTACATTTCTAGAAAGATAAAATCCTGAAGACCACATAAATATTCCAGTCCTTAATTCTAGATTTCTTAATTCTCATTTCTAGAAAGATAAAATCCTGAAGACAACATAAATTATTCCAGTCCTTAATTCTAGATTTCTTAATTCTCACTTTCTAGAAAGATAAAATCCTGAAGACCAATAAATTATTCCAGTCCTTAATTCTAGATTTCTTAATTCTCATTCTAGAAAGATAAAATCCTGAAGACAACATAAATTATTCAGTCCTTAATTCTAGATTTCTTAATTCTCATTTCAGAAAGATAAAATCCTGAAGACCACATAAATTATTCCAGTCCTTAATTCTAGATTTTCTAATTTCTCATTTCTAGAAAGATAAAATCCTGAAGACCACATAAATTATTCCAGTCCTTAATTCTAAATTTCTTAATTCTCATTTCTAGAAAGATAAAATCCTGAAGAACCACATAAATTATTCCAGTCCTTAATTCTAGATTTCTTAATTCTCATTTCTAGAAAGATAAAATCCTGAAAACCACATAAATTATTTCCAGTCCTTAATTCTAGATTTCTTAATTCTCATTTCTAGAAAGATAAAAATCCTGAAGACACATAAATTATCCCAGTCCTTAATTCTAGATTTCTTAATTCTCATTTCTAGAAAGATAAAATCCTGAAGACCACATAAATTATTCCAGTCCTTAATTCTAGATTTCTTAATTCTCATTTCTAGAAAGATAAAATCCTGAGGACCACATAAATTATTCAGTCCTTAATTCTAGATTTCTTAATCTCATTTCTAGAAAGATAAAATCCTGAAGACCACATAAATTATTCCAGTCTTAATTCTAGATTTCTTAATTCTCATTTCTAGAAAGATAAATCCTGAAGACCACATAAATATTTCCAGTCCTAATTCTAGATTTCTTAATTCTCATTTCTAGAAAGATTAAAATCCTGAAGACCACATAAATATTCCAGTCCTTAATTCTAAATTTCTTAATTCTCATTTCTAGAAAGATAAAATCCTGAAGACCACATAAATTATTCCAGTCCTTAATTCTAGATTTCTTAATTCTCATTTCTAGAAAGATAAAATCCTGAAGACCACATAAATTATTCAGTCCTTAATTTTAAATTTCTTAATTCTCATTTCTAGAAATAAAATCCTGAAGACGCACATAAATATTTCCAGTCCTTAATTCTAGATTTCTTAATTCTCATTTCTAGAAAGATAAAATCCTGAAGACCACATAAATTTTTCAGTCCTTAGTCTAGATATCTCTTCTTTTTAGGAAATTGCTCTACTATGGCTTTAGCACAAATTTTAGATGCTGGCATTTTTTTCTTTTTTAGACTAGGTCCAATTTTGAGACTGAAAGTGATTCACTATATTAATTTAATTCAGTTATCTTGTAATTTGTTGCTTATTCATACAATTGGTTTTGAAAAATGAATAAAATATGAAAAAATAATCATTGATAGTTAATGTTATTAAAGGATTTTTTGTTCAATTTAAATTTTTACAATGGTTAAGTTAATGCAATTATGAATCCAGGAGAATCCCTATGTGATGGTAAGCTCAGAGTCAGTCATTCCATAAAATGGTGTTTTTTTTATTCATTTATTTTTAAATTGTATGGTCACATGATAGCATTTACTTTCTTTAATCATATTTTAAAACAAGGTTAGAAGAATGATAAAATTGTCACTCTGCAAACTAGTTATTGTCATTTTTAGATGCCTTCCTTCATTTTAAAAATATGTAGATCAAATTTAAGTCTGATGAATTTGGAAGCTTTATTTTTATATATTTTTATAAGGCAAATTGTTTCCTTTTACAACAAATCTGTTTCTTCCTCTCTTTGTATTCTCATAAAGCCAGCAGCAACAGTTACAAGATCTTTTGGAACTTTTATTCTTGTTTCATTTTTTACTTTTTTTCTATTCACAATTTCAATGGTTGCTTATGTACAGTTTGTAAATTTTTTCTATTTTTTCCTGCAATTATGTTTTGTAAAGTCTATGTCTTTTTTTAAATTTAAATTTTTTATTTTATTTCACATAACTCCCTGAATTCTAAACTGTAAACAGAATATGACTATAAGTGTTATATTTATTTATTGGGAATTTGCAAACTTTTTAAAGAATTTTTGCTTTTCGAATTTTCAAAATGATATTTAAAAAATATTTCTTAAGTAAAAAGACAAAAAAAATTATTAAAAAAATAAAAAATAAACACTTCAAAAAAACAAAACCTAATTTTACATTACATTGTTTGCCTTTAGGTTAATTTGTAAAATTCAAATTAAATGAATAATAAAAGTTTTTCTTTTCAATATAAGTCATATGCTGTGATATTATTATTATTGTGTGAAATATTGTTCAAACGGTTTTATATATGGAAACCCTACAAAAAGAAATATTTGTTACTGAGCTTGAGACTGGTTTTATTAATTAATTAGTATTTTTTTTTCTCTCAATCATGTGATGTTGTCATCTGAAATGATGTCTTAATAGTAAAAAATACATTTCATTTGCCAATTTCTCAGCAAAATGTGGATTTGCACACCTTGCTATTATAAAGAACACATTTTATTGTGCCTCCCCTTTTTAGGGTCTTTTCTTTCTGGTTTAATAACATAGATTTCTAAACCAGATATGGTACAGTTCCCATGGTGCAGTGGCTAATGTGCTGGACTGCGACATCATAGTAAGCGAGTTCAAATTCCAGCCTTTTGCTTTTAGACTAATATCCTTGGGAAAGGTATAAACCTCCTTATCCTCCCAGGTACAGGTTAAATAGTACCATTACTGTTCTACAAGAATGACTTAGGCATTAAATAACCCAAGAAAATTGATATGTCATTAAACAAAGAAACCATAAAACCAAATGTTTAACTTACTTGTTATAAAAGTCTTATATCAATTTAGTAATTTTGTCGAAACAAATTCTTTAAAAGTCTTAATTCTTCAAAAAAAAATTTTAGAAAAAAAACTTGATCAGTGCTATTCTACTCGCAATAAATTCTATTCTACTGGTTCTGATATAAAAAATAATTTCTTCTTCTTCTAAAGTAATTACTCATTTTTTTCAAAGATTTTTCACCCAACAAATTTTCCATTTTGGATTATTAAAGTAAATTAGAGTAAAGTTTGCAAAAATTCTTTCCATCCATTTTGATTTGATACTTAGAATCAGCTTCAAAAATGGAAATAGATAAGTCAGCTCAAGAATTTTGCTATACTACATATACCATGTAACCCAGTATAATCAGTACTTGGAAAAGAGAAGGACACTGCTATGTAAACCCAATTGCTTTGAGAGATGTCATGAAGTGAAATATTGAGTGTGACAACCTAGCAACAACCTATTAGGTTTATGGGAAACATCCTATCCTTTTCTCCCAAGGAAATTCTAAGATATTATATTAAGAAGTAAAGAAAAAAATACAATTAATCAATTATTGTATCATTATTACCAAATGGAAATGAAAACAATCAAATTTTCTGTTTAATAGTTTTTATTTATTTATTTGAACTGTAATAAATCCAATAAAATGGACACATAAAATACTGATTCATAGGAATTGTTTGAGTCTCTTTTTTCTAAATTTGAGGAGTATTTTATGTCTTAAACTCAGTTATTCAAAGCTTTATTCATTTCTTGAAAATGAAAGGAGTTGGTAGAAGCATGTAACTTTTTTGGTTTATTTTTTATATCTGACATTATACAATTGTAAAGCAACCTTGACCAAATATTGTCTTCTGTAACCAAATTCCAAATAAGGTACCAAACCATTTTTATCCTTCCTGTTTTGTATCCAATGTAAATGTATAGCTGATTTCCAGTCACCATTCTCAAGTAATAAAACTTTTATTAACAACTTCATATCAATTATACAAACATACACAAAGTCAACATTTTGATATAATAGTTATAATAATATTTTTTCATCAAAGAATTTAAAAAAACTTTTATCCAAAATTTATATCAGTTGATGAAGTGGAACCACAGATAAACATTTACCTAAAAAAAAATCTCTCACTTTTTTTAACATCATGTTTTGTTTGTTTTTTTTACCAAAGAATAAAGAGTTTTTCCTGTTAATTATAAAAACAAACAAAAAATAAAAATAGGTACTCATGTGTAACGGTTATCTTCAATGGAAATGGACACGGTGACCCGAGTTCAAATCCTGGATGGGGCTGTTTGTATTTCACATTGCACTTGGAAACAGTAAGAATCCAACTATTCCCCTTCCAGCTATGAGTAAATAAGGCAGACTGTGCTCTTTAACCTTGGTATGGCAACCGGTCTAGGAGAAGGAAAACTCTGAATTCAAACCTGTTAAACTTCACTTAAAAATTGACCTAATCCTGCTCATGCAGAGGAGTTGGAAAACAGTTCTATTTAAAACAATGTCTAATGACTTTTCTCTATTCAAATATTTATAGTAAAGTATATTTATTCAAATTGTTAATATTGCATCAAAAGGATTTTATTTATTTTCCACTTTGAAAACTGTCTTTCATATACAAATTTATTAGCATATAATGAAGCCTTTTTTAATCTCATTCATGTGCCTATTATGAACCAATGAGCATGTTAAGAGAATTCTCCATCATCTTCTAGGTCCAATTTGAAATTTCTTTACTATTGATGGAGCTTTTAGGACTAGATGTATTTATCCCTAAAATTTAATTGAAATTATAATAATAATATTTGGGAATATTCTTCTGTGATGCTCCCCGGGTCATGGAAGATTTTGGTCTTATCAGTATCAAATCTTCTCACAGAAGTGACTCATACTCTTAAATAATTGACATCTTATAGCTAAACCTGCAAAATAATCTTAAATTTACTTTTGAACTAAGAAATCCAACTTTAAGACAGTAAAATATGATTTGAGCCTATTGATCATCTATGATTGTTCTATCTCATCTTCATAGAAATCATTGATTATTGGAAATCAGTTATACATAAAAAGAAGTAGTAATTGCCAAATTTTTATGTACTGGTGATTATTACTCATGATTTTTTCATTTCAATTATATTCCTCAAAAAGTTTTTGCAACCTGTTCTTCAATCAGTGATTTAAATCTTTTTTCTTTTTTTTTTTATTAAATTAAATTCTCTTTTATTAAAAAAAATGTCTAATTATTTATGAAAAAAATGTTTACAACTTGTAAAAGAAATCTTGTTTCAAAATAATGAAATGTTAATCCAAACTTTTTTTGAGGGATATATATTGATCTTTTCATTTTTCTTTCCCTCTTTTTGTTTTGCTTGCCAATTACCCAGTATCTTCATGGTATATTGGGAAAATTATAAATCCAGGTAAACCCTTTTCCTCCTCAGATCAAATCTACTACACTCAATCTCCCTTTTATTGTCTTACTGCTGAGTTCTGTATTAATCTTGAGTGCCATTTTGTATTTTTAGAAGAAAAAAAGGCCAAAGTAAGAGAATAGTGATAATGATATAATGACTAAGAGAAACAAAAAGCACTTTTCATTCCTAGGTTTCCATTATGAACATATTGAATAATCTATTCTTTCTGCTTCTGTCAGTTCAAAAAGTGACAACAGATGAATTGTAGAGATTATTTAGCAAATCCCATGAAAACTGAAAGAAGACTTTAGAATACACTGAAAATAAAATTCTTCTTTAGATTAATTAATGATTATCTATGAGATATTAATTGCTTGGAAGCAGGTTGATGATTCTGAAATTACTTTGCATCAGAATCAACTTTGGAAAATTTTATTTTTATTTAGTTTATTTTGAACTTCCTGCAAAGCATGTATAAAGTTATCTTGTTATTTGGTTCAAGTTTATTGAACTGTTGTTGAGTCTCTTCACTTTTTGAAATATTATTTAATCTTATTTTATTTAATTTTGCTTCATACCTTATTTAATTAGCTCTGTTTCATTACATTTCACTTTTATATTATGAACTTTGTGTATATTCATTATATGTTTCAAAAGATTATTTTAGAAGAATCATAAACCCTAAAATATCAATTACAAAATATCTAGAAATATTAATAATTTATTGGAGATGAGTTTATATGATTTATAATCAAAATGATATGTTTTATGAAACTGTATTAAGTGTAAAGAATACAATAAGAGCTTAAAACAATATAGGCTCATGCTAAAATTGATAAGTCAAAGTATGAGTTGTTCTAATGACATTGGAATGAATTGGTTGATTTGTGCCACTCTTGGGTAAGTGCCCTAGTGTCAGGGGAACACATTCTAATTTGCTACCTTCCTACTTATATACACTCACACAAAAAGGCGGTGGTATAAACACCTACATATACACTCTCATGCATACACAGAGCAGTACAAATACATATTGATACATACATACATCCATACATATGTGTGCTTGTATGTATTATTGAGTGATATATAAAATCCCTTAGTACACATAGATGAGCATATATCTATCTGTCTGGTGATGTGAGTGCAAGCTTTGTTTTTAATGTCTTATTCTAAACTCCTGTCTCTCTTTTATCTCTAATTTTATCGAATGAGTAAATTTCTTAGCTGTCAAATATTTTCCTATTTACTATATAGATGTTGTAAGTATGTGTAAATAAATGTGAATGTCACATCTCATTGTTCTTGCACTCAACAAATGGACCATTCTATGCACCGCACTGTCAATGTTGTTACCAATGTTCACACTGTACTAGACTTGAAAAGATTTCGGCCTTTCCTCCTTCTCTTACCTCTATTGAGTCTATTAAAGAGACAACATTTAGATTATTAGAGTAGACTATAAATTATTTCCAATTCTCTTTTCTCCTCCCTCTTTGCTGGCACTTTGCACTTCTGTTCATGTTATTTCCGGTTTCTTGCTTTGTTGAGATCTTTTCACATCTTTCAAAGCAGAATATTTTAAAGAGTGTTCTAATAATAATATTTTATATATATATATATATATATATATATATATATATATATATATATATATATATATATATATATATATATATATATATATATAAGGATGGCTACTGGTTACTCTTAGGGCTCATCACTAACACTAACAACACATGTCAGCACAGATCTGAATGAATGAATACTTTTATTTACCACAATGCAATTGGCAGTGTTTACACCTGCTAGTCTATATGAAATAAGTGAATACCCTGAATTTTCGGATACTACAAGTGCCAAGCTTAGATTTCATTTCATTAGGTCCCTTTGATTTAGAGCAATACAATACAGTTACAATGTTTATCTTATGAAGGTTTTGTTTAGAGATCAACTCTTCGTAATAGATATGTAACATTTAATGAAAAGTAAATTGCAGTAAATAGAGATTCAACTTGACAATCCAAATTTTGTCATACAACTGATCATTATCCATTATTCTGGGAACTTTCTCACTGATTTCCCAGCCCTTAATCATTCTTAAATATTACAATCCTCTTCTCTATGCCAGTGAATAGTGAATTTTAGATCTGTGGTTTTGGGAAGGGGAAGGTAATATTAATTTGATCATGGAATAAATGCAATTTTATATTTATCATAACATAGTGTGGTACCTTGACTTACGAGTGTCCAACTTACAATTTTCCGAGTTACGAGCTGTCACTTGGTTGATTTTTTATTTGTGTTTAGAGCTAAAATTTGAGTGAACTTCAGATACACAAATGTTACTTATTTCACTAAAAGCATTTAAGTTTCTAAATTTATTACACCAAAGAAAAATATTATTTATAAAAAAATAAACATTAAAATATATTACAGCACATAGATCATTACATTCTATTTTATTATGCTTTTTATACAGTACAGTGCTATAAAAAAATGTAACCAAAAATATTTGGATGTGTATATTTTGGAGGGGTGCTGGCATTTCAGTTTATTTCAATGGGGAAAATTGATTTGATATAAAAAGAAATTGAGTTCTGAGTGGAACAAAATAAACTCAGAAGTCAAGGTAACACCGTAATTTCCTAAAAATGACATTTTAATTTTAATTGATTCAAGAAAAAAAATTGAACCTCAGTGTTTGTAGATGTAAACTAGAAAATGAAAGGGAGCAATTAGCTAAGGTTTTCCTTAATTAAGATCCGCTAATACTTATTTAATTGTATATTTTACTTAGTCCTTAATGCAAGTCATAATGACAATTGCCAAAAGATTCATTAATAGAAATTATCTAGGCATTTGCATAATAAAAGTAAATGATAATTAGAAAAATCCATTTCATAACTTTTCCCTTAAGAAAATAATAATTAATCCCTGTTTATTACAAACAATTTGACTTTCTAAAACAAAAATGAAAAAAAGTTTTTAAAATTTCTAATGTCAATGAAAGTTTTAAGGGTAACATAAAAATAAAAATGTCTTTGGTTCATTGCCTATTTCTATCTAAGTTAATCAAACCTGATATTTTGCCAAAACAAAAAGATCTTTCTCTCTCATCTTAATCTCACAGTTATTCTTTTTTTTCTCTTTTTATTTGCCATTTAGTGCTTATTCAGTTAACTCTAATTTTGTAATAAGAGGCAATATTAACTCTTTGCCTACTTTAAACCACTCACAGTGGCTCTCCCACCACTTTGATCCTACCAAAAGCTGCTGATGGTTAGTTCATCATAATTGAGCAGAAGGACTCAGATTACAATAATGATATAACTTTATTTGAATAGAATGAGTTCTGTGGTGAATAGATAGTTAACTTGGAAATATCCTATCATACAAGTAAAAAATACCAAGAAAATTTGATACAGCCGTGAGGGAAATTTAGTAGGCAAAGAGTTAAGTTTAAGTTGAAAAGAAATTTTCTGTTTAACTTTTCCTTCTAACTTTCTTTTGAATTTCCAACACACTGTTAGATCCATCTACTCCAAAGAAAAATTTAGTTTACGGGTAAATACATTTTTTTATTTAGATTCCTACTTTAATCTTGAATTGATCGAAAATTGAGGTGTTAAAATTTTTATGAGGGTTCATAACTAGTGGAAAAATACATTGAATTCATTTAATCAATTTTCACTTAGATTAAATCAGATTATTATTATTATTGTTATGCTCTCTCTCTCTCTCTCTCTCTCTCTCTCTCTCTCTCTCTCTCTCTCTCTCTCTCTCAATATTTTTTTAAAAATTATAGAGGATAGCTTTTTATCTTGCTATGAAACAGAAAGTTTATTAAAAAATAAAGGAAATTATGAAAATGATCTCTTTCTGTGTCTATCTATTGATCTTAATTTTTAAAAACTTATAGAGGATTTTTATCAGAAAGTTTATTAAATAAATACTTGTAGTAAATTAAGAATATTTTTTGAAACTTTAGTCAGTGTAAAAGTGTTACTTTAATAAGCATTTAACATATCTTCTACTTTTTATAGATTGAACCCAAAGAACAGCTTTTTTAATTGATTATTTGGTATCATAACTTTTACCTTTTATTAACATAAATGGTTCATGTAGTTTCCTCCTCAATTATTTAATTAAATCAATGAAAGAATTTAAAGTATACTCAATATAATTAATCATTGTTTATTACTTAAATTTTTCTAATTACAAATCAATCAGATGTCGTCTGTCCTTTTGACTCTCTCATTTTAAGAAATTAATTTCATTTCCATCGAGTCAAATGCCTGCATTCACTCTGAACAGGAAAGACAACACAGTGCAGTGTGTAAATGTATATATTTTTGCAGGAAAGTAGTTCTTCTTCATTTTATGAGTTTGCTGTGTAGGAAATCTAGGCCAGCTTGATCTTTTACAGTCCAAATGTAGACTTCTACTGAGGGTGCAACCTAAACTTCTACTGAGTGCTCGCCTCTACTAGCCAGGCTAAAAAATGGACTCTACCCAGGTGTTGACGATGACAAGGTGAAGAGACTGGCCAAAGTGAAAGAAGATGACTGAGAAGTACAAAAAGAAGATCCACCTGAAGAAACTGCATGCAACCACCATCAACCCCAATCATATTCCACCTGTTCTAAATTACCATACTCACTTCTATTTTTCTTCTACAACATCATCCTTGTTATCAAAATCATTGTCAAAACTACAAATATTGTGTCTATAGTTTGTTACTATAACAAAAAATAATTGTATTTCAAGATCCATCTGTGAGAGAGAATCAGAGATTCAATAAAAGAATGATATAAACACTAAACTTAATAAATCCTGAAAATAAAGTTGAGAGACTTCCAGTAAAAATATTGTTCAGTAATAGTTGTAAATATAATAGATGATTCATAAAAACTTGAAAATCATTTTGGAAATTTAGTTAAATTTTTAACTTGATTTTAAATAAACAAAAAAAACAAAGTCTAACACTTATTCTTAAGTAACAAAAACTTATCCATTGCTTTTGGCTTTCAGTAGCAAAACTAATATTTCAGATTTTACATTAATTATTACAATTAATATAAAAGTAGTAATCTAGTTACCTCATTAGCTTATAAATTAGTTTTTTTAAACTTTTGATTGCTAAAAGAAAACTAGAATAATGTTGCTGTAATAAATTTAAAACAAATCTTTTCATTACATTTAAGTCACTTAGAATAATGGAGTAGATGTGTTTTGTATTTTTTTTTTTTCTTTTCTCACTGAAAAAGTAAATCTTTTAAGTGAAGCTGAAGAGCACAAATATCATTTGCTGATCCATTTCTTTGTTGTTATTTTCTCTTATTTTTGTTTTCTTTCTTTCTTTTCTTCTATCTTTTACTCAGACTGTGTGAAACAATCTTTTTCTGCTTAACTGCATTTTATATGCTCTTCAAAATTTTCTTTCCAAAGATTTACTCAACACACAACAATAATCAAATAGAGTGCTTTATGCCATGCACATACTTTTCTCTTTAGTGAACATCTATAACTATAAATCTGTTCAGTTTTCTTCCTTTTTTTCTCCATTATTTAAGTTGGCCATGCAATAACATTTAAATTCTCAAATGCATTCAATCCAAACTAAACAATTATTAATGTTCTTCTCTTCCTTACAAACTCTCTTTAAAAAAAATCTTCTGGCAAAATAATATGGATTAACAAGTTTATTCTTCAAGGCAATCTAAGAATGTTCTTGCAATGTACAAGAAACATCATTGCCAACAATTCATAATGCATATTAAACAAGTCTAACAATGAAAATTAACATCTGAAAATCCACAGTGCAGTGAGCAAAATTGTCAGTCTAATTCTAAAAACAATCATAGATTTATAAAAATCTCTTAGAAATATTGATATATAAAACATTATTGCTATAGAATAAACAGTTTTCTTTTAGAATACAGTGGTACCTTGACTTACGAGTGTCCCAACTTATGAGTTTTCTGAGTTCTGAACTGTCACAAGGTTGATTTGTTTGCTTTGTGTTGAAAATCTGAGGTACAAGCAAGCTTTGGATACACTCATGTTAATAAATTCACTAAAAGCATTTAAGTTTCAAAATTTATTATACCAAAGAAAAATATTATTAGTAAAAAGTAAACATTAAAACATATTACAGCACATAAATCATTACATTCTATTTTATTATTTAAAAAAAACAAGTAACAAAAAAATTAGGGTGTTTGGTGGGGGTGGGGGGCTGGAAAGGATTAATGTTATTTCAATTTATTTCAATGAGGAAAATTGATTTGATATACAAGGAAATTCAGTTACAAGCAGAATTAATTAAACTCATAAGTCAAAGGTACCTTTGTATATAAAACATTATTGCTATAAAATACATAAACATTTTTCTTTTAGAATATATGTTACATCTTAAAACCTTTTGAAATTGAATATATTTGGATGACTTTGCTGATCTTGAATATAATTTAGGAGGGAAAAAAAAGAAAGTAATTCCATTGTTAAGGCCACCAACTCAAAATGAGTCAGATGTGACAAAATTATTTCCTAAATGCAATAAATTCTTTGGCCTCTTCTTTATATATAAATCCTTTCATTCTAGTCCCTGTTTTATTTCTTTTAGAAGTTAATTAAATCTTTACTGTACATTTACACAAGGTTTGTTGTGTGTGTGTGTGTGTGTGTGTGTGTGTGTGTGTGTGTGTGTGTGTTTTTGTTGTTATCTAACTTTGACACCATTGTTTTTTTTGTTTATGTTTAATTCTGAAAAGTGGCAGTTAATAATTATTGCCCAAAAGAAAAGGCAAATAAAAAGTCAAACAACTGACCTAAAATCACAACAACAACATAGACAGTTTATATTCTTCTCATTAGAGAGACTAACACATTGACTCATCAGAAAACAGAATGATGAAACTTCAGTCTTCATCAGAAAAGTATGCTTTGAGGTTGGTACATTCTTAGAGATATGCAAAGTTGAAAAAAAGATTTTTGTATGAAAGCCTTTATTATATAATGACTTTTTTAATCACCTATCTCAAGGTTATTTTGTTTAAATGAAAACCTTATATTCTGAATATAATGAATAATTTCAATCATATTAAGAAATGTTAAATATATGAGATAAAAAGCAGATTCTTTATATGAATTTAATATCACTAGTTCCATTTTTTTACTACAGAAATTCAACAGATTTCTTTCTACAAGATTGCTTTTAAGATACACAATTCATAAATTTATAGGAATAGCATATTCATATGAATTCTTTTTTATTGGAAAATAGCTTTGCAATTGCATATTTGGAGGATATATTCCTCAGTGTGTGTGTATATATATATATATATATATATATATAATATATATATATATATATATATATATATATATATATATATAATGTATAATAAAGAGATTTGGATGAATATGTGAACTTGAGTGTATGTAAATGTTATTTGAGAAATGTCTACCACATATATTTTCTATATAATGCATGATTGTTATTTGTAAACCCTCTCTCTCTCTCTCTCTCTCTCTCTCTCTCTCTCTCTCGCTCTCTCTCTCTCTCTCTCTCTCTCTCTCTCTCTCTCTCTCTCTCTCTCTCTCTCTCTCTCCCCCTCTCTCAATTAAACATTTTCAAAAATTGCTTGAATATCACTTCATTTACTTGATTTTCTCTCTGGTGATGACAATCTTTCCACTGGGGTAACCCAGTTCAAAATTGGAGACTTGCACATTTCAAACTGACATGTATTTTATAAGTAATTGTAATATTTTGGTTTTTATTGTGTTTTTTATTTGTTTTTGTTGTTTTTCTTTTGTTTTTTATTTAAATTTTTGGTTTTTGTTGCATATTATATGGTTGTTTTTGAGATTTTTTTACACTTTTCAATTTTGCTGTTTATGTTTTGTAAAGATTGAAATCTACTCATGTAAGGGTTTGGAAAAAGGAGTCATCTTGACTGAAAGATGAATTAATTTTGCAAGAAATGAAAATATTTTTTCAAATTGCATCCTTTTCTAAAATTCATAATGACTTGCTCATATTCACTTCATGACACTTTCTAAATCATTTCACTAGTCAAGAAGATCACATTTTACAGAACAGCATGATGATTTGATGCATTTCTTCTATGACTTTCTTTCATTGATAAATCAGAAAATATTTTAAACAACTCTGACAATGCAGCAAAAAAAAAAAATCAAAAAGATATTTTCTTCTATTATTAAGTGTTTCAGTTAAGCACATTTGAATTGCAGCTAATTTTAAAAATCAATCATTTTTAAAATGTATAAATTATGCTTCATGCAATATTAAGTAAACAGCAATTATAGAAATTATGCTTACCTGTTTATATATATATATATATATATATATATATATATATATTATATATATGCATAGAGATATGTAACGATGCATATCCTGTAATATCCAAATCTCTTTTGATCCTTAAATTGCTGAAATAATCTCTAATGATGGTGAGTAAATCAAACCAGACAAACCAGTGAATTTCAAAGTTCTTCTTTAATCTTTGCTATTTACATCTATTCACATACCAATGTCTGGAATTAGTTGACATTGAGTAGATTAGCATGCTATCTTTATCTTTTATTATTATTATGATTATTATTCTGATTATTATTGTTTTCTTTTTTTTTCTTATCATTTTTGGTGAATGCTTCTGTATTGCTTTGCTGTTGTGCTCTTGTAATTGTTTCTTGTATTTATGAAGATTGATTTGCAATGGTCGGCAATGACAGTAGATTGCACGTACAAGTTTTGGCTGCTGAAGAACAAAGTAATCTTCTACATGAATGTCTAAAATTTACTATTTTTTTCTAATGAAAATATATTATTCAAATCAATATGCAAAAACAAATTATCAAATCTTAGACATAACTTCTTCAACAAAATAGTATTCTTTCTACATACTATGCAAAATAAACTGATTCAGAAAAATTTAATTCTGATAAATATGCCTTACCTCATAGTAGGAATTTTTCTTTTGAAGAGGTGTTTCATTATTTTGTCTTTTTTTTTATGGCAAAACTTTTATCTCTTTATCCCAACTGTTGTGTAGATGAACCTTTTTTTAAGAATATAACAAATGCAGAAAAAAAATGAGAAACCACACACCCCTAGGTTGTTATATGTTACAACTAGACACCATTGATCAATTTGGGAAGTATTTTGTAGAAAGCATCCCAGTTAAATATTTGAAAGTGTACAACATTTGAACAAAGGCAAAATAACCACAATTTTATGGTCATTGGTATTTTCAACATTTACAAGTGAAATCAGTTTTTATCAAACACTGAATTTATTAAGTAAATAATTTTCAGCCCAAATATTTTCGTATATCATGTGAACTGCTTCTTCTTCAAAAAAATTGTTTGATCATTTTGAAATAGCAATATTCCTTCTCCTTATTCAGTCTGTCAATGCAGGTAGAATGTAATTACTAAAATGGCACACTTCACTTAGTGTTGATCATTAAAAGTATCATTTTCTAAGAAGCTAATACATTTGCCTATACACACTTAATAACTTGATATTCAAAATCAATTATAGTGGTTATTTCAAGAGAAAAAAATAACATGAAATAATTGTATTTTTGTTTTTCTCCGCACAACATGATTTCTTAATTGTTCTGATCAATTTCTTAACTCTGTAAAATATTCTCTTACTTTATTATTCTTTTATCTTGCTTCTCTATTCCCAGCTAATTCACTGATTAGTAATTATTAAACAAGATTAAATCATCAAACAAAAACAGATTTATTTTAATTTTTTTATATTTCAAAATCATCCTAAAATCAAATGAAATAAACCAAATATTCTCAATTTTCATGGACATGATGCACTGAATTCCACCCTCAGAGTTCAGTTCATTGTCTCTGTGAGTTAATTTTTTTGTTAGACCTTTAGATATTAGAGTATATTAATTACATGTATATTTAAACAGTCACTATATATATATATATATATATATATATATATATATATATATATATATATATATATATGTGGTGGGCATAATGCATAATGTTGCCTCTATTGAGTTCAATAACAAACTGCAAATATGCAAAATAGTGTATGGAAAAAATTCTGTTAAACTTTTCTTCTTTTTCTTGTGTGTGCCTAGAAGTAGACATAAAAGATGATCAAATTTTGTGGTAATTTTGAATTGGATGTTTTTAAAACACCAGGACTTATAATTAAGAGAAGTGGACTATATATATATATTCTTTTTTTTAATGGAAAGCAATAATTTACTTGATAAATTTTAATATATTTAATTAGATCTGAAATGATTTATTATATTTAGACTTGTATCATTTCAGGTTTATGAAAAATAGTAATAAGACTAGTGAAATAATCTTTTTCTTTTATCTGTTCTACCACAAAAACATTGAGAGGGAGTCAACAATTCTTGTAACTTAAGTGCTTTTTTTTTTAATTTAAATTTTTTTCTATTCTTTCAACCTCTGTTGCAGCAGATTACATTTTAGAAGTGAATCCAGTGAAATCATCCCTTATCTTACTGTCATCCTTGTTATAAGGACACACAAAATATTGACTTCTTGCAACTACCAAGACTAAGCTAGAGAACTACTGTATGCTTTGTATATTTGTCAACCTCTGTTGCCCTGTTTCAGGTGAAAAAGCACACCAACTTGCCTATAATATTTTATCAAGCTACAGAATGAAACCCTTCTTTCAGAAGACTGGAACTGAATAAATCTAGCCAAACTGGTTTCTATTCTTTATTCCACTGGACAAAGCAGAAATTATAATATCCAGCATTAGTGCTTCTTTCACTTCTTTTCATGATTCTTCAAATAGCTGCTCTTGAAGAAGATGCAAATGCTAAGAATATTAAGAATATATGCCAATGCATAGAATGTCTCTGATAGTTCTTTGATCTATAAATATCATTTTCAAGGTAAAGTGCCCAGACTTTCATCTTTTCTATGTTTCTTATTTAACCACACATCATGACACTCATAGATTGCTTATTCAAATTGAACTCAGTTGATTTTTGATTGAAAATCAAAACAGCTCGTGACAAGTGGATTTCATAAATAAAAAATCCTTCATCTAACATTCAAACAAAAGGGAACAAATCTATAATAGTTTTTTTTTTTTGTTCTTTCTTTCTTAAATGCTTGAACTGAATTGGGCATAACTTAACTGATTTACTTGGGAACACGTTTCTAACAACAAACATCTGGTTCACTTATTTGACAGTAGAGTATTTTTAACTTACCTATAGATCTTAAAATGATTTTAGATACTTTAGTTGTTATCAATAATATTTGCTGTTTTCTTTTCAACTAGATTCAATTTCAGAAATGAAATATTATGTTAAAACATGCAGCAACTTATTAGAAAGATAAAATTGAAAAATTCATACATTTATTGATTTTTTTTAACAATTTTAATGTAAATGTTTTATGCCTGATTAGTTATCTTCATAGAACAGTTGCCATTCTCTTCATTTCTTTAGGAATTTATCTCCTTTTTTTTTTTTTTTTTTTTTTTTTCTCTCTAAACGCCTCATTCTTGAGAAATTTTTAACTAGTTGGAAATAGCAATTTTCAATCTGTATATTATTTTATACAATTGTTTAACAACTTACTATGAGGTACAATGCATTTAAAATCTTAAATCTCAAAATTTTATTCATAATTGGGAATACATTCTTTTATTAAATTGTAAGTCAACATGCGTGTCCTTCAAGCATCAATTACAGCCTACTGAAAAATGAAAAACGAGTTGTTGAATTCAACTCTTAATGTTGGCTTACAGATTATAGAATCTACTCAAATCGGCATGACTGACGAATGCCATTCACAATGTGCAATCTATGTTGTCTTGATGTTGTCGTTTTTTTTATTTTATCTTCTTCTTCTTTACTTCCATTTCAGAAGAGTTTGGTCCAATGCATGTTTTTACAAGTACGTATCTCTGTTGTTTCATTTTTTTTTTTTTTTGTTTTATCCTTCACACTTTCCTTTTCTTCTCTGCATGTGCACACTTACCACCTATGCAATTGATAGAGGAATAATGCAGTTTGATTCTCTCTACTGTCATGGATCAAAAAGTCTGTCACACTGCTCCCATGAAGCTTCTATGTCTTGGCATGAGCCGAATCAGAGCCTGGCCCCAGACCCAGACCCAGACCACTTCATTTTTTCATATCACACACTCTCTCTCTCTCTCTCTCTCTCTCTCTCTATCTATCTATCTATCTATCTATATATCTATCTACCTATCTATCCATCTCAATATATCTCTATTTCTTTCTTTCTCTCTCTATCTCTTTCTTTCTCTCTCTTTCTCTCTCTCTTTCTCAAAGTTATTTTCATCAACCTGGCTTGCCGAACCCTGAGCCTGTGACTTTTCGTGATTTTTTAGGTCTTGCTAGATTCCCGGCTTATAATTCTCACTGCTTTGCAAGAGATAAGAATGGATAAAATCACAAAAATATGCACACACACATATATGCTGCATATATGTGTGTCTGTATTTTGAGATTGTTGTTTTTTTGTTTTTTTTTTTGTCTTATGAAATGTCTGTCTTCTATGTGCTTCAATAATTCTTGATACTGAAATCTGCACTCTCCTCGAAAAAGCACTAAAGTTGTTGCAATGAGTTGTGCAAAACGTAGACCTCAATTTGATTGGCTGTATATATCTCTTTGTGAGTAAGCATAGTATTTTGTGTGTGCGCGTGTGCGTGTCGGCACAGCAGTGAATGTGTGAATGGATGTCATTCTTTTGTTGTTCTTGTTTGGTTTACTTTCAACTTCTTTTATTTATTTTTTATATTCTGTTGGAATTTTTGTTGTTCAAGGTCAATAATTATGAGCAAATCATGGCTGGTCTCACACTTGATTCATTTTGCTCAGAGTTTGTCAATTTCCTCTTAGTTGTGTGTTTAATCTTCTTGTTCATGTTTGCTGCATCTCTTGGTTCTGATCTGCTTTCCATCATTAACTGATGTCCATGATTAACAAAAAGGATTTTCTTTCTTTAATTAGAATTCACTAGCAATTTCTTAAACAAAAAATAATAACAGTCTCTGAGACAATAAACTTTTGAAATTCTGCTAATAAAACTTTAATTGTGTTGACTAATAATCATATATACAAAAAGAAATATGTTTTCTAAATTCATGATTTATATCATTTACTATATTTGAACATTATTTCTGATGATGTTCTGTCTCTGAGACTACTGAATATTTCTTCCATCTTTATTCGTTCACTGTACCATTAACAAAGGGATCAGCATTCAAGTTGTGGATATTTGAAGTGAATACTTTACTTTCTCTAACCCTAAAACACATTTCATTACTTTTACTAATTAAAAAGTTTTGTATAAAATGGAAGTTTCATATATTTGTAATTATCATTATTTGACTTTGTTGATAAGAAATAAAACTTGATCATCCCAAATTCAGAGTAACTGAAGGAAAATTATGAATAAAAGAATTTTAAATATGAATATATATTTCTTGAATTAGAGAAACTAAAGCAATAATTTCACTTCAAAAACTGGGCATTTTTAATCAAGAAAACAATTTAGTGTCTTCATAATTTTCATAAAAAGTTTCTATACAGTTATTTTGAACCATAAGTTTTTCTCATGATTCACTTAGATTTGTATTAATATGTATTGTTTCTACCTACTTTTCTTTTACGTATCTAAGTTTGAAATGATAAGAGTTTGGTCTTTTTTAAGAAATAAGATTTGCCTCTTGTTTTTAAATGATATTATCAAAACTGAACATTTAAAAGGATGTGAAAAGTAAAGCTCTTACTTGATACTGGAGAATTCATTCCAATATTCAAGTTATTTTCTCACAAACACATCTAAACCTTTTTTTTTTTTTTTTTTGTGAGCAAAATATCTGAATTATTGCTCATCTAAAAATCATTACCTGTAATTAATCCCATGGTTTTTAAAGGAAGTGATTTTTCATTGTAACAAAGGATGTCCTCTTCTTATGACACAGAAATTTGAAGTAAGATTCTATGCAAACACCAGTCGATCTGGTGGTGAAGATCATTTCTCTGAAATGTGAATGGCTTCCTTGAAGCATCGATATTCTTTCAACAATTCTTTGGTTTCTTTGATTTCAAAGATTAGCCATAAATATAAAAAAAAGATATTTGGCTTCTCTTATGTAAACCTTAGACTTAGACTTATCCCATAACCTGTTTTGGTCGTAGGGACACTACTCTTGTAGCGCATCTTGGGCAGGAATAGCCTGGTGGAGCCCATCCCTCTCCAAGCCTGGTTTGAATTCAGGGTTTTCCTTTTCCTAGACTGGTCACCATAACAAGGTTAAAGAGCCCAGTCTGTCCTACTATTTACCCATAGTTGCAGTGAGAATAGTTGGATCCATACCTTTCCCCGGGGTTATTAGTGGTATGTGAAATGCAAACAGCCTTGTTCAGGATTTGAACTCGGGTAGCTGAGTTGACTTCCAATGATACTAACCATTACAATACAAGTGTCTCCAACTATATAAACACATATCAGTAAAGGTCAATAAAAAAAAACTGTTTACTATTTGTAGATAGTTCATAATGATTATATAATTACGTTCTATAAAAACTCTTTACTTCCAATGACTAAGAAATCTGAATGAATGATCAAATTAGATTATGTTTAAAATCTACTAAAATCTGAATAACTTTTAACAGTTTTTTCTTTTTCATTTTTTCTCAACAGTTTTTTTTTTCTTTCTTTTTAAAGACGATCTCTTTAAACTCTTGATTCTTTGCATGTTTTGATGTAACATATATTAGGAGTGGTCTTTAGATTCCATTTTATTTCATGATGCAATAGAGTATAATCTGGGTGAATACAGAATTTGTAAAGGGTATTTACAACAATGACAAAAAATTATCAAAAATTTTGTTATTGAGCCAAAGTTTTGTATAAAATTTCTGGTTCTGCTCCTTAAGATGATACCCCTTCAAATTGAGAATGTTCATCTTCAATTAAAATCTCATTATTTTAATATTCACATACATATTCCTTTTAGTTTGTCTATTCAAATCACTGCTGAAAAACTTTCATAAAAACAAGAAGAAACTTCATAATTTTACACCCAACTCTTTCATCTTCAACCTAATGTTACTCTTAATAAGTAGTCTGTCTATATTACTTGTGAATTCTTCTAGAAAATAACTATGTTCTAATCTTATAACTAATACTCTTCCTTCTACAGCAAGCCTAACCATATTTGCTTTTTCTTATTTCTGTAAATTATTCTTTTTTTTTTCTGACATCTTCAGTGTGACAGCCCCAACTTTTCTGCTTAATTAATTCCTTTTTTTCCCACTCAACTATTGACATAACTATTTTCCATGTATTCTGATGCTTACCTCTTATCTCCATACAGATGACCCCGTCTTTAACGGCTTATTCAACTACAGTGTATTAATCTGGGATTAAAACTTCTGCAGCTTTAATACACACCATCTGGAATTACTGCTCTGATGTTTACATTATCATGACTTATTATTCCTTTGTAGTAGTAATAGACCTAATTTTCAGGGATGCCAATTTTACTTACTGATCTTAACAGGTCTGTGGTGCAAACACACACACACACACACACACTCTCTCTCTCTCTCTCTCTCTCTCTCTCTCTCTCTCTCTCTCTCTCTCTCTCTCTCTCTCTCTCTCTCTCACACCCATTTTCACAGGAACCATTTTAATTCATTATAGCTCAATGTAAGGCATTTATTAAACCCTTTTACTTGACATGAAATTATCAAATAATCATTTTTATCTTTTTGGTATAGTTGGATTTTTTGAATAGTAGTGATAAATCCAAATCATAATCGTGGCTTTATGTTTGAGTCCAACAAATGTTGATTCTCATTAACCTGCATTAAATGATTTATTCTATTGGTAGAAGTGAAAAGAAGGTATTATTACAAAAAAATATTTAACCTTCTTTTATTGTTCCATATATTTTACATTCCCTTTCCTAATTAGTTTCTTGTCTTATTACCAGTCTGTATTATTTGCCTACTTAAAATTCAAGTTCTCCTTTTCTTCACAGTCAGGATCTTATTCAATTCAGGACAAGTTTAGAAAATGAAAGTCTAGAGTAGAAGTGGACTGTTTCACTAAGTAGTGTGGGTGTCTGCAGGGAACAGCCAACTTTATACTTACCTACTCGATGACTATTTGATAACCTGTCATTTTAAAGGCCAGGGGAGAAGTGCTATTCACACTTAACACGAGAAGATGCTTACTAAAGATACTATGATTACTACTACAAATGGCACTGCGAGCAGGATCTGTTTTTCAAGTGGAAGAAAACATGGCATCTGTAGAGGGGGGGGGGCTCTCGAGTTGATTGCTCAACAAATGGTTGAGGTACAGAAGCAAACTATCGCCTTTCAAAGAGATGTTCAGCACAAAGAAACCAGACCATCTTGTTATAGAATCTAATGCAACTGACAAAGACTGGGCATTATATCTTGACGCATGGACCCGTTATAAAGAGATGTGTCGGCTTACTGACCTAGTCAAAATACGCAACAAACTGAGGATGATATGCTTATTAGAAGTCAACAGGCTCCTTTTTGACCTGATAGGGGCTGAAACCTTAAATTCAGCTACCGAGGAAAGACTCTTGTCACAAATTTGGTTTGTCACTCTGAAAGGCTTGCACAAGGAAATTCACCAGCATTTCTTCCATTCAACACACCAGGCGGAAGGTGAATCAATCATTCAGTTCTTAGCAAGGTTACAAGCCCAAGCCAAATTTTGTGTGTTCACAGTGGATTGTCCCAATGCAGAAAGCTGCAGACAGCAGGTCAACTATTAGGTCAGCTTGATATAAAAGGGGGTTTCTGCATGAATATCAGGGTTGGCTTGAGAGAGACGCAACAGATGGTTAACAAGTCAAATTGAACCTGTGCCAGTTGGCACACCAACAACTTGGTGTTCAAGGATGGTAGTCACACCTAAGAAAGATGGCTCTCCCAGATGCACAGTGGACTTGCAAAAACTCAATGCTGCCACCCTCAGGGAAACTTATCATACCCCATCAAAGGACTCAATGGATGTCAGCTATGCATACACAACAGATGCATAGATACACAGCCTACAAAACGACCACAACTGACAAAGTCACACCAATTGACAGTGCAATCAAGGCTGCATTCATGTCCACGTATGAGCATGACCCCAGATTGAGGGTGATCATGTGAGATGGGATTGTAGCAGCGCCAGCCTCTGATGAAGAATGCCAGATTTTGGCAGAATATATACAGGTTGACTTTCCCAACTCACACAAGGACCTCCCATCGGTAATTTCTCGGATTTGGCCTTGAACTGTACTGCATGGAGGGAGTGTTGATCTAAGAGAATGAAATTCTTATTCCTTGTAAGCTTTGTGCAGAAGTACTGAAATCCTTACATTCGGCACACCAGGGTGTAAATGGCATGCTAGCAAATGCGAGACAATGCCTGTTTTGGTCAGGTTTGGATGTGGGTTAGACAGACCAGAGCACAATGAAGAGTTTACAACCCTTTCACAACATTGCAGCCTAAAGAACCGTTGATGCTGCCATCTAATCCTGAATTCCCTACAGGGATCAACGCTGGTTATAATCCATTATCGCCCAACATGGAACAACAAACAGATACCCCTAGTAATCAACCACAACAGATGGAAATCGATGATACGAAGGATTCAATGTGGGTTAATAAGGAAAACCAATATCAGTCAATACAACGGTCACATCGAAACACGTGAGCCCCGAAAAATCTGTCTCCACAAATGTGAGGCCAGTCGCATACATATTCTGAGGCAAACCTACAGTTGACCACATCAATCCATTCCATGGTCAGAGGGGGAGGGAGTGTGTTGAGTAGAAGCAGACTGTTTCCACCAAGTAGTGTGGGTGTCTGTAGGGAGCACCCATCTTTATACTTACCTACTTGATGACTATTTAATAACCTGGCATTTTAGAGACCAGGGAGAACTACTATTCACGCTTAACATGAGAAGACACTTACTAAAGATACTATGACTACTACTACAAAGAAAGTCGACAAAAAAACCTTCTCTTTGAATAAAGAATTTCTTTAAAGCAACAATAGATCATAATATTAAAAAAAAGAAGCATCTTTGACTTAGTCATAATGTTAGAGAAAAGAGATGACTTTTTTACTGGATGGTTATTATATTTATCTTTTAATTGACACTTGAAAGGTTTTGGTAATATACCTTTAAAAGTGCACTCTGCAGTCAAGTTTTCTTTTAGTGCTATAATGTTTGTCTTTAAGATCAAACTTACAAAATTCAAAGTATGGGATAAAAAGTGAAACCCCATGTAAACTTGCTATAAAACAATCAACCAAACATCTTAGATTAAAACATGACAAACCTTTAATCACATTACCCAAAATCGTCATAACATAGAATAAAATTTATTCTACGATTTTTGGCATGTTCCAATTTTGAGTGTATTCAATAAATACACTCAAAATTTGAGCATGCAACATTAGATAGTCCTCGTTTTTTAAAACCAGTTTTAATAAATACATGACTGGTATTATATATCTATATATAGTTTGTTTTATTTTGATATATATTTAAAGTTTACATTTCAAATTGTTTTATTTTTTAATCCTTTAATGAATTTGATGATTTTACTTACTTAGGGTACAAACTCGCTGACATTGAATTTTTAACTCCCACCCCTTAGGCAATATGTTTCAAAAATCTATTTTTACATCGCCCGGAGGGTGTTTTTTATTTTGTTCTAGTGTATATAATGTGTTTAAATTATAATATCTTGCCTAATAAACCATAACAGAATCTTGGCAATATCTATAATCTAACCAATCAGGAATATGAATAACAGATCAGATTTAAGAATACTTTTGACATTATATATTTTTTAAATGATTATTTTAATATATGCTTTTTTTTAAATATTATTTCTAATAATCATAATAAAAAACACCTTTCTCATCAATAAAGATTTTGAAATTAATTCCTATTGTGCTCAGCAGGAATTTCCTTCAGGACATAAACCTTAAATTTAGAGAATAATCAAATTAATCTAAGAGAGAAATTTCACTTAATCTTTAGTTTGAAATAAAAAAGAAAGAATATACATCTCATTTTATGGCTTTCTTTTTTATTTATACATGATTTTAATTTTCTTTCTATCATATTATTTCCTACCTAAATCATTTTATACCTAAAAAAATGTCTAAAGTTGATCAAATGCATATTGCTACACGCACACACATATATATTTATGTGTGAATATATATATAATATATATATATATATATATATATATATTCACACATAAATATATATGTGTGTGAATATATATATATATATATATATATATATATATATATATATATATATATACATTTATCTATGTATATATATATTTATATTTGTGTATGAATATAGATATATGTGTGTATAGATATATATAAAAGTTAGGATAGTATAGATATAGAATCAACAGCACTTCATTGAATATGTCTGCACTATCTTAACTTAAATATATGCTCTATCACTGATATTGAGCCCTCTTTTCATATTCATATATATATATATATATATATATATATATATTTACCAAACCCTCCACATGAGCAGGATGTGACACAAGATAAATTTCTTAAGCAAAGTTTAACAAGTTTGAATTCAGAGTTTACCTTCTCCTAGACTGGTTACCTATCCAAGGTTAAAGAGCCCAGTCTGCTCTATTCTTTACCCATGGTAGATTCATATCTTTCCTAAGGGTATTAGCACTATGTGAAATGCAGTCACATCCAGGATTGGAGCTCGGGTCGACGAGTCCATTTCTACGACTCTAACCATTACACCAAGCATGTTAGCTCAGTCAGTAGAGTGTTTGGCTAGAAACCACAAGGTTCCTAGTTCGATACCGGTCCCTGCCAACTCAGTGTATGAGTAGCACAGGGATCTGTGCGGTAAAGTAAGGAGCTGATGGTAGGTGTGGCGCTCCACCTCAGATGCTAAAAACAATCTCCTTGGTCTAGCGCTATTGAAAAGGGGTTAGACTCTCTGGCTGATACCGACTTTAGGCCGCCCCGTCGACTTACTTTTATATATATATATATATATATATATATTTATATATATATATATATATATATATATATATATATGTGTGTGTGTGTGTGTGTCATTCACATTTGCCACCAGATAATCAATATTTTTAAAAGTAAAGTGTTACCCAAAAATATATAAGAATATATATATATGTGTGTATGTTTGTGTCTGTCTATAGATATTATAGATAGATTTCATATACTAAATGTCATAACTATTATGGAATATATTAATAATAATTTAATATTAAATATCATGTTTTGAATTTGATTAAAAACTGATCTGTGATTAGACTGTTTATAAATTATTTAAAAAGGAAAAAAATACTTTTTTAAAGCTTTCAAAAAGTTATAAACATCTAATCAAGTGATGTTAAATTTCTACAAAATTTACCTATTTTCTTTTTATAGAAATTTTTAAATTATCTGATATATTTCTCTTAGAATTTATCTCTAATGACACAATCAAACCAATTCTTATCTCAAACAGAGTTGCATTCCTCACAGAGTGATTATTCAATCTATTAAAATGAATGTGTTGTATTTGCAGAATTGTTAAAAATGCCAGGCTGTACCTAAGAAATGTTGCTATCCTTAAGGAGACCCAATTGATTTAAAAATTCAAAGATAGAATGGTAATTCAAGCAGATAGTATTTTAATTCGAAAAATTTATCAAAAGATATTAAGAAAAATAGATAAGTAAATTCCATTAAAAAAGGAAAATCATAAAACAGATTTTAACATCAAATAGGGATCATCAAGAAAATTAATATTGAAATTTTTCATGTGATTCACAAAATTCTAACTTTGGCCAGTAATCCTTATTAGATAAAGAAAAGATGATAATAATAATAATAATAATAATAATAATAATAATATTATTATTATTATTTACTCCTTTTGAGTTTTCACATCAGCATTAGCTGATGGTCTTTCTCTAGAGTCTGAGTGACAGTAAGTCTCCTCAGGTCTCTAGGACTCTTCTGAGTATTCTGGCAGATTGCAGCAGTGCAATGTTCTGGATGGTATCAATCCTTCCTCTGATTTCCAGATGTTATTATTATTATTATTATTATTATTATTATTATTATCATTATTATTATTATTATTATTTCTTTCCTTGCAAGCTTTTCACACCAACTTTAGCTGGTAGTCTTTCACTGGAGTCTGAGTGACAACAAGTCTCCTCAGGTCTCTGGGGCTCTCCTGAGTATTCTAGCTGATCTTAAGAGTATGGTGGTCTGTATGGTCTTTATTCTTCCTCTGATTCTCAATTCCTCCAGTATCTTTCCAAAGCCTTAGGGACTGTTCCTAGTGCATCAACTACAATTGATATCACTATCAACTTCATGTTCCACAACCTTTTCCACTCTCTGGCAAGATCCAAGTATTTGTTTGATTACACTGGTCAACAAAATGTTTGTTGCATTGATATCAACCACCGTTATTAATTATTTTTAATGTACTGATTTCAAATATGAAGTTGTTTATTTTTTCTGAATGCTATCATTTTTTGCTATCAAGGTATTTCAAAATATCAAAATTTTATCTTCGTCTCACTGTCCTCGTCATCTATCAGATGAACCATATGATTGAACTCTCATTAAATTAGCTGGTGAATAAAAAAAAAAGAAAATGGTACATAGTCTAATTTTATTTGCAACACAGTTTGAAAAATGTTCCCCAATAAAAAGAATTTATATGAAACTCATTGTTAGGTAAAAAATTGGTTGCTATGAAGATACAAAGCTCACAATCAGTATTTAAAGCTCTGACAAATTATTTCATCAGACCCAGCTTGATGTGCAGAGGGGGAAATATAATCTTTTCTCGACTGATCATTGACAATATTTGGCCTACCAACTTCCAGAGTCTCCCATAAGGGCCACTCTTTCTGGTTCCAAAGCTTATCTCTTGCTCAGCTGTCTCACATTCAAATAAAGCAGGGATACTTTGTAAATCCTCTTTGTTGACTAAGGAGGAAGTTCACCATTTTGAGGTACATGCAAATTGTCCAGTTGTGCTTGTGGTATTTTAGTAGATCTATCACAGTTTTAGTGTCATTATGCTCCTCTCGTAAAAACACAGAATAACCTACTGGAACAGCTGCATAGACATTGTTATGTAATAGAACAAACATCAGGTTGTGTTTAGAACTATCTAGGAATAATCTCAATCTTTGGATTATACAATAGAATTCCTAATTCCTGGAGGAGACCCGAGATATTATGACAATAAACAAACTTATTTTCCCTTTTAAACAATTCCACAAAAGCCTCTTCCCAATTCCGGAAGTATGAAACTTTTGTGGTTTTGTTCAGTAGAGCCTTTTCTTGCAATCTAGAAGTTGAAATTTCAGCTGCATTTTTGGAGAGATCCAAATTATGCACAAGGTCATTCAGCTTTGGCTGGTTAAACTGCCGAGGAGTTGATGTAACATAAGATCTCTTGAGTTACATCATCAGTCTCTTGCATTTCATCAATACTCTCATCATCAGATGGAGACGACTCAGTAAAAACTGGTAGCTCATCAGAGTGCAGTGTAGGTCGAATTGCTGATGGGATACTAGGATAAATGATTTTATGTCTGTTTTCTTACCAATGCCTTTTGGATTGACCAGACAAAAATAGAAGTCAGTTGTGTAGCCCTTCAGTTCCCACCAGGTCATGGGAATTCTGAAAGGTAAGCCCTTACATTTCTCTTTCGTCCAGTCATTCAGAATTTCATCACAGGACATACAGTATGAGTGGGCCATTCCTTGTCTTGGTCACCAAGAGTAAGTCCAAAGTATGATTTATAAGCTTGCTTTACAAACAATGTTATATTGCACCTTTGACAAATAAGCGTGAAGTATTCACAAATATAGCAGAAAGTACTTGGGTTATTCATATTTATTTCCATATTTGAAATCAGCAGATCAAAAATAGTAAAGAACAGTAAAAAAAAAAATTCATGCAACTGAGACTTTCAAAAAATGTTTTCTGTTGTCCTGTGTTATTTCACTCATTGCAAGTTTTTCACACCAGCATTAGATAGTGGTCTTTCCCTAAAGTCTGAGTAATGCCAAGTCTCCTCAGGTCTCCAGGACTCTTCTGAGTATTCTATCTGATTATTATTATTATTATTATTATTATTATTATATTATTATTATTATTATTTCTGCAACTCTCTAAGATTATAGGAGTTAATTACCTTCTTGCTAAAAGGTTGTCAAGAAAGTTTTGTTCAGAAAATAAATCATAAATTAGACTATCTGAAATTAAAAGAAACTATCAAATGTACATCTTAAAATGTGTATGTGTACTCATATGCTTTCTCTGAATGCCTTTAAGTCAATTTTTAATGCTTCACTTGTTAGATTTTGATTTCAACTTCTCATGACAAAAATGCCTTTTCAAAGAATGGAGTATTATATATATGTTGCATGTTCTGACTTGCATTATCAGAGAACTGAATGACTCTCTTAAGCCATTTGTCTGGAAAGTCCAGTTTTAATCAATTATAACAACTGCCGCTGCTGAAGAACACCACTCACTAGATTAACTGATAATTAGTTGTCAGTTTTTATTTCTGATTATAAAGGAGAAGGGTGTTGGTACACATTCAGGCAGAAGGATGTAATGTTAGAATTTAGATGATTCCTTGAAATTCCAAAACCTTGAAAAACCTGTCCACCATTCTGTGACTTCTTGAAATCTCTCTCTCTCTCTCTCTCTCTCTCTCTCTCTCTCTCTCTCTCTCTCTCTCTCTCTCTCTCTCTCTCTCTCTCAAATAAAAACAAGTCTAAACAATAAATGAGAAAATCTTTGTTGGGGGCTCATTGTCATTGTCAGTCATCGTCTACTTGACTGTTAATTATTATCTGTTTCAATAATGTTTAGATCTACAGAATGAGTAAAAAGCAAATTGCAACCAAATATTGGCTTAATTTTCATCATGTTAACTATAATTAATATTTACTGATTCATTTTCAGCTTCATTTACTTAGCAAAATATAGATAACACATTTGGATAACATTGGTAATGTAATGCACCCTTTTTTTTATCCAAAGAGATGATTTCTTTAAAAGCTGCTCTTGGATTTATCAGGAATGTCATGAGACAAAATTAAATTCCAAGTCAAGTTTTATGGTATTTCATCTCCCTAAAATGAATCATCCCAAAACTGAAATCAACTTTTAAATTAAAAGTTGCATATCAAGATTTTGTTACAGAACTCAGCTGTTACCTTTTTTTTTTATTTTTTTTTTTTTTTTTTTATTTTTGTTCAATTTATGTTTTTTTTTTTATTGGCCTTTAATAAACCTTTTTACTTGACATGAAATTGTCAAATAATTATCTTTTTTTATATCTGGTAAAATTGTTTTTTGAATAGTAGACTTAAATCCAAATCATAATGGTGGTTTTATTTTTGACTTCACTTTTCAATTGCAATAAATGTTGCCACTCATTATGCCCATTAATCTAAATTATTTATTTTATTTTAGTTGATCTTTTGCTATTATTTCATTTATTTTCATTACATTTTCTATCTTTCTTTCTTAATTTCAAACATTTCTATTTGAAATATTCTTTTAAACAAAATATTTCATAAAACATTTCTCTAAAAATGTTCAATCTTTAAGATTTTCCCAGAAAGGTCTAATGGGGAAAACATATATTGAAATACATCATTTCAAGATGTATCCATCATTTAGATTTAAATACAGAGAAAAACAAAAACAATATTGAAAAAAGAAAAAAAAGGTTTATTTAGGGTCAATAAGTGATCTCCTTTCTGACAGACTTGTATGAATTGCAGGTAAACATAAGTGGTACCCTGTTTTTGTTCTAGGTGAGCAGATGAGTATCTTTAACAATCAAGCTTACATCTACGTCGGTGGCAAAAAGGATGTGAAAAACTGGGGCAAACAAATTCTAAAGGCCTATCGTGGTGAAATGTCTGGTAAGTTTACTACCTTCTTCTTTTACTAAGTCAGACAAATTACTTGAAATGCTTACAAAAGAACATTTTTTTTCTCTTGTTACTGTTTGAAAAATCATCATGGCCTGGCTTCATGAATGAAGATTAAGGGGCTGGTCTACATTGACTGCAGGCATGTCATGGCTGATAAGGTCTATGCAGGATAAGTCGGCACAGTTGCAAAGTCTGCAGTTGAAGGGCTGGTCAGGGTTTGATGGCATTATGTTGTGGTTCTTCCCCCTATGCCTTTTGTCCTTGAGAGTGGCCCAGCAGATGTTTTCAAAGGAGGTTAGTGTTTAGACGCTAGGCATCACTGTTCTCAGCTAGGGTGGACCAACTTTTTTTTTAAATTGAAAAAGTTTTAAACTGACTTGAAAATAAACTTTAAAAGATCATTGTCCAAAAACAAGCAATAATTTCTTTTTTTATTTGTAATTGTAACTTTTATATTTGAAATCAGTGAATTATAACTTGCACTATTTTTATTATATCTGCTACATTAACCCTTTTGTAGACAGATAACATTTTTAATCCTTGTAGAGTGGGCAAATTATTTTTGGAAAATTTTCGAAATAGAGGATATGTCCGAACAAGTCAATTAATCATATATAATTTTTTTTAAAAATGATAATTTGATCAGCAATTGTATGTCATAGTAAAGCAATGTAAAAGTCAGTGGAGTGGCTTATTGTCAGTATCAACCAGACTGCAAGGGAATCTATCCCCTTTTCACTAGCATTTGACCGAGGAGATTGTTTTTGCATCTGAAGTGGTGTGCCACACCTCCTATCAGATCCTCACTTTACTGTACAGATCCAAGCTGTGCTACTATTGCACTGAGTTGGCAACGGCTGGTATCAAACCCAGAAGCTCATGGTTCCTTACCAACTGAGCTAAACCAAAAAACACTCACTTTTAATTATAATATTTTACAAAACAACCTTTACATAATCATACACCACAGTGACGCCTCCTAGCAATGTTTCTATATATTAACATTGAGTTGGTTAATGAGCAATCAATAGGAAAATGCCTTACTCTGCAAAAACAACAACTCAGCCTATGTGCCATTGGTGACGTGCAAATAAGTTTTTAAAAATATCATAGCAAAAATGATATTTCAATGAATCTGGTCAATAAGATTTTGTATCATATTCATTATTTTAGTTTATTTGATTTCATTGTTAAGCCTCCTTTTTGAGAATAATTACTTCCAGACCCAAAAGCTCCTGTTTGCCAATTAATTCAGTTTATCAATTAACACGTTACTTTGTATTATTTTGATTTTTCAGACTGTTGTCCTCATCTTTATTGTTATATACACAATGTTTTGGTCGATGTGCTTTTTTATCTTCCTGTGACAGGAATCATTTGACCAGAGATTTGCTTCTATTCATTCAATTTTTTTGTTTATATGTTTGTGATAACTAGCAATCTTATTTATTCTAACAGTTGTCTGTAAAAAATATTAATTTGATTTTTCACACTTGAAGTAATGTGATATTTTTTAATGAATATAACCTTAAAATTTTTCTGTGTTTTAACAATTAGAGAGAAATGTCATGAAAGACAATATCTTTGTTTTATGAATCATTCATATGTGTGTGTGTTTTCTCATCTCATCTTCTCTTACAGGGCTTGTCTTTAATGGACTAAAAGTCCTTGACTTGGCAGCTGCCAATAATTCCAGAGTGACTTTGGAAGGCAATGTGCAATTGGTCAAGTAAGTGCTCTCTTGGAATCTTTTGTATAACATTCATATATACGAGGGTCAGCTCAAAAAGCCCATAGGCTAAGCAAGATACTCTCATGGAATCTGACAAAGTGAGGTGTATTTTACAACATAGTCCCCTTTGCACTCAATGCACTTCTTCTTCTATCGTTATTGCAGTGCTTAGATCCCATTGGTCAAAAAAATCAGCAGATATGACATCATCATATGAACATTTCAGCCCACCCTTGTAATTATTAAAATCTCAAAGACTAGAAGAATTTGGAATTCTACTTTCAACCAATTCTTGTCATACCAAATATTGATAATACTATAATTGTAATAATTCAAAGTTTCTTTCAGTCAAAGTCATCAACATATCAATTAAGTCTACTTTGTGTGTTTTGATATTTGCATCAAAAGACACTGAGCAGATTACAATATGAATATTGTTATGAAAGAATACACAATATTATTTGAAATTGTGTGTAGAGAGTTTTTTGAGGGAATTGATCTAATATTTTCTGTTCCATAATTTTACTTTTCAGGCAATATGTCCCCAAGAAGAGTGAAAGCACAGAACTGCAGGAAATGCAGTCAACAATGGGAGTACGAGTAAGTAGCACTTCTATTTCAAGAAATTCATTTTTACAGAATTACATAGCATTTTTATGGGGATTTTTTGTCCCCTAATCTAAGCATATCCTAGTTGGTAGAGCATCTGCCTCTGAACTACAAGGTTCCAGGTTAATACCAGCTCTCGCCAACTCGGCGCAGGAGTAGCACAGCTAAGATCTGTAAGGTGACGTGGGAAACTGATGGTAGGTGGGGCACTCCACCTCAGATGCAAAAAAACAATCTCCCTGATCAAGCACTTGTGAAAACTCTTTTGCTGTCCATCTGATACCAACAATAGCTACTCTACCAACTTTACATAATGAAAAATGTGTTGGCTGTATCCACATTCTCTAAAGAAATGAATGTACAAATAACTATCTGACATTTTGAATTTCTTAAGCAAAAATAAAATAAAAAATCTTTCAAGACTATTGTTAAATAGTCTCTTATTATTTTTTGTTATGGTCTTCTGTCTTCTATCTATTGGATGGTCATGTTGAAGACCTCATCTCAGCTGTTGGACCTTTCAGCTGGTGATTTGCCATGAGTTCTTACATGTAAACATTACATTTTTAAATCTACACTACATGACAAAAATGATAGGCTTATTATATAACTCTATCTTTTTCCAAAAAAATCATTTTTTTCCATTTTTGAAGTGAAAATTAAATCACTGAATAAGTTTTAATTGTTGGTTTATTTTTATCAATCAGGTCACTCCTCGCCAAACACCATCTGATGATATCGTTGTTGGAAGTGGACAAGGCTGCAATAGTGATGATGAAGATGAATGTACGTCAGCTGGTTCTGGAATGGTCGATGATATCATCACTCCCACTGTAATAATCATCACCACACCTCGACCTGCTGTAACTGAATCTAAGTATGTAGCACTTTATCTACTTTCCCAGGATCTCTATCTATTTATCTATCTATCTATCTATATTATGATCAAGTCCCACTTAAAAGAGTTAGAAATGTGGGAAAAGTGCATATTATAAATGAATAATTATAGTATTACATGTATATAAATGGTTGTTAGAAATTAAAAGATATGTAAGAAATCTTGAGCAATCTATTGACAAAGGCATGTCCAACTGTTTCAGATTATATTGCCTAAGCAGATTACATTTGGTGTTTGTTAAGATACATCAGATAATGATATTTCTTGTGTGTATAAGCAATGAAATAATTTTTTTTATGAATACTTTCTATTATCACCAGTTTTTCAATACCAGCCCTTGTCAACTCAACACATGAGTAGTACATCTTAGATCTGTGTGGTAAATTGTGGAGCTGATAGTAGGTGTGTCACTCCACCTCAGATGCAAAAACAATCTCCCTGGTCTAGCACCAGTGTAAAGGGGATAGACTCCCTTGCTGTCCAGCTGATACCAACAATAGGCCACTCTGCCTACTTTACTTTTTTACTTATATTATTATAGAAGACTTTTTTTCATCATAACCTTTTGTAAAGCTGATAAGTAATATATTTTCTTATCAGAACTGAATTTATTAACTCTGTACTAGATAACTTATTCTAATGGTCATACTTTATTTTTTGGGAAGGTGTGTCATCACAGTGTAATGGTTAACAGGCTAATCTTGCAGATCCATTACTATTGAATAACGATTTTGATCCTCACTGAATACCTTGTTGTTGTGGCAATGGTTTTTTTAATAATTTTTTTTTTTTTTTTTTCTTTCTTTCTAATTCTCGTTAAAAAGAAAAATTTTTATATTGCTTATTTATGATCATTCTTTTTATTTTCATTTCTTTATTAAAAAATGTCAAATTGCAATTATTAAGAGATTCAAATACGAATGAAAGTGACAATTTATATTGAAAATAATGACATTACTAATCTTTTGTATGTCCTTTGCATTGTTCTTTAGCACAATTAGAGAATGAAGGCTCGTACAAAATAGATGAGAGCCAAAACTTTGCATATTTGGACTCCAAACAACAGCAAAGCAATGGAGCTTTATTACCTCACAACAACACAGCGGGTGGTGGTGGTGGAAAAAGTGGTAAGAAAAAAGATGTAAAAGAGTGGTATGTATAACAATTGTGCTTGATGACTATTGTTGTTGTTGTTGTCTCTCTACAAATCTTTGTAAAACAGCAGATTCATATCAGCAGGACAGCGTGGTGTTTTGGTTCGTCACCATCTTTCCTGCACCTGAACTACCAGCATTCAAATGCTGAAAAATGCTTTCGGAAGAAGAAGATGAACTGTCCAAAATGATAACATGTTGCATCATGATCAAAAAATGGATTTAGTAAAAAATATTTTCTGAAATCTATTTCTTGAACAAATTATTTAAAAACCAAAAAAATTGAAAATGAGTAGAGTGTTGCAATTTTTAAAATTTTTTTTAAATATTTTTTATATATTTAAATTCATTTCTATATAGCTTTTTAAAAACATCATTTAATTGTTGATACATTCTAAAATCACCTTTCCTTGGCCGATTTTTACACGTCATCTGTTCACTTGATTATGTGTGTGTCATTTAAATGAACTCTCATTAATCATACAAGTGTTCAATTTTCTTTGTGAACAGAAATCCTGGTAGTTACTGCTGGATCTTTAGAAAAGAAGAAAGAAGAAAACATATCATCAATTGATGCAAGTCACTTGCTTGAGAAAACTTAATTCTTGTTCATTGTTCTTTCAATGCTGCAGACAAATGTCTGGGGTACTGTTTCAACGGAGCTTCACTGAATATCTGTCATGCAAGAAATGGTGCTATTATGTACCAGGAAAAGTTTTCATTTGCACCCCATACCTTCCTTCCCTTTATTGTTTTTACATTCAGTTGCATTGTGCTCAACACCCACTGTACTGTTGATAGTGTGTGCCAGTGAGCAGTAAGAAGAAATCATTCCTAATAACAAGAAAGAACATCTGGCTTGTTGACCCCCTATCCCACTTCCTGAGCAGAGCTGGCTCTGTTTGAGAACAATCGACCATGCTTTCCTTAAAAAGAAAAAAAGAAAAAAAAAACTTTCCTTTTCTCTGCCTCTTTCCCCCAACTGTTCACTCTGTCATTCATGGTTTGACTCCAATAGAATTTGCATGGGAAAACAACAGATGCTTCAATTGAGCTTAGAGTCAGGTTTAACACACACACATTTAGTTCATAGTTTCAAACAGATCTCCAGTTCTTGTCTTTAGTTTATCTGTTAACTGCCAGAAATAGTCAACTTTATATATATTTTCATTGTGCTTTGCCGCAAAAGCACTGCAAAGGAAGAAGAAAACAACAAAAAAAATGGCATTTTCCTTATATTGCTGGCTACTACCTGCTGCCCTTCTACCAATAATAGTCATAAAAGGTCTATGAAATCTTCAAAACATACAATTAAGTTCATATCAAAGCTTACATCACCAATGCTTCATAGAACCAGTTACATTTTCATGCTGTTATTAATAATTAAAAAATGATTAGTCTGAGAAATTATCACGAACTATTCATTATTCAACTGTCTGTCCATTATTTTCAACAGCCTGATGTATTCTTTCTCAAAACTTGGCCAACAATGTCTGTCTGTCTGTCCGTCAGTCCGTCCATCTTCTGTTGACATATGCTTTTTAGATTATTCAAATCTCTTCTTAAGATCGTATATGAAACTAAAATGTTTTTCTTTTTTTCTGCACCGTAAAATGAGATGCAGAAATTTGACTGTTTAATAAAGAAAAACATACAATTATTAGAGAGGGGAAAAAAACAGTCCTAGAAACAGAGATGATTTGAAACGATGCAATTTACTGAAAGTGACAAGTTTTCTTGCATTTTAAATGTTGGTATTTGGTTTATTTTCAAATTGTTAGATCCTAGACTTCCCAATTTCAAACTTTGGCAATTCTAAATACTGTGATACTTTCATTCTTTCAATAGAGGATTATTCAATTTGTAGATTGATCAAGAAACTACTAAATCCATTCACAGTGCAGTAAAGCATTTTTCAAGTCAAGTTAAGTAAAAAGCTACAGAATTGGCAGATTTTTTTCATTTATTCTTTTTTTCTTTCTTTTTTTTTTTTAAATCTTATCTAAGGTCTTTCTCTCCCATTTCATTCATCTTTGCAAGATAAAACAGCTGAGGTTTTATTCTTTGCAAGTGTCTGTGTAAATGTTATTGAAAAAGAAAGGACATTGGCTTTTTTTGCCATCATCACCTTTCTTTTAAAAGATTAATTGGTGTCTCTTAATAAATTGATTTGCACCAATTTTTTTTTATCATCAGGGCCACTAAATATGATGCAGACTTGATTAGCTTATACAGAGAGAATTTCATTCATACTCACTTTATATGAAATGACCAAAATAATTGGAAAAAGGTTTTATTTGGCCAAGTTTTCTTTTTCTCTCCGCTAGGTCTTGTTCCTGTTGTTTTTTCATTATCTTACTTAAAACTAAGACTGAAATCTATTACAACAGGTAACTGTTTTTATTTTTAAGGAATTATTTGCACACAACAATGACGATAAAACCTTATTCTTGATGTCTATTCCCTCTGTTGTTTGTCTGCCTTTGCAATCTAGATGACACTGCTGTTTCAGCTTCTTAATTGAAGCTCTATTTAAAAACAAAAACAAAATTGTATTATTTATTGGCCATTTTACAAGGACAAATATGACACAAAAGATATTTTTGGGAAATATAAAAAAGAGGCAGTCAAATGTAGGATTTGTTATAATTGGATTGACTTTGTTGGCCAAAAAAACAAAATTAACAGCCAAAAAAGAAGAAAAATAATCTCATTATTTTAAAAACTCTAATTTGATTTGTTTTACTAAAAAAAATTGTTGATTTCATTTTTACAATGTTTACTAAGACACAAACCCTAAAATATAGTTAATCCCTTCTTTTTTTTCTCAATGTTCAAAATAGGATTTGTAGGTGAAGAAAAATGCAGTCACTCTCTGCATCTAATTGAATGCAACTGGTGTTTATTATAAGCTCAATCATACATGATTAAAATGTTTACTTCCAACAGTCTAACTTTATTCTTCCATCAATTATGTAATCATCTCAGGTATATAATTTTTCATCCAATTTCAGATGGCAGATAAAAAAATAAATCAAAGCTTTTTATGAAATTTATAGGTTCAATGTTGGACCCTTATATTTAAATATGTTGTCTAAGTTACTGTTAAGTAAAACTAACTTTTATCATACTGATCTATTTTATTAACTGCATCACCTTCTCCAACTAAATACTTCATAATCACATTGTTAAAGATGTTATATTGTCTTTAAAAAAATTTAAAAAGCTCTTTCTAATAAAGATATTGTAATTTATTATTTATGTAGGCTATAAGGACCACTGTTAAAAGATACTGTATGCAAGTAAATGTCTAATTATTTTTGCAAGCTGAACAATATTGTATGAAAGGGAATGTGTGTGTGTGTGTGTATGAAATGCTGTATTTCAGTGTGTTTATAAGCACAAATGATGGTTGAAGCCAAAATGAAATGAAGAAGGCAATTTTTGTATATGCAAGTATAAAAGATATTATTTGAATCTGTTAAAGTAGCAAATATTTTTTGATTTTCTGGTCAAGTCTTTTTCTCAACAAGGCAACGTTAAACAGAATTTTGATGAACTTCTTAGCTGTTAGAAGTAGCAGAGAAACTCTTGTTCAAGTTTCAGTCAGCTTTAAATCTGTTTACCGTAATACACAAATGTGTGGATAGATGGAGGCTGCATTATATATATGTATACATATATATATATACACGTGTGTAATGTGCATTATTGTTGAATGTGTGTGACAGTATATGTACTGATATATATATATATATATACATATATATGTATAATATTAATATGCATGTGTGTGTATACATATATATATATATATATATATATATATATGTGCATTTATATATTGTGTGTGTGTGTATGTATATATGTGTGTGTATAATATATTTGTGTGTGTGTATGTGTATATATATATATGTGTGTGTGTGTGTGTGTGTGAGTGTGTGTGTGTGAATGTAAGTGCACATAGTATGTTGACCAAAAAGAAAAGGAATGCCAAAAATACTACTTAATCAGAATTGAGTAGCAGAAGAGCTTCCTTTTCCTATTGTTCAGCTCTTATTGTTTTGAAAATTTCTTTTTACTTGGACAAACCCAAGTGTCTGCCTTAATGAATTACATTGATTAATCTTGCTACAATTGTGCTTCATTCAACTGGACTTTTATTTACCAGTTTAAATGTACAGAAAGTTAATGCAGTATGAGATACATATATTCTATTGAAATATATGTATATATCTATGTATGTATTCTGTGAAAGTATTTAAGAGTGTGTATGTTGGTGTGTGTGTCTTGGTACTTGTATTCCATGACTGACCTTGTGCATCATGACGGACTGACAGACCATCATGTCCCATTGCAGCTGCTGCCTTTCCTTGATGACAGACAATTTGAGGGGCAACAAATGAGCCAACAAAACTCTTCTTCGTCTTCTTCCTCACCTCCTATTCCTCCTTCTTATTCTTCTACTCCATCCCTTAACCCATCCCTGACATTTGTTTCTATAATTTATACTTTAACCCTGTCAGTCATTAAGGAAGTTTTTTTCAAAACTTGCAGCCAAATTTCTGCCAAAATTTATAGGTCTATTCCTTTTTACTTATTGGACCAAAATTTAATCTTCAAATTTAACCCCATTTTTTTATTCGTTATTTTTCCCAAAAACTTAAACCTTTTGCAATAGATTATTTTCATTTTAGAATTTGTGAACAAGTGATTATCAACTTGATCCTATAATAATAACTTTTAGATTCTCCCATTTTTTCTATAAATGTCCAAGTTATTTGGCAAACAAATACAGTTTTACCAATAACCTGATGACTAATATCCTTATCTATAAATAAAATGTTTTTATTTAATGTATGAATATCAACAAAACAATGGAGTCCATTTTTTCTTGAAATGATGCAAGAACTGACTTCATCGGAAGATGGTAAACAATTTGAAACTTTAGGTTAAAAAAAAAAAGTACAATTACTGAAAATTTGCTGCTCATATAAAATTCAAGTCTAGCATCTTATTTGATCATATTTTTTCAATCTAACTAAACTCTTCCCTATGTCTGATTCCCAATTCTAACTATTATGATTTGGATTGTTCAACATTTACTATGATGATTTCAAAGTTACTTCTAAGAATTATCCTGAATTCACTCTGAAAAAGGAATAAAGTCATAGACAATAATATTTCAGTTTGAGCTAGAAACGCTTATCTTTCTGCAAATATTTTGTCTAGAATTTTACTCCAGAGAATTATTATTATTATCATAAGCATTGCTTGATATTTTATTTACATGATGGAAATATATTTATCAGTGAAAAATTGGATTTTCACATTTTATTTAGCTAATTTTTACAATAAATCAATAAAATGGAAATATATCTTTTTGGGGATTTTACCTTTTGATCTAGAGAATGCATTTTGACAAAGCATGCCTTATATAAACCTACTTTTCAAATCTATTGCATGCATTTCAAGCTGCTAAATTATCTGAAAAATTGTCAAGTGTGTAGAAAGGAAAATATGTTTAAAACCAAACTACTCCATTGGATGCATTAAAAAAAAAGAAGAAATCTGATGCAATTAAATAGACAACAATGATAGTTTTGTCTTGTATGTACATTCCGAATTCTCACTCACAAAAAAAGAAAAGACAAACCATAAACTTAGAAGAATCCCTGTGGATATTCAATTATCTTCAAAAGCGAATTGAGCTGAAAATGATCTTTTGCGTCTTTTGAAAAGAAAATGTGAAAGAAATTAACAGAGCAGAAGTAGATTTGCTTCTTGCTAAAAACTTAGACATAAGCAAAATTCAAATCTTTAAAAAAAGATGACCTCATGTTTGTCCCAAGTCAGTAAAGAAAAACAAGAAAAATAGGCTACTAAACTGTTGAAAATTATTCACTAAATAATAATTCCCATAGAGTGGATTGTTATCCCATTTTTCATTTTGGTAATTCTTAGCTGTTAAATTTTCAGTTTTTGATTCATTCACTGGAATCTTTGGCAGACTTTTATTTCCTTCCCAATTTGAAGCCGCAATATAAAGAAATAAGCTTTTACAAATAATACTTTTCTTTTTGATTTGTTAGACACACACACATACACACACATACACACACACATGTATACACATACAAACATACACATATTTTAAATTATATCCTTCTTCAATCAATTTAAGATCAATTTTTTAAAAAAAGAAACAAAAAATGGTTACATTTTTGTTGTTGTTTCTTCTGGCTATTGCTTATAAAGAAGAACGAATTGCCCAAGAAGATTTTTCTGATTATTCTTGGAGACACAAGTCTGTCATTCTCCATTAGATTTGAAATGTAATAAAACCTCTTGTAAGAATTTCCAAAGGAAACTAAATTGTGTAAAATTGATTTAGGCCAATTGAATCATGAGATTAAAAATGATGATTCAAGAAGACATGAAAAACTTTTGTGCAAGGAAATCTTACAAGATGGTGTTCTGCTCAATAATTTCCCTATTATTACAGAACTTGACTCTTATTAATTTTTGTCATTAAACATGAAGATATTTCGGCATGTTTTTATGACTATTAACATTTTATTACTCCCAAAAGCCGCCTTTGAGAAAGAAAGAAGAAATAAACAGCTCCTTGAATATTTTGGTGATAATTATCGGATTTGTCTCTTGTGTTGAGTGTATCCCCAATTGTGTGTATCTGCAGTATGAAGAAGTCCACCCAAAATATCTTGCACTGCCTCTGTCAACAGGAAACAGAGTCAGTGAAGTCTTGATTAACCAGGAAAAAAAAGGACATGAAATCAGATAATAATATGGAAGGATTTCTATGGAAAAATCCAATGAAAGACAAGTGTTGAGAGACAGGTCAATGGCAGTTGCATTTGTGTATATAATATCTAATTATAATAATAATAATAATGATAATAATAATAATTATGAAAAAGAAAAGTTGGTTTTAATTATGTAGAGATGGATAAAAAAACAAACAATGGCCTTTGTCTATGGTCAAAATGAGTTAATAAGTGCAAAAACGTATATACATATATATACATATGTATTTATCATGATATATATATATATATATATATATATATATATATATATATATATTATATAAGTGTGTGTGTGCATGTGTGTGTGTACATCTATGTGTGAATATATATATATATGTATAAATACTAATATAAATATTTATATAAATCCTTATATAAAGTGTGTCTCTCAATATGCATATCTATATATAAATATGCACAAATACACACACTTATGTTCACGCACACACATACACACACATAAAGAATGTGTTCCTGGGAAACAAGATGCTTTTTTTTTCCAAAGTTTGTGAAAAAAAGGAATCTCTACAAAAAAAAAGCTAAAAAAGAAATGAAAAAAAAAAGAAAGCCAAAACTTAAATCCATATAACATTCCGTGCTGTGGAAAAAAGAAAAAGAAAAGAAAAAAAAGAAAAGGAAAAGAAAAAGAGAAAAAAAAGGTGCCAATTGGTAGAATCAAGAGAAACACAGCAAAGACTGAACCATCAAGAATCACATGAATACATTTGGCCACCACCACTCTTACTACTACCATCGCCACACCACCATCCATTTGTAGGGTTGGCTCTGAACAAGTGGGATACAAAAACATATTCAAGTCATAGGAAATATTGCCTACCCCTCTTAAAACAAACATTTTCCTCTGCCTCTTTCTTGTTTTATTGCCTCCCCAATTTTGTTCCTCCTCCTCCTCTCTTGCAATTTGTGCAGATCCAGTAGGAAAAAAAAAAAAAAAACGGCATCACAGAGAGCAGACAACATTGCAAAGAATGCTGTTTTTGTAGTCAAACAAATTCTCACTGTTGAAGCTCGGACATAAAAATTATGTTCCAATCTTTTGAGGCCTCTTTCACCTTTTGCTTAATTTTATCAACCATATTTATTTAAATGCTTTAGAGTGAATTGAATCTTGGGCTTCAATATATCTATCTTCATACATACATATATATATATATATATGTATATGTATATATATGTATATATATGTAAATGTGTGTGTGAGTGAGTCTGTGTGTGCAAAAATATATGTATGTTTGTATGTATGTATGTATACATAGACACTAATGTATAATCCTCTGTACAGCAGGTGTAAAAGATATGCATGCAGATCTTTTACATACAAATCAAAGTACTGAGTGAAAAGAAGAAAATTTGTTTTGTTAAACTATCCAAAACCTCCGTAAATGTACAGCAAGTCTTCCCAAGGCTGAGAAAAAAACAAACTATCAGCTCTAAACACAAATAGAACCAATAATTGACTGCTCTTGTCATCCGTCTACTTCAGTTGTGTTAAATTTGGTCTGCTTATTAATGTTTCAACATACTTGTACATAAATATGTTTTTTTCTTTTTTGTTTTGTTTTTTAGGAGTAACCACAGGTGAATTGTGCGTGCATTTTGGTTAACAAAAAAAAAAAAAAAAGTTAATTACATTCCATAGTAAAAAGAAAAAAAAAAAAAAAAGAAATATATATATAAAAATAAATAAAAAATAAATACAGAATCAATTTCTTTTTATGTTTTTTTTTTTACTCTTGTGGAGAAATAGTCAGACACTTAACCCCAAGTTTTTTTTTATAGCAATATTCATTTAGAAATATGATTTTAGTGTCCATATGCAGTTTGAGAGATTCACCCTCTCTCTCTCTCTCTCTCCCTCTCTCTCTGTCTTTGTCATGTGTCAGTATTCTTTGAGCTTGATTGTAAGCCATGAGCACTGACTGTTACAAGCAGACAAGCAAGGTTCTAGTCTTGTTTGCTTCTTAGTATTTCCCGGTTGTTGGCTTTTCTGTGTCTCTCAAAATGCATGAAAATTGCTTCTGCCTCTTCTAAGCTGATCTTTACAAACCCCACCACTCCCCCAGCCAATTATGCAGTACAGCAGCAACAGGCAGCTACAAAGGCAGAAGATCGTCAATTTGTATTCTGTCTGATTTTTAACATCAAACTGAATGATATTCTTTTTAGGCAAATATCCCTATATTATATATATATATATATATATATATATATATATATATATATATATATATATATATATATATATATATGAAACAGTAAAATATCCTGAGTGTGCATATGTGTAAATATTGTTTGATTTTTACATCTGGGTAGAAAAGAATTCAAACTTGAGTGCATCATTGGGTGTATGGCCTTTCTATATTGTTACGCGGATTTGTTGGGTTTTTTTTTGTTGATATTAGAACTATTTACTTGACTATACTCCAAGTGCCACTCAGCTTTTTATTCTTTACGCTCCCTTCTGTCTTGGATTTAGGCAGCTGAAGGAAACAAAAAAAACAACTTTTAAATTATTTAAAAAAATAAATTAAAAAATAACCAAAAAAGCCCATTCTTCTTGTTATGTGATGATCAACATTTTTCCTGAAGTTTTGCTTGTGTGTCATTTTCACACACAGCTTTGCTTTCTCCTCTTTCTCTCATCTACTTTTCTCTGCCTGTTTTTGTACTTCTGGCTGATCAACATTTTAACATATTTACTAATATTGTTATTATTATTATTATTATTATTATTATTATTATTAACAACTGTGTGGTTTACAGTTATGTCCACTTGATCCATTTATTATTTTTCTATAAAGTCATTTAAAGTTTTCGATTATCTTCTTCCTCTACAGCCACAAATTCTTGTACCCAATGTGGACATTTTTTTTTTTTTGTATTTTTTTCGGTCCTCCAAACATAACATTCTAGTTCCAGTTCTACAGAAAAGTTTTTTATATTTAATGTTACTCTTGAAAGTTGCTTGTTAAATTCCATGAACTTTACCCTTTCTATTGCCGTCTTTAAACAACCAACAAGAGCTTCTCTTAGAATACTAGTGTCTCCCCCCTCCCCCCATTCCAATGTTTCGGCTTCAACAGCGAGATTGGCGAGCGTCAAACAATGTTCTTTGACTTGTGTGCTTTGAAAGGTGCCATTATCAAAATTATTATTATTATTATTATTATTATTATTATTATTATTATTATTATTATTATTATATTTTTTCCACAAATATCTTCCCTATATTTTCTGTATGGCTAGAAATTTAAAGGTTCATAGATATTTTTCAAAAAAAAGGTTATACTTATATATTTTAGTTTTCTGTCCGATCTTCAAAATATTCCTTCCCTCCTTCTCCTCACCCTCCTCCTCTGAATATAGGAGGAATTCCTCAAAAAGGACCCCCTTTATTTTATTTTTTTTTTTTTTTGTTATTATGACTTCTTTTCTCAGATAACAATGGATTTTAAAACACTGTTAATCTGCTCCTCAAATCTCTTAGCTATTTTTCTGCCTAATTCTCTTGTGATGTGATCCCATATCATCACATATCCTGCCAAGGGGGGTTGGAGAATGTTTTTTCTAGACAGCCATCAAGTTAATCCCACTATTCAACTAGAACTGCTACTACTCCTACTTCTACTAAGCAGCTAAGGACATGTCTTAACCACATTTCATCCTCAGTTTGGCTAGTTCTCAGAACTTTGAAGTGCTGGCTGCTTTGTAATGGATGTGCAGAGTCAGAAATTTGGAATATATCGACAATGACATGTTTTACTATTAATGACTACAAAAATTGTTTTGTGTAGAGCTTGCTACTTGCAATGTCCGACTTAATACCAATTTTGTATGACTGTACAGACTATATGTGTAATTAATAAATAAAATGGTTTGTTTTCATAAAAAAAGCATTGTGTCTGCTTTTTGTTGTTTCTTTGTTTTTATTATCTTTTTTTTTCTCTTTTCAATCTTCGTCTTTGATATTTTGTTTCTATTTTATTCAAACCAATTTATCCACTTGGATTATTGTTTACCTTTGGAAAAAAAATGTCATTGTATTTTGCTGAGCTGATTTAAACAAACATATCAAACAAAATTTAAATGCCTACTTCACATTCAACAACAACAAAAAAAGATAATGAAATTTATATAATAATCTGATTTTTATACAGTGCTACTTTGACTTTACCAACTCTTCCACACTAACAGGATGTGACACAAGATCAATTTTTTAAAGCTTAGTTTAACAGTTTTGAATTTAGAGTTTTCCTCCTTCTAAACCAGTGGCCATACCAAGTTTAAAGGGCTCAGTTTGCCATACTAATTATCCATAGCTGGAGGGAGAATAATTGAATTCATGCCTTTCTCAAGGGTATTAGCACTATGTGAAATGCAACCAGCCTTGTCTAGGATTTGAACTCAGGTCATTGGGTCCATTTTCTACAATGATAACCATTACACCATGGGCATCTCACATGATTTTGGAGAGGATTTTTTCTCATCCAATTCAAAAAATAAAAAGATCATTTGGAAAAAAAATATGATATTTGGAAGGGGGGGGGGGGCTAGAAAGGATTAATGGTATTTCATTTTATTTCAATGGGGAAAATTGATTTGATATAAAAAGAAATTGAATTACAAATGGAATAAATTAAACTTCTAAGTCAAAGTATCACTGGATTTTTATTAATCCAACAATTTCAAAAATTATCTCACTTAATGAATAAAGCATTTTACATTGCAACTTGGTAATAATATCTGAACTGTGTCTTCATCCTGATCATTATGATTTCTCAAGGGAGATAACTATTGAATTCTAATCATAAAATACTTTTTATTATTTACCCTATATGCTCACATATCATACGACTTCCTGGTACCTAAAATTTTAGTCTAATACAAGGGTATCATTTGTCGGAATTTTTTAGATAATTATTTAGATTTTTCAGACTAATGTCCACATCTTGATTGTTATATACTCAACATTTTAGCCAATGTACTCTCCGGCCTTCTTCAGGTGTTCCTTGTCAATTTCAGGAACCTTCTTGTTGAACTTGGGAGCGCAATGGATTAAAAAAAGGATTCAGTTTGAAGTTGCAATTATAACGTTAAAGCTCCAGAGATCAATGAGAAGGTTCTCAAGTTTGATAAGAAGAAGAGTGAACACCTAAAGAGGGCACATCAGCCAAAACATTGTGTATATAACAATAAAGATGACAATAGTTCAAAAAATCTAAATAGTACAAGGGTGTCACACTATATGCAAAATAAAAACTTTGTGTTTGTAAATAGTTGAGCTAGGCTAGGTATGGTATGCCTACAATTTCCTACTGCAAAAGTCAACAGATAGTCCTGGATAATATCAGATGATACCATTATATATATATATATATATATATATATATGGTTATATTTGCACTTAATTATATTATGAATTCTCCAAACTGGATTTGACTTAATATCAAGCTTAATAGATTTATATTGTTTCATTATTTAAGGACGTTGCATTTATTTTTTTTATTCTTAATGAATTTTTGCTGTTCAATTTTATATTTAATTTTTCAAAATTTGTCCAAAATTTTAGATAAATTGATTTGTTTCAGCTGAAGATGAATTACCAAATGAACAAATAAAATCTCCACAGACTGAGAAATTTTACAAGAATTTCCTTTTTTAAAAGATTCAATGCAGATATTATTTTTTTGGTTCTTTTTTTTTTTTTTTTTTTTTTTAATTTATTCCAGCCGCTGTCATTTTGTTTGCAACTTTTATTAACAAATAGAAGATGATACAATAAATAAAATAAAAAAAATATGGATTTCTTGTAATTGCCTGCTTTTCTAGATTTGCCAATTATTATGGCACATCTGAATATATGTATTATTTTGGTTTTTTTTTACTGTTGTCCTCATCTTTATTGTTATATATACATTTCGGTTGATGTCTCCTCCAGCCTTCTTCAGGTGTTTCTTGTCAAATTCCTTAATCTTGTTGAAATTAGGAGCCTTTATGTTGGAATCAGGGCCCTCACTGAACTTCAAATGGAATCTTTTATTTAATCTATTTGGGTAGATTACAATGACCAAGTACAAGATATGTTAAGTATTCTATGTTATTTTCACCTGTAGTCAGAATTGAACCTGCAACCTCCAGATGATTGTTATTTAGAACTGTATTAACTCAATGCTTATATCCTTTATGCCATGTGTACTACTGGACAATTCAGAAAAGAGTCAGAGGGCACATCAGCCTAAACGTTGTGCAGATAACAATAAAGATGAGGAAAACAGTCCAAAAATCTAAATAATACAAATTATCAAGCCTCGTCTCAAAATTTCAGATAAATAATAATAAATATATGTTTTATTGCTCTCTCTCTCTCTCTCTCCTAATGCTTTCAAGACACATTGACTGTTATAGAATGGCCATATAATACAAATTATTAAGCCCTCATTTCAAAAATAAAATAAATGATAATGATATATGTTTTATTGCTCTCTCTCTCCTCTCTCTCTCTCTCTCTCTCTCTCTCTCTCTCTCTCTCTCTCTCTCTCTCTCTTTTAATGCTTTCAAGACACATTGACTGTTATAGAATGGTCATATAATACAAATTATAAAGCCTCATTTCAAAAATTAAAATAAATGATAATAAATATATGTTTTATTGCTCTCTCTCTCTCTCTCTCTCTCTCTCCTCTCTCTCTCTCTCTCTCTCTCTCTCTCTCTCTCCTCTCTCCTAGTGCTTTCAAGACACATTGACTGTTATAGAATGGTCATATAATAACAAATTATCAAGCCTCATTTCAAAAATTAAAATAAATGATAATGAATATATGTTTTATTGCTCTCTCTCTCTCTCTCTCTCTCTCTCTCTCACTCTCTCTCTCTCCTCTCTCTCTCTCTCTCTCTCTCTCTGTCTCCCTCCTAATGCTTTCAAGACACATTAACTGTTATAGAATGGTCATATAATACAAATTATTAGCCTCATTTCAAAAATTAAAATAAATGATCATAAATATATGTTTTATTGCTCTCTCTCTCTTCCTAATGCTTTCAAGACACATTGACTGTTATAGAATGGTCATATAATACAAATTATTAAGCCTCATTTCAAAAAATAAAATAAATGATAATGAATATATGTTTTTATTGCTCTCTCTCTCTCTCTCTCTCTCTCCTAATGCTTTCAAGACACATTGACTGTTATAGAATGGTCATATGATACAAATTATTTAGCCTCATTTCAAAAATTAAAATAAATGATCATAAATAATAGTTTTATTGCACTCTCTCCTCTCTCTCCTAATGCTTTCAAGACACATTGACTGTTATAGAATGGTCATATAATACAAATTATTAAGCCTAATCTCAAAAAATAAAATAAATGATAATGAATATATGTTTATTGATCTCTCTCTCTCATCTCTCTCTCTCTCCTTCCATCCTCTCTCTCATCTCTCTCTCTCTCTCTCTCCAATTGCTTTCAAGACACATTGACTGTTATAAATCAAATATAATAACAAATTATAAACCTCATTTCAAAAATAAAATAAATGATAATGATTATATGTTTTTATTGCTTTCTCTCCTCTCTCTCTCTCTCTCCTCTCCCTCTCTCTCTCTCTCTCTCTCTCTCTCCTCCTTAGCTTTAAGACACATCTGACTGTTTAAGAATGGTCATATAATACAAATTATAAAGCCTAATTTCAAATAAAATAAATGATAATGAATATATGTTTTATTTGCTCTCTCTCTCTCTCTCTCTCTCTCCTTCTCTCTTCCCCTTCTCATCTCTTCTCTCTCTCTCTCTCTCTAGTGCTTTCAGACACATTGACTGTTATAGAATGGTCATATAATACAAATTATCAACCTATTTCAAAAATTAAATAAATGATAATGAATATATGTTTTATTGCTTCTCCCCTCTCTCTCTCTCTCTCTCTCTCATCTCATCTCTCTCTCTCTCTCTCCTCTCTCTCTCTCTCTCTCCTCTCCCTAATGCTTTCAAGACACATTAACGTGTTAAAGATGGTCATATAATACAAATTATATGCCCATTTCAAATAATAAAATAAATGATAATAATATATGTTATTTCTCTCTCTCTCTCTCTCTCTCTATCTCTCTCTCCTCTCTCTCTCTCTCTCTCTTCTCTTCCAATGCTTTCAAGACACATGACTGTTATAGAATGGTCCATATAATACAAATATTAAGCCTAATTCCAAAAAATTAAAAATAAATGATAATGAATATATGTTTATTTGTTCTCTCTCTCTCTCTCTCTCTCTCTCTCTAATGCTTTTCAAGACACATTGACTGTTATAGAATGGTCAATATAATACAAATTATTTAGCCTCATTTCAAAAATTAAAATAAATGATAAATAAATATATGTTTTATTGCTCTCTCTCTCTCTCCTAAATGCTTTCAAGACACATTGACTGTTATAGAATGGTCATATAAATACAAATTATTAAGCCTAATCTAAAAAAAATTAAAATGATAATGATATATGTTTTATTTGTCTCTCTCTCTCTCTCTTCTCTCTCTCTCTCTCTCCTCTCTCCTCTCTCTCTCTCTCTCTCTCCTATCTTCAAGACACATGATGTTATAGAATGGTCATATAATACAAATTATCAAGCCCTCATTTCAAAAATTAAAATAAATGATAATGAATATATGTTTTAATTGCTATCTCTCTCTCTCTCTCTCTCTCTCTATGCTCTCTCTCTTAAGTAGACACATTCGACTGTTAAGATGGATGGCATATAATACAAATTATTAAGCCTAATTTCAAAATAAAATAAATGATAATGAATATATGTTTTTATTTTGCTCTCTCTCTCTCTCTCTCTCTCTCTCTCTCCCTCTTCTCTCTCTCTCTCTCTCTTCATCTCCTAGTGCTTTCAAGAGACACATTGACTGTTATGAATGGTCATATAATACAAATTATATGAAGCCTCATTTCAAAAATTAAAATAAATGATATAAATATATATTGTTTATTGCTATACTTGCCTCATCTCTCTCTCCTCTCCTAACTTTTCAAGACACATTGACTGTTATAGAATGGTCATATAATACAAATTATTAAGCCTCAATTTCACAAATTAAAATAATGATAAATGAATATATATGTTTTTATTTGCTCTCCATCTCTCTCTCTCTCCTCTCTCTCTCTACTGCTTTTCAAGACACATTGGACTGTTATAAGAATGGTCATATAATACAAAATTATTAAGCCTCATTTCAAAAATAAATAAATGATAATGAATATATGTTTTATTGCTCTCTCTCTCTCCACTCTCTCCTCTTCTCTCTCTCCTCATCTCTCTCTCTCGTCTCCTTCCGTCATTCTCGTCTCTCCGCTCTCTCTCTCTCGTCTCTCCTATGCTTTCAAGACACATTACTGTTATAGAATGGTCTCAATAATACAAATTATTAAGCCTCAATTCTTACAAATTTAAAATAAATATCATAAATATAATGTTATTTGATTCTCTCTTCTCTGTCTAAAGCTTTCAAGACAGACATTGACTGTTATAGAAATGGTCAATATATACAAATTATTAAGCCTATTATTACTCAAAATTAAAAAAAAATTTATGATAATGAATATAATAGTTTTATTGCTGCTCTCTCTCTCTCTCCTCCTTCAACTCCCCTCACTCTCCTCTCTCTCTCTCTCTCCACATCTCAGTCTCTCGCTCTCTCTCACTCCAGTGCTTCCAAGAAAATGACTGTTATAGAATGGTCATATACATACGAAATTATCTAAGCCTCATTTTCAAAAAAAATTTAAATTAAATGATAATGAATATATGTTTATTGCTCTCTCTCTCTCTTCTTCTCATACCGCTCTCATCTCTCCTAATGCTTTCAAGACAACATTGATGTGTTATCCGAATGGTATATATAAACAATATTATTAAGCGTCATTTCGTAAAACTTTAAAAAAATGATAATGATATATGTTTAATTGCTCTCTCTTCTCCTCCTCTCGCTTCATCTCTCTCTCCTACATCCTACCTCTCTCTCTCTCTCCTTCATGCTTTCAAGACAACATTGACTGTTAGATGAGAATGGTCATATAATCAAATTATCAAAGCCTCATTTTATCAAAAAAAATTTAAATATAAGTGATAATGATATATATGTTTTATTTGCTCTCTCTCCATCTCTCTCCCTCTTTCCACCACTCGTCTTTCTCCGCTTCTACTTTTCTCTAGTTAGCACATTGAACTGTTATGAATGGTCATGATAATACAAATTTTATTAAAGCCCTCATTTCCAAAATAAAAATAAATGATAATGAATATATATTTTAATTGGGCTGACTCTCCGTCCTCTCTCTCTCTCTCCTAAGCTTTAAGACACATTGACTGTTATAGAAGGTCATATAATACAAATTATTAAAGTTCCTCATTTCAAAAATTAAATAAAAATGATAATGAATATAATGTTTTATTGCTTCTCTCCGTCTCTCCTCTCTCCTCTCTCCTCTCCCCTCTCTTCTCTCCTCCTCCTCTCTCTCCAGTGCTTTCAAGAACACATTGAACTGTTAATAGAATGGTCATATATACATATTATTAGCCTCACAAAACATTAAAAAATAATCATAATAATATGTTTTAATTGCTCTTCTCTCTCTTCTCTCTCTCTTCTCTCTCGCTATAGCTTCAAAGACAAATTGACTGTTATAGATGGTCATATAATAAAATATTATAAGCTCATTTCAAAAAATTAAAGATAACAATGACTAATGAATAATGTGTTTTAATTATCGTCCGTCTCCCGTCTCCTCGTCTCTCTCTCTCTCTCCCTCTCGGTCTCTCGCCAGCTTTCACCAAAGACACATTGACTGTTATAAGAATGGTCATAAGATACAAATTATTTCAGCCTCTCATTTTCAAAACAATTAAAATAAATGATAATGAATATCTGTTATTGTCTTTCTCATTGTCCTCCTCTCTATCCATCTCATCTCTCCCCGGATCTCCTCTCCTCTCCTAATGCTTTCAACACATTTGACTGTTTATAGATATGGTCCCATTAATTATAAATACTATTATAGCCCTATTTCAAAAATTAAAAATAAATGATTGAATAATGACTAATATGTTTTAATTTACTTGCTTCTCCTCTCTCTCCTCCTCTCCTCCTCCCTCTCTCTCTCCGTCCTCTCCCTCCTCTCAGTCGCTCCCTCTCTCTCTTCGTCCTCCTATGCTTTCAAATACACATTGACTGTTATAGGAAGTCATATAATAAACAATTATTAACAGCCTCAATTTCAAAAAAATAAATAAATGCATAATGAATATATGTTTTAAATATGTACCGCTCTCATCCTCTCTCTCTCTCTCTCCTAATGCTTCAAAAGAAGACAACATTGACTGTTATAGGAATGGTCATATGATACAAAAATTATTAGGCGGCCGTCATTTTCAAAAATTAAAATAAATAATCATATAATATGTTTTTTGCACTCCTCCTCTTCCTAATGCTTTCAAAGACACAATTACTGTTATAGAATGGTCATATTAAACAATTATAAGCCTAATCTCAAAAATAAAAATAAAATGATAATAAATATATATGTTTATTGCTCTCTCTGTCTCTTCTCTCTCTCCTCTCTCCTCTCTCTCTCTTTCTCTCCAGTGCTTCAAGACACATTGACTGTTATAGAATGGTCCATATAAACAAAATTAATTAAGCCTCATTTTCAATAAATTCAATAAATGATGATGAATATATTTTTATTGCTCTCCTCTCCCTCTCTCTTCTCATCTCTCTTCTCCTCATCTTCTCTCTTCTCCTCATCCCTCTCTCTCTCTCTCTCCTCCCTAAGTGCTTTCAAAGACACAATTGACTGTTATAAGGGTTATAAATACAAATTTTGACCTCATTCAAAAATTAAAATAAATGATAAATAATATATGTTGTTTATTATATTGCTCTCTCATCTCTCTCTTCTCTCCCCTCCCGCGCTCCCTCTCTCTCTCTCCTCTCTCTCTCTCTCTTCCTCCTAGTTGCTTTCAAGACAACATTAACTGTTATAGAGAATGGTCAATATCAAATTACAAAATTATGAAGCTCAATTTTCAAAAAATTGAAATAAATGATAATAATATATTTTTATTGCTCTCTCTCTCTCTCTCTCTCCTCTCCTCTCTCTCATTCTCCTCTCTCCTCTCTCTCTCTCTCCTAGTGGCTTTCCAAGACACATTCAACTGTTATAGAAATGGGTCATATAATACACACATTATTATAGGTCCTAAATTTCAAAAATTAATAAAAGAATAATGAATATATGTTTTATTGCTCTCTCACCCTCCCTCTCTCTCTCTCTCTCTCTATCTCATCTTTTTCCTCTTTCTCTCCTCAATCTTCTCTCCCTCTCCTCCTCTCTCCCCCTCTCTCTCTTCTCTCTCTCTCTCTCTCCTCCTAGTGCTTTCAAGCAAACATTGACTGTTATAGAATGGTCATTAATACAACAAATTATTTAAGGGCCTATTTCAAAAATATAAATGAAATGAATATTGTTTATTGCTCTCTCTCTCATCCCTCTCCTCGCCACTCCCTCCTCCTCTCCCTCTCCTCTCCTCTCTCTCATTCCTCCTCCTTCTCTCTCTCCCCTCTCTCTCCCTATCCTCTCTCTCTCCTCCCCCTCCTTCCTCTCTCTCTCTCTCTCTCTGTCTCCCGTCCTAATGCTTTCAAGACACATTAACTGTTATAGAATGGTCAAATAATACAAATTATTTTAGCCTCATTTCAAAAAAAATTAAAATAAAATTGAATCATAAATATATTTTATGCTCTCGTCTCTCCTCCTAATGCTTCAAGACACATTGCTGTTATAGAATGGTCATAATACAAATATTTAGGCGCCTCAATTTCAAAAATTAAAATAATGATCATGAAATATATGTTTTATTGCTCTCTCTCTCTCCCTAGTGCTTCAAAGCACACGACTGTTTATAGAAATGGTCCAATATAATTACAAATTATTAAGCTAATTTTTTCAAAAATTAAAATTAAAAAATGATATGAATAATATGTTTTTAATTGGCTCTCTCTCTCTCCTCTCTCTCTCTCCCTTCACGTCTCCTCTCCTCTCTCTCNTTTTTTTTTTTAAACAAGAACAAAACTATCCTATACTTCTTTATACTTCAAAAAAGTTGTGTGTTCTGTTTCGTTGAGAAGATTTTGTTGAAACTTTTTTGTCAAAAGTTTTTGATTTGATTTTATCTTTGATTCTATCAACCCTAAAAATATCAACACTATTAAACAGAGAATTTGTAAATAAACATTTCTTCTTACATAAAAGTCATCAGGAAATTGCTCTACTATGGCTTTAGCACAAATTTTAGATGCTGGCATTTTTTTCTTTTTTAGACTAGGTCCAATTTTTGAGACTGAAAGTGATTCACTATATTAATTTAATTCAGTTATCTTGGTAATTTGTTGCTTATTCATACAATTGGTTTTGAAAAATGAAAATATGAAAAAATAATCATTGATAGTTAATGTTATTAAAGGATTTTTTGTTCATTTAATTTTTACAATGGTTAAGTTAATGCAATTATGAATCCAGGAGAATCCCTATGTGATGGTAAGCTTCAGAGTCAGTCATTCCATAAAATGGTGTTTTTTTTTTTCATTTATTTTTAAATTGTATGGTCACATGATAGCATTTACTTTCTTTAATCATATTATAAAACAAGGTTAGAAGAATGATAAAATTGTCACTCTGCAAACTAGTTATTGTCATTTTTAGATGCCTTCCTTCATTTTAAAATATGTAGATCAAATTTAAGTCTGATGAATTTGGAAGCTTTATTTTATATTATTTTATAAAGGCAAATTGTTTCCTTTTACAACAAATCTGTTTCTTCTCTCTCTCTTTGTATTCTCATAAAGCCAGCAACAGTTACAAGATCTTTTGGAACTTTTTTCTTGTTTCATTTTTTACTTTTTTTCTATTCACAATTTCAATGGTTGCTTATGTACAGTTTGTTAAATTTTTTCTATTTTTTCCTGCAATTATGTTTTGTTAAAGTCTATGTCTTTTTTTTAAATTTAAATTTTTTATTTTATTTCACATAACTCCCTGAATTCTAAACTGTAAACAGAATATGACTATAAGTGTTATATTTATTTATTGGGAATTTGCAAACTTTTTTAAAGAATTTTTGCTTTTCGAATTTTCAAAATGATATTTTAAAAAATATTTCTTAAGTAAAAAGACAAAAAAATTATTAAAAAATAAAAAATAAAACACTTCAAAAAACAAAACCTAATTTTACATTACATTGTTTGCCTTTAGGTTAATTTTGAAAATCAAATTAAATGAATAATAAAAGTTTTTCTTTTCATATAAGTCATATGCTGTGAATTATTATTATTGTGTGAAATATTGTTCAAACGGTTTTATATATGGAAACCCACAAAAAAGAAATATTTGTTACTGAGCTTTGAGACTGGTTATTAATTAATTAGTATTTTTTTTTCTCTCAATCATGTGATGTTGTCATCTGAAATGATGTCTTAATAGTAAAAAATACATTTCATTGCCAATTTCTCAGCAAAATGTGGATTTGCACACCTTGCTATTATAAAGAACACATTTTATTGTGCCTCCCCTTTTTAGGTCTTTTCTTTCTGGTTTAATAACATAGATTTCTAAAACCAGATATGGTACAGTTCCCATGGTGCAGTGGCTAATGTGCTGGACTGCGACATCATAGTAAGCGAGTTCAAATTCCAGCCTTTTGCTTTTAGACTAATATCCTTGGAAAGGTATAAACCTCCTATCCTCCCAGGTACAGGTTAAATAGTACCATTACTGTTCTACAAGAATGACTTAGGCTTAATAACCCAAGAAAATTGATATGTCATTAAACAAAGAAACCATAAAACCATGTTTAAATTACTTGTTATAAAAGTCTTATATCAATTTAGTAATTTTGTCGAAACAAATTCTTTAAAAGTTTAATTCTTCAAAAAAAAATTTTAGAAAAAAAAACTTGATCAGTGCTATTCTACTCGCAATAAATCTATTCTACGTGTTCTGATATAAAATAATTTTCTTCTTCTTCTAAAGTAATTACTCATTTTTTTCAAAGATTTTCACCCAACAAATTTTCCATTTTGGATTATTAAAGTAATTAGAGTAAAGTTTGCAAAAATTCTTTCCATCCATTTTGATTTGATACTTAGAATCAGCTTCAAAAATGGAAATAGATAAGTCAGCTCAAGAATTTTGCTATACTACATATACCATGTAACCCAGTATAATCAGTACTTGGAAAAGAGAAGGACACTGCTATGTAAACCCAATTGTTTGAGAGATGTCATGAAGGAAATATTGAGTGTGACAACCTAGCAACAACCTATTAGGTATGGAAACATCCTATCTTCCAAGGATTCTAAGATATTATATTAAGAAGTAAAGAAAAAATACAATTAATCAATTATTGTATCATTATTACCAAATGGAAATGAAAACAATCAAATTCTGTTTAATAGTTTTTATTTATTTATTTGAACTGTAATAAATCCAATAAAATGGACACATAAAATACTGATTCATAGAATTGTTTGAGTCTCTTTTTCTAAATTTGAGGAGTATTTTATGTCTTAAACTCAGTTATTCAAAGCTTTATTCATTTCTTGAAAATGAAAGGAGTTGGTAGAAGCATGTAACTTTTTGGTTTATTTTTTAATCTGACATTATACAATTGTAAAGCAACCTTGACCAAATATTGTCTTCTGTAACCAAATTCCAAATAAGGTACCAAACCATTTTATCCTTCCTGTTTTGTATCCAATGTAAATGTATAGCATTTCAGTCACCATTCTCAAGTAATAAAACTTATTAACAACTTCATATCAATTATACAACATACACAAAGTCAACATTTTGATATAATAGTTATAATAATATTTTTTCATCAAATATTAAAAAAACTTTTATCCAAAATTTATATCAGTTGATGAAGTGGAACCACAGATAAAACATAAAAAAAAAATCTCTCACTTTTTTTAACATCATGTTTTGTTTGTTTTTTTTACCAAAGAATAAAGAGTTTTTCCTGTTAATTATAAAAACAAACAAAAAATAAAAATAGGTACTCATGTGTAACGGTTATCTTCAATGGAAATGGACACGGTACCCGAGTTCAAATCCTGGATGGGGCTGTTTGTATTTCACATTGCACTTGGAAACAGTAGAATCCAACTATTCCCCTTCCAGCTATGAGTAAATAAGGCAGACTGTGCTCTTTAACCTGGTATGGCAACCGGTCTAGGAGAAGGAAAACTCTGAATTCAAACCTGTTAAACTTCACTTAAAAATTGACCATCCTGCTCATGCAGAGGAGTTGGAAAACTAGTATAAACAATGTCTAATGACTTTTCTCTATTCAAATATTTATATAATATATTTTTCAAATGTGTAATATTGCATCAAAAGGATTTTATTTATTTTCCACTTTGAAAACTGTCTCTTCATATACAAATTTATTAGCATATAATGAAGCCTTTTTTAATCTCATTCATGTGCCTATTATGAACCAATGAGCATGTAAGAGAATTCTCCATCATCTTCTAGGTCCAATTTGAAATTTCTTTACTATTGATGGAGCTTTTAGGACTAGATGTATTTATCCCTAAATTTAATTGAAATTATAATAATAATATTTGGGAATATTCTTCTTGATGCTCCCGCATGGATAGATTTTGGGTCTTATCAGTATCAAATCTTCTCACAGAAGTGATCCTATACTTAAATAATTGACATCTTATAGCTAAACCTGCAAATAATCTTAAATTTACTTTTGAACTAAAAATCCAACTTTAAGACAGTAAAATATGATTTGAGCCTATTGATCATCTATGATTGTTCTATCTCATCTTCATAGAAATCATTGATTATTGGAAATCAGTTATACATAAAAAGAAGTAGTAATTGCCAAATTTTATGTACTGGTGATTTTACTCATGATTTTTTCATTTCAATTATATTCCTCAAAAGTTTTTGCAACCTGTTCTTCAATCAGTGATTTAAATCTTTTTTCTTTTTTTTATTAAATTAAATTCTCTTTTATTAAAAAAATGTCTAATTATTTATGAAAAAAATGTTTAACTTGTAAAAGAAATCTTGTTTCAAAATAATGAAATGTTAATCCAAACTTTTTTTGAGGGATATATATTGATCTTTTCATTTTTTCTTTCCCTCTTTTTGTTTGCTTGCCAATTTACCCAGTATCTTCATGGTATATTGGGAAATTTAAAATCCAGGTAAACCCTTTTCCTCCTCAGATCAAATCTACTACACTCAATCTCCTTTTTATTGTCTTACTGCTGAGTTCTGTATTAATCTTGAGTGCCATTTGATGTATTAGAAAAAAAGGCCAAGTAAGAGAATAGTGATAATGATATAATGACTAAGAGAAACAAAAAGCACTTTTCATTCCTAGGTTTCCATTATGAACATATTGAATAATCTATTCTTTCTGCTTCTGTCAGTTCAAAAAGTGACAACAGATGAATTGTAGAGATTATTTAGCAAATCCCATGAAAACTGAAAGAAGACTTTAGAATACACTGAAAATAATTCTTCTTTAGATTAATTAATGATTATCATGTAGAGATAAGTCTGGAGCAGTATGATTCTGAATTACTTTGCATCAGAATCAACTTGAGATTATTTATTTATTAGATTTGAACTTCCTGCAAAGCATGTATAAAGTTATCTTGTTATTTGGTTCAAGTTTATTGAACTGTTGTTGAGTCTCTTCACTTTTTGAAATATTATTTAATCTTATTTTATTTAATTTTGCTTCATACCTTATTAATTAGCTCTGTTTCATTACATTTCACTTTTATATTATGAACTTTGTGTATATTCATTATATGTTTCAAGAGATTATTTAGAAGAATCATAAACCCTAAAATATCAATTACAAAATATCTAGAAATATTAATAATTTATTGGAGATGAGTTTATATGATTTATAATCAAAATGATATGTTTTATGAAACTGTAATTAAGTGTAAAGAATACAATAAGAGCTTAAAATATATAGGCTCATGCTAAAATTGATAAGTCAAAGTATGAGTTGTTCTAATGACATTGGAATGAAATGGTTGATTTGTGCCACTCTTGGGTAAGTGCCCTAGTGTCAGGGAACATCTCATGCTACTTTACTTTATACACTCACACAAAAAGGCGGTGTATAAACACCTACATATACACTCTCATGCATACACAGAGCAGTACAATACATATTGATACATACATACATCCATACATATGTGTGCTTGTATGTATTATTGAGTGATATATAAAATCCCTTAGTACACATAGATGAGCATATATCTATCTGTCTGGTGATGTGAGTGCAAGCTTTGTTTTTAATGTCTTATTCTAAACTCCTGGCTCTTTTATCTCTAATTTATCGAATGATAAATTTCTTAGCTGTCAAATATTTTCCTATTTACTATAGATGTGATATGTGTGAGAATAAATGTGACATCAGTCATCTGTACCCAACAAATGGACCATTCTATGCACCGCACTGTCAATGTTGTTACCAATGTTCACACTGTACTAGACTTGAAAAGATTTCGGCCTTTCCTCCTTCTTCTATTGAGTCTATTAAAGAGACAACATTTAGATTATTAGAGTAGACTATAAATTATTTCCAATTCTCTTTTCTCCTCCCTCTTTGCTGGCACTTTGCACTTCTGTTCATGTTATTTCCGGTTTCTTGCTTTGTTGAGATCTTTTCACATCTTTCAAAGAGAATATTTTAAGAGTGTTCTAATAATAATATTTATATATATATATATATATATATATATTATATATATATATATATATATATATATTATATATTTTAATATATAATATATATAAGGATGGCTACTGGTACTCTTAGGGCTCATCATAACACTAACAACACATTCAGCACAGATCTGAATGAATGAATACTTTTATTACCACAATGCAATTGCAGTGTTTACACCTGCTAGTCTATATAATAAGTAATAACCTGAATTTTCGGATACTACAAGTGCCAAGCTTAGATTTCATTTCATTAGGTCCCTTTGATTAGAGCAATACAATACAGTTACAATGTTTATCTTTATGAATTTTTTTGAGATCACTCTTCGTAATAGATATGTACATTTAATGAAAAGTAAGTCGAGTAATATAGAGATTCAACTTGACAATCCAAATTTTGCATACAACTGTATCTTATCATTTTCTGGAACTTTCTCACTGATTTCCCCCTTAATCATTCTTAAATATTACAAATCCTCTTCTCTATGCCAGTGATAGTGAATTTTAGATCTGTGGTTTTGGGAAGGGAAGGTAATATTAATTTGATCATGAATAAATGCAATTTTATATTTACTATAACATAGTGTGGTACCTTGACTTACGATGTCCAACTTACAATTTTCGAGTTACGAGCTGTCACTTTGGTTGATTTTATTTGTGTTTAGAGCTAAATTTGAGTGAACTTCAGATACACAAATGTACTTATTTCACTAAAAGCATTTAAGTTTCTAAATTTATTACACAAAGAAAAATATTATTTATAAAAAAATAAACATAAAATATATTTTACAGCACATAGATCATTACATTCTATTTATTATGCTTTTTATACAGTACAGTGGCTATAAAAAATGTAACCAAAAATAGGATGTATATTTTGGAGGGGGCTGGCATTTCAGTTTATTTCAATGGGGAAATTGATTTGATATAAAAAGAAATTGAGTTCTGAGTGGAACAAAATAAACTCAGAAGTCAAGGTAACACCGTAATTTCCTAAAAATGACATTTAATTATTGATTCAAGAAAAAAAATTGACCTCAGTGTTTGTAGATGTAAACTAGAAAATGAAAGGGAGCAATTAGCTAAGGTTTTCCCTTAATTAAGATCCGCTAATACTATTTAATTGTATATTTTACTTATCCTTAATGCAAGTCATAATGACAATTGCCAAAAGATTCATTAATAGAAATTATCTAGGCATTTGCATAATAAAAGTAAATGATAATTACGAAAAATCCATTTCATAACTTTCCCTTAAGAAAATAATAATTATCCACTGTTTATTACAAACAATTTGACTTTCTATAAACAAAAATGAAGAAAAAGTTTTTAAAATTTCTAATGTCAATGAAAGTTTAAGGGTAAACATAAAAATAAAAATGTCTTTTGGTTCATTGCCTATTCTATACTAAGTTAATCAAACTGATATTTTGCCAAACAAACAAGATCTTTCTCTTCGATCTTATCTCACAGTTATTCTTTTTTTTCTCTTTTTATTTGCCATTTAGTGCTATTCAGTTAACTCTAATTTTGTAATAAGAGCGCAATATTAACTCTTTGCCTACTTAAACCACTCCACATGGCTCTCCACACTTTGTCCTACCAAAAGCTGGCTGAGGTATAGTTTCATCATAATGAGCAGGAAGACTCAGATTACAATAATATATAACTTTATTTGATAGAATGAGTTCTGTGCGTTGAATAATAGTTAACTTGGAAATATCCTATCATACAAGTAAAAAAACATACAGAAAATTTGCATACAGCCGTGCGGGAAATTTAGTAGCAAAGAGTTAAGTTTTAATTGAAAAGAAATTTTCTGTTTAACTTTCCTTCTAACTTTCTTTTTGAATTCCAACACACTGTTAGATCCATCTAACTCAGAAAAAATTTGTTTTACGGGTTAAAATACTATTTTTTTATTTAGATTTCCTACTTTAATCTTGAATTGATCGAAAATGAGGGTTAAATTTTTTATGAGGGTTCATAACAGTTGAAAATACATTGAATTCATTAATCAAAATTTTCACTTAGACTAAACAGTTATTATTTATTATTGTTATGCTCTCTCTCTCTCTCTCTCTCTCTCTCTCTCTCTCCTCTCTCTCTCTCTCTCCATATTTTAAAAATTATAGAGGATAGCTGTTATCTTGCTATGAACAGAAAGTTTATTAAAAAATAAAGGAAATTATGAAAATGATCTCTTTCTGTGTCTATCTATTGATCTTTAATTTTAAAAACTTATAGAGGATTTTTATCAGAAAGTTTATTAAATAAATACTGTAGTAATTAAGAATATTTTTTGAAACTTAGTCAGTGTAAAAAGTGTTAACTTAATAAGCATTTAAAACATATCTTCTATTTTTATAGATCTGAACCCAAGAACAGCGTTTTTTAATTGATTATTTGGTTCATAACTTTTACCTTTATTAACATAAATGGTTCATGTAGTTTCCTCCTCAATTATTTAATTAAATCATAAAGAATTTAAGTTAACTCAATATAATTAACTTCATGTTTATACTTAAAATTTTTCTAATTACAATCAATCGATGTTCGTCTGTCCTTTGACTCTCTCATTTTAAGAAATTAATTTCATTGTCCATCGAGTCAAAATGCCTGATTCACTCTGAACCAGGAAAGACACACAGTCAGTGTGAAATGTATATATTTGCAGAAAGTAGTTCTTCTGTCATTTTATGAGTTTGCTGTGTAGGAAATCTAGCCAGCTTGATCTTTTACAGTCCAAATGTAGGACTTCTACTTGAGGTGCAACCTAACTTCTATGAGTGCTTTCGCCGTCTCTAGCCAGGCTAAAAATGGGACTCTACCAGGTGTTGACGATGACAAGTTGAAGAGATGGCCAAGTGAAAGAAGATGACTGGAGAAGTAACAAAAAAGAAGATCCACCTGAAGAAACTGCATGCAAACCACCATCAAACCCCAATCATTATTCCACCTTTCTAATAAAAAAAAATACCATACTCACTTCTATTTTTCTCTACACACATCATCCTTTATCAAAATCATTGTCAAAAACTACAAATATTGTGATCTATTAGTTTGTTACTGTATAACAAAAATAATTTATTTTTCAAGATCCATCTTGAGGGAGAGAATCAGAGATCAATTAAAAGAATGATATGAAACACAAAACTTAATAAATCCTGGAAATAAAGTTGAGAGACTCCAGTAAAAAATTATTTGGTTTTCAAAATAATAGTTGTAATAATGATGATTCATAAAAAACGTTGAAAATCATTTTGGAAATTAGTAAATTTTTTAACTTGATTTTAATAAACAAAAAACAAAGTCTAACACTTATTCTTAGTAACAAACTTATCCATTGCTTTTGGCTTTCAGTAGCAAAACTAATATTTCAGATTTACATTAATTATTACAATTAATATAAAGTAGTAATCTAGTTACCTCATTAGCATAAATTAGTTTTTTTAAACTTTTGATTGCTAAAGAAAACTAGATAATGTTGCTGTTATAAAATTTAAAACAAATCTTTTCAGTACATTTAAGTACTTAGAATAATGGAGTAGATGTGTTTTGTATTTTTTTTTTCATTTTCTCACTTGAAAAATAAAATCTTTTAATGAGCGAAGAGCACAAATATCATTTTGCTGATGCATTTTCTTTTGTTGTTATTCTCTTATTTTTGTTTTCTTTCTTTCTTTCTTCTATCTTTTACTCAGACTTGAAACAATCTTTTCTGCTTAACTGCATTTTATATGCTCTTCAAAATTTTCTTCCCAAAGATTTACTCAACACCAACAATATCAATAGAGGGCTTTATGCCATGCACATACTTTTCTCTTTAGTGAACATCTATAACTAAAATCTGTTCAGTTTCTTCCTTTTTTCTCCATTATGTTTAATTGGCCATGGCAATAACTTCTTAAATTCTCAAATGCATGCATCCAACTAAAAACATTATTAATGTTCTCTCTTCCTACAAACTCTCTTTAAAAAAAATCTTCTGGCAAAATATATGGATTAACAAGTTTATTCTTCAAGGCATCTAAGATGTTCTGCAATGTACAAGAAACATCGATTGCCACATTCATAATGCATATTAAACAAGTTAACAATGAAAATTAACATCTGAAAATCCAAGTGCAGTGAGCAAAATGTCAGTTAATTCTAAACAAATCATAGATTTATAAAAATCTGCTTAGAAATATTGATATATAAAACATTATGCTATAGAATAAACAGTTTCGTTAGAATACAAGTGGTACCTTGACTTACAGATAGTACCCAAACTTATGAAGTTTTCATGAGTTCATAAGACGTCACAAAGGTTGAAATAATATGTTGCTATTGTGATAATGAAATCTGAGTACAAGCAAGCTTTGAGAATACACTCATGTTAATAAAATTCACGTAAAAGCATTTAAGTTTCAAATTTATTATACCAAAGAACAAATTTTTAGTAAAAAGTAAACATTAAAAACATATACAGCACATAAATCATTACATTCTATTTATTATTTAAAAAAAACAAGTACAAAAATTAGGGTGTTTGGTGGGGCGTGGGGGGCTGGAAAGATTAATTTATTTTCAATTTATTTCAAAAGGTTGTAAGATGGAACATATATTTCTAAAGAAAAATGTTTATGTATTTATAGCATAATGTTTTATTACAAAGGTACCTTGACTTATAGTTTAATAATTCTGTTGTAACTGGAATTTCCTTGCTATATCAAATCAATTTTTCCTATTGAAATAAATTGAAAATAACATTAATCCTTTCCAGCCCCCCACCCCCACCAAAAACCCTAATTTTTTTTGTTACTTGTTTTTTAAATAATTTAAAATAGAATGTAATGATTTATGTTGCTGTAATATTTGTAATGTTACTTTTTACTAATAATATTTCTTTGGTATAATAATTGTTTGAAACTTAAATCTTTTTAGTGAATTTAATTAAATGGTGTATCCAAAGCTTGCTTGTACTCAGATTTTTCAACACAAAGCAAACAATCAAACCTTGTGACAGTTTCAGACTCAGAAAACTCATAATGTTGGGACACTCCGTTAGTCAGGTACCACTGTATTCTAAAGAAATACTGTTTATTCTAAGCAATAATGTTTTATATATCAATATTTCTAAGAGATTTTTAAATCTATGATTGTTTTTTTAGAATTAGACTGACCAATTTTGCTCACTGCACTGTGGATTTTCAGATGTTAATTTTTCATTGTTAGACTTGTTTAAATTGCATTATGAATTGTTGGCATGATGTTTCCTTGTACATGCAAGAAACATTCTTAGATTGCTTGAAGAATAAACTTGTAATCCATTATTATTTTGCCAGAAGATTTTTTTTTAAAGAGAGTTTGTAAGGAAGAGAAGAACCATTATAATTGTTTAGTTTTGGATTTTGAATGATTGAGAATTTAAATGTTATGCCATGGCCAACTTAAATAATGGGAGAAAAAAGGAAGAAAACTGACAGATTATAGTTAATAGATGTTCACTAAAGAGAAAGTATGTGCATGGCATAAAGCACTCTATTTGATTATTTGTTGTGTGTTTGCAGTAATTCTTTGGAAAGAAAATTTTGAAGGCATATTAAAAGCAGTTAAGCAGAAAAAGATTGTTTCCACAGTCTGAGTAAAAGATAGAGAAAGAAAGAAAGAAAACAAAAATAAGAGAAAAATAACAACAAGAAATGTCAGCAAATGATTTTGTGCTCTTCAGACTTCACTTAAAAGATTTACTTTTTCAGTGAGAAAAGAAAAAAAAAAAAAATACCAAAACACAGTCTACTCCATTATTCTTAAGTGACTTAAATGTAATGAAAAGATTTTGTTTTAAATTATTACAGCAACCATTATTCTAGTTTTCTTTTAGCAATCAAAATGTTTAAAATAAACTAATTTTAAGCTAATGAGGTAACTAGATTACTACTTTAATATTTGTAATAATTATGTAAAATCTGAAATTAGTTTTGCTACTGAAAGAAAAGCATATGGATAAGTTTTGGTTTACTTAAGAATAAGGTTAGACTTGTTTTTTTGTTATTTAAAATTTCAACGTTAAAAATTTAACTAAATTTCCAAAATTGATTTTCAGTTTTATGAATCATCTATTATATTACAACTAATTACTGAACAATATTTTTCTGGAAGTCTCTCAACTTGATTTTCAGGATTATTAAGTTTAGGTTTATATCATTTCTTTTATTGAATCTCTGATTCTCTCTCCACAGATGGATCTTGAAATTACAATTTTTTTTGTTATAGTAACAACTATAGACACAATATTTGTAGTTTTGACAATGATTTGATAACAAGGATGATTTGTAGAAGAAAATTAGAAGTGAGTATGCGTAATTTAACAGGTGGAATATGATTGGGGTTGATGGGGTTGCATGCAGTTTCTTCAGGTGTATTCTTTTTACTTCTCAGTCATCTTTCTTTCACTTGGCCAGTCTCTTCACCTTGTCATCTGTCAACACTGGGTAGAGTCCATTTTTTAGCCTGGCTAGTAGAGGCCGAGCACTCAAGTAGAAGTTTAGGTTTGCACCCCAGTAGAAGTCTACATTTTGGACGTAAAAGATCAAGCTTGGCTAGATTCCTACACAGCAAACTCATAAATGAGAACTACTTTCCTGCAAAAATATATACATACACACTCACTGGTTGTCTTTTCCGTTCAGAGTGAATGCAGGCATTTGACTCGATGGAAATAAATTAATTTTCTTAAAATGAGAGAGTCAAACAAGGACAGACGACACTGATTGATTTGTAATTAGAAAAATTTAGAAAACAATGATTATTATATTGAGTATACTTTAAATTTTCATTTGATTTAATTAAATAATTGAGGAGGAAACTACATGAACCATTTATGTTAATAAAAGGTAAAATGTTATGATTACCAATTAATCAATTAAAAAAAAGCTTGTTCTTTTGGATTCAATCTATAAAAAAAGTTAGAAGATATTTAAATGCTTATTAAAGTAACGACTTTTACACTGACTAAAGTTTTCAAAAATATTCTTAATTACTACAAGTATTATTGAATAATAAACTTTCTGATAAAAATCCTCTAATTAAGTTTTAAAATTAAAGATCAATAGATAGACACAGAAGAGATCATTTTCATAATTCCTTTATTTTTTCAATAAACTTCGTTCATAGCAAGATAGATAAAGCTATCCTCTATAATTTTAAAAAAATATTGGAGAGAGAGAGAGAGGAGAGAGAGAAGAGAGAGGATGAGAGAGAGAGAGAGAGATGCATAACAATAATAATAATTAATCTGATTAATCTAATGAAAATTGATTTAAATATGATCAATGTATTTTTCCACAGTTATGAACCCTCATAAAATTTTTAACAACCTCAATTTCGATCAATTCAAGATTAAAAGTAGATCTAAATAAAAAAAAATGTATTTACCCGTAAACTTAAATTTTTCTTTGAGTAGATGATCTAACATGTGTTGGAAATTGCAAAGAAAGTAGAAGGAAAAGTTAAACAGAAAATTTTTTCAACTTAAACTTAACTCTTTTGCTACTAAATTTCCCTCACGGCTGCTATCAAATTTTCTTGGTATTTTTTCTTGTATATGAGGATATTTCCAGTTAACTATCTGATTCACACAGAACTATTTCTATTCAAATTAAAGTTATATCATATTGTAATCTGAGTCTTCTGCTCAATTATGATGAATAACCATCAGCAGCTTTTGGTAGATCAAAGTGCTGGAGAGCCACTGTAGTGGTTTAAAGTAGGCAAAAGAGTTAATATTTGCCTCTTGATTACAAATTTAGAGTAACTGAATAAGGACTAAATGGCAAATAAAACGAAGAAAAAAGAATAACTGTTGAGATTTAAAAGGATGAGGAGAGAAAGATCTTTTTGTTTTGGCAAAATATCAGGTTTGATTAAACTTAGATAGAAATAGCCAATGAACCAAAGACATTTTTATTTTTATGTTTACCCTTAAACTTTCATGACATTAGAAAATTTTAAAAATTTTTTTTCATTTTTGTTTTAGAAAGTCAAAATTGTTTGTATAAACAGGGATTAATTATTATTTTCTTAAGGAAAAGTTATGAAATGGATTTTTCTAATTATCATTTACTTTTATTATCAAAATGCTAGATAATTTCTTATTAATGAATCTTTTGCATTGTCATTATGACTGCATTTAAGACTAAGTAAAGATATTACAATTAAATAAAGTATAGCGGATCTTAATTAGGAAAACCTTAGCTAATTGCTCCCTTTCATTTTCTAGTTTACACTACAAAAACTGAGGTTCAATTTTTTTTCTTGAATTCAATTAAAAGTAAAATTGTCATTTTAGGAAATTACGGTGTTACCTTTTGACTTCTGAGTTTATTTGTTCCCTCAGAACTCAATTCTTTTTATATTCAAATCAATTTTCCCCATGAAAATAACTGAAATGCGCAGCACCCCTTCCAAATATACACATCCAAAATTTTGGTTACATTTTTTTATTATAGCACTGTACGTATAAAAGCATAATAATAAATGTAATGATCTATGTGCTGTAATATATTTTAAGTTTTATTTTTATAAATAATATTTTTCTTTGGTTGTAATAAATTTGAAACTTTAAATGCTTTTAGTGAAATAAGTAACATTTGTGTATCTGAAGTTCACTCAATTTTAGCTCTAAACACAATAAAAAATCAACCAAGTGACAGCTCGTAAACTCGGAAAATTGTAGTTGGACACTCGTAAGTCAAGGTACCACCTATTTTGGTTAGGATAATTTTTTATAAAATTTTTGGCATTTTATTTTTCCCAGATTCAAATTAATATTACCTTCCCCTTCCCAAACCCACAGATCTAAAATTCACTATTCACTGGCATAGAGAAGAGATTGTAATATTTAAGATGATTAAGGGTGGAAAATCAGTGAGAAAGTTCCAGATAATGCGATAATGATCAGTTGTATGACAAAATTTGGATTGTCAAGTTGAATCCTATTTTAACTGCAATTACTTTCATTAATGTTACATATCTATTACGAAGGACGGTTGATCTCTTAAACAAAAACCTTCATAAGATAAACATTGTAACTGTATTGTATTGCCAAATCAAAGGGACCTAATGAAATGAAATCTAAGCTTGGACTTGTAGTATCGCGAAAATTCAGGGTATTCACTATATTTCATATAGACTAGCAGCGTTGTAAACACTGCCCATGCATTGTGGTAAATAAAGTTATTCATTCTTCAGACTGTGCTGACATGTGTTGTTATGTTAGTGATGAGCCCTAAGAGTAACCAGTTAGCATCCTTATATATCTATTATATATATAATATAAATATATAATATATATATATATATATATTATATATATATATATATATATATAATATAAAATATTGATTGATTAGAACCTCTTTTAAAATATTTGCTTGAAAGATGGTGAAAAAGATCTTAACCAAGCAACGAAAACCGGATAAAACATGACAGAAGTGCAAAGGCCAGCAAAGAGGGAGGAGAAAGAAATGGAAATAATTTATAGTTACCTAATTAATCTAAATGTTGTCTCTTTAATTAGACTCAATAGAGGTAAGAAGAAGGGGAAAGGCCGAATCTTTTCAAGTCTAGTACAGTGTGAACATTGGTAACAACATTGACAGTGCGGTGCATAGAATGGTCCATTTGTTGAGTGCAAGAACAATGAGATGTGACATTCACATTTATTTACACATACTTACAACATCTATATAGTAAATAGGAAAATATTTGACAGCTAAGAAATTTACTCATTCGATAAAATTAGAGATAAAGAGAGACAGGAGTTTAGAATAAGACATTAAAACAAAGCTTGCACTCACATCACCAGACAGATAGATATATGCTCATCTATGTGTACTAAGGATTTTATATATCACTCAATAATACATACAAGCACACATATGTATGGATGTATGTATGTATCAATATGTATTTGTACTGCTCTGTGTATGCATGAGAGTGTATATGTAGGTGTTTATACCACCGCCTTTTTGTGTGAGTGTATATAAGTAGGAAGGTAGCAAATTAGAATGTGTTCCCCTGACACTAGGGCACTTACCCAAGAGTGGCACAAATCAACCAATTCATTCCAATGTCATTAGAACAACTCATACTTTGACTTATCAATTTTAGCATGAGCCTATATTATTTTAAGCTCTTATTGTATTCTTTACACTTAATACAGTTTCATAAAACATATCATTTTGATTATAAATCATATAAACTCATCTCCAATAAATTATTAATATTTCTAGATATTTTGTAATTGATATTTTAGGGTTTATGATTCTTCTAAAATAATCTTTTGAAACATATAATGAATATACACAAAGTTCATAATATAAAAGTGAAATGTAATGAAACAGAGCTAATTAAATAAGGTATGAAGCAAAATTAAATAAAATAAGATTAAATAATATTTCAAAAAGTGAAGAGACTCAACAACAGTTCAATAAACTTGAACCAAATAACAAGATAACTTTATACATGCTTTGCAGGAAGTTCAAAATAAACTAAATAAAATAAAAATTTTCCAAAGTTGATTCTGATGCAAAGTAATTTCAGAATCATCAACCTGCTTCCAAGCAATTAATATCTCATAGATAATCATTAATTAATCTAAAGAAGAATTTTATTTCAGTGTATTCTAAAGTCTTCTTTCAGTTTTCATGGGATTTGCTAAATAATCTCTACAATTCATCTGTTGTCACTTTTTGAACTGACAGAAGCAGAAAGAATAGATTATTCAATATGTTCATAATGGAAACCTAGGAATGAAAAGTGCTTTTTGTTTCTCTTAGTCATTATATCATTATCACTATTCTCTTACTTTGGCCTTTTTTTCTTCTAAAAATACAAAATGGCACTCAAGATTAATACAGAACTCAGCAGTAAGACAATAAAAAGGGAGATTGAGTGTAGTAGATTTGATCTGAGGAGGAAAAGGGTTTACCTGGATTTATAATTTTCCCAATATACCATGAAGATACTGGGTAAATTGGCAAGCAAAACAAAAAGAGGGAAAGAAAAAATGAAAAGATCAATATATATCCCTCAAAAAAAGTTTGGATTAACATTTCATTATTTTGAAACAAGATTTCTTTTACAAGTTGTAAACATTTTTTTCATAAATAATTAGACATTTTTTTTAATAAAAGAGAATTTAATTTAATAAAAAAAAAAAGAAAAAAGATTTAAATCACTGATTGAAGAACAGGTTGCAAAAACTTTTTGAGGAATATAATTGAAATGAAAAAATCATGAGTAATAATCACCAGTACATAAAAATTTGGCAATTACTACTTCTTTTTATGTATAACTGATTTCCAATAATCAATGATTTCTATGAAGATGAGATAGAACAATCATAGATGATCAATAGGCTCAAATCATATTTTACTGTCTTAAAGTTGGATTTCTTAGTTCAAAAGTAAATTTAAGATTATTTTGCAGGTTTAGCTATAAGATGTCAATTATTTAAGAGTATGAGTCACTTCTGTGAGAAGATTTGATACTGATAAGACCCAAAATCTTCCATGACCCGGGGAGCATCACAGAAGAATATTCCCAAATATTATTATTATAATTTCAATTAAATTTTAGGGATAAATACATCTAGTCCTAAAAGCTCCATCAATAGTAAAGAAATTTCAAATTGGACCTAGAAGATGATGGAGAATTCTCTTAACATGCTCATTGGTTCATAATAGGCACATGAATGAGATTAAAAAAGGCTTCATTATATGCTAATAAATTTGTATATGAAAGACAGTTTTCAAAGTGGAAAATAAATAAAATCCTTTTGATGCAATATTAACAATTTGAATAAATATACTTTACTATAAATATTTGAATAGAGAAAAGTCATTAGACATTGTTTTAAATAGAACTGTTTTCCAACTCCTCTGCATGAGCAGGATTAGGTCAATTTTTAAGTGAAGTTTAACAGGTTTGAATTCAGAGTTTTCCTTCTCCTAGACCGGTTGCCATACCAAGGTTAAAGAGCACAGTCTGCCTTATTTACTCATAGCTGGAAGGGGAATAGTTGGATTCTTACTGTTTCCAAGTGCAATGTGAAATACAAACAGCCCCATCCAGGATTTGAACTCGGGTCACCGTGTCCATTTCCATTGAAGATAACCGTTACACATGAGTACCTATTTTTATTTTTTGTTTGTTTTATAATTAACAGGAAAAACTCTTTATTCTTTGGTAAAAAAAACAAACAAAACATGATGTTAAAAAAAGTGAGAGATTTTTTTTTAGGTAAATGTTTATCTGTGGTTCCACTTCATCAACTGATATAAATTTTGGATAAAAGTTTTTTTAAATTCTTTGATGAAAAAATATTATTATAACTATTATATCAAAATGTTGACTTTGTGTATGTTTGTATAATTGATATGAAGTTGTTAATAAAAGTTTTATTACTTGAGAATGGTGACTGGAAATCAGCTATACATTTACATTGGATACAAAACAGGAAGGATAAAAATGGTTTGGTACCTTATTTGGAATTTGGTTACAGAAGACAATATTTGGTCAAGGTTGCTTTACAATTGTATAATGTCAGATATAAAAAATAAACCAAAAAAGTTACATGCTTCTACCAACTCCTTTCATTTTCAAGAAATGAATAAAGCTTTGAATAACTGAGTTTAAGACATAAAATACTCCTCAAATTTAGAAAAAAGAGACTCAAACAATTCCTATGAATCAGTATTTTATGTGTCCATTTTATTGGATTTATTACAGTTCAAATAAATAAATAAAAACTATTAAACAGAAAATTTGATTGTTTTCATTTCCATTTGGTAATAATGATACAATAATTGATTAATTGTATTTTTTCTTTACTTCTTAATATAATATCTTAGAATTTCCTTGGAGAAAAGGATAGGATGTTTCCCATAAACCTAATAGGTTGTTGCTAGGTTGTCACACTCAATATTTCACTTCATGACATCTCTCAAAGCAATTGGGTTTACATAGCAGTGTCCTTCTCTTTTCCAAGTACTGATTATACTGGGTTACATGGTATATGTAGTATAGCAAAATTCTTGAGCTGACTTATCTATTTCCATTTTTGAAGCTGATTCTAAGTATCAAATCAAAATGGATGGAAAGAATTTTTGCAAACTTTACTCTAATTTACTTTAATAATCCAAAATGGAAAATTTGTTGGGTGAAAAATCTTTGAAAAAAATGAGTAATTACTTTAGAAGAAGAAGAAAATTATTTTATATCAGAACCAGTAGAATAGAATTTATTGCGAGTAGAATAGCACTGATCAAGTTTTTTTTTCTAAAATTTTTTTTTGAAGAATTAAGACTTTTAAAGAATTTGTTTCGACAAAATTACTAAATTGATATAAGACTTTTATAACAAGTAAGTTAAACATTTGGTTTTATGGTTTCTTTGTTTAATGACATATCAATTTTCTTGGGTTATTTAATGCCTAAGTCATTCTTGTAGAACAGTAATGGTACTATTTAACCTGTACCTGGGAGGATAAGGAGGTTTATACCTTTCCCAAGGATATTAGTCTAAAAGCAAAAGGCTGGAATTTGAACTCGCTTACTATGATGTCGCAGTCCAGCACATTAGCCACTGCACCATGGGAACTGTACCATATCTGGTTTTAGAAATCTATGTTATTAAACCAGAAAGAAAAGACCCTAAAAAGGGGAGGCACAATAAAATGTGTTCTTTATAATAGCAAGGTGTGCAAATCCACATTTTGCTGAGAAATTGGCAAATGAAATGTATTTTTTACTATTAAGACATCATTTCAGATGACAACATCACATGATTGAGAGAAAAAAAAATACTAATTAATTAATAAAACCAGTCTCAAAGCTCAGTAACAAATATTTCTTTTTGTAGGGTTTCCATATATAAAACCGTTTGAACAATATTTCACACAATAATAATAATATCACAGCATATGACTTATATTGAAAAGAAAAACTTTTATTATTCATTTAATTTGAATTTTACAAAATTAACCTAAAGGCAAACAATGTAATGTAAAATTAGGTTTTGTTTTTTGAAGTGTTTATTTTTTATTTTTTTAATAATTTTTTTGTCTTTTTACTTAAGAAATATTTTTTAAAATATCATTTTGAAAATTCGAAAAGCAAAAATTCTTTAAAAAGTTTGCAAATTCCCAATAAATAAATATAACACTTATAGTCATATTCTGTTTACAGTTTAGAATTCAGGGAGTTATGTGAAATAAAATAAAAAAATTTAAATTTAAAAAAAGACATAGACTTTACAAAAACATAATTGCAGGAAAAAATAGAAAAAAATTTACAAACTGTACATAAGCAACCATTGAAATTGTGAATAGAAAAAAAGTAAAAAATGAAACAAGAATAAAAGTTCCAAAAGATCTTGTAACTGTTGCTGGCTTTATGAGAATACAAAGAGAGGAAGAAACAGATTTGTTGTAAAAGGAAACAATTTGCCTTTATAAAAATAATATAAAAATAAAGCTTCCAAATTCATCAGACTTAAATTTGATCTACATATTTTTAAAATGAAGGAAGGCATCTAAAAATGACAATAACTAGTTTGCAGAGTGACAATTTTATCATTCTTCTAACCTTGTTTTATAAATATGATTAAAGAAAAGTAAATGCTATCATGTGACCATACAATTTAAAAATAAATGAATAAAAAAAACACCATTTTATGGAATGACTGACTCTGAAGCTTACCATCACATAGGGATTCTCCTGGATTCATAATTGCATTAACTTAACCATTGTAAAAATTTAAATTGAACAAAAAATCCTTTAATAACATTAACTATCAATGATTATTTTTTCATATTTTATTCATTTTTCAAAACCAATTGTATGAATAAGCAACAAATTACCAAGATAACTGAATTAAATTAATATAGTGAATCACTTTCAGTCTCAAAAATTGGACCTAGTCTAAAAAAGAAAAAAATGCCAGCATCTAAAATTTGTGCTAAAGCCATAGTAGAGCAATTTCCTGATGACTTTTATGTAGAAGAAAATGTTATTTTACAAATTCTCTGTTTATAGTGTTGATATTTTTAGGGTTGATAGAATCAAAGATAAAATCAAATCAAAAACTTTTGACAAAAAAGTCTTCAACAAAATCTTCTCAACCGAAACAGAACACACAACTTTTTTGAAGTATAAAGAAGTATAGGATAGTTTTGTTCTTGATTTTAAAAAAAATGTGCACTTTATCTGACATTCCCCTACACAACATTGACAAAATGAGGCCAATTCATATTAAACCATTTTAAGGAAAGTGGTGCTATTCCAAGTGTTGATTGTGTTAGATAACTCACAAAATTGTTTATTTTTCAATTTGCTGGCCTGAAAGCCAATCTTGCTAATCAATCTGTTGGCATCATAATAGATGAAACAACTGATTGTTATGAACACAGCATTTTGAATGTGATTGCAAGCATTTGTAGGGAGTCATTTCTCATTGATGTTGTAACCTTAGGAGAATTCAGTCATCAAACTGCAAGTTAGCCATGCATCTGGGCTGTAACTCATTGTTGAGTATGTTTTTCAATTATGAAAATTTGTCATTGCCACTCAATTTGTGCTTTTTCTGAAAGTTTTATGAATATATCAACACCTTCTAATAATGCCCATTTCTTATGTAACAATCTAAACATATAACCTTTTTTTAGAACAGATGATTTCATTTTTCAATTTATTATGCAATAAAGTGAGATTTGTTAAAAGATAATAGACTATTAAGAAGTTTGATAATAAAATTAAAGTACTTGAGTAAAATCAAACAAATTTATTTTGTAGAAAATGGATTTGTATTTTTCTAGCCAGTTCAAGGTAACTATTTGAAATGAAAATTTTCTTGGTGTGAACAAAGATTCAACAACATATTGGTAGGATTAAACCAGAAATTAGCATTACAGAAGAATTGAGGTTGTTCTTTAAATAAATTATTGAAATTCATCATATCATCATCATCATCATCATCATGTGTCCATGGATAATTATCATCAGCATCATCATCAACCATATTGTGTCCCTAGTTCATCATCATTATCACTATCATTATTATTGTGTCCATAGATGAGGATCCATTACTGTCATATTTTGTTCTGTTTACTTTGACAGTTACATTTTGTCTGTCATGGTTGCATTATTTTTTTTTTTTTTTAACCAACTGTCATATAGTACCTAAATAATGAGAATGAAATCATCTTTTTTCCTTTAAATAATATCTGATGAAACCTCACAAGACTTATTAATTCAACCTAGCAATTGCTAATTACTCTATGTTCCCTTGTATCTTTTCCCCTATCCTTAATACTCATGTTTCTTCCTGTTGTTTCACTGTTAATTCTGATACTCGAGTTACAACACCAACCATCTGCCTTTCTCTAAGTTTTAGACCAGTACAGCACAATCATTTATATTTTAAAATTGTTAACATACCATAAGAAAATGTAGATATTTTAAAGCAAGTTTATGGAAAGATTATTTTTTATTTTTATAGAAAGAGGATTTACTTTGATTTATTCAAAGATCACAAGACTAAGAATATGCAATATAAGAATAAGTAAAGTGTAAAGAGATTAACTGGATAAGTGTAAAGACAAATCTTTGGAGCCAAATTGCAGTGAAACACAAAGAATGTTCAATCAATTTGGAAAAAAAATCATCCCATTTTACAAAGAAATAAAACAACAGTTACAAAATCCAAGGTGATTACAATATGAAGAGAATGACCTCTCTTTAACCTTTGATGCAGTGCAGTTCTTGACAAAAAAAGAGACAAAAATACAGCAATGTACACAATGTTATTTTGTTGAGATAAAATTTTAAAAAAGAGATACATTGAAAGTAAAAAATATGACTTGATAAGTTTGTTCTTAAAAGAACAAAGGGAAACTTGAAGAGTTTAAAAGATGTTTTACATTAATATAATTGCCTCAATCAACTGAAAGCCTTGCTAAAATCACAAAGCTTATATATATATATATATATATATATATATATATATATATATATATATATACATACATGTGTATATGTGTGGTGTGTGTGTGTGTGTGTGTGTGTGTGTGCCTATCAATTTTAAATGTTTTCTTTTAATCTCTAACATAAAATTAGTTACAAAAAAGAACAAGAAATAATGAATTATGTTGGCTGATGTATAAATTGTTATATTAAATTGTGAATACTTTAAGAGTTAAGGAAAGAATTGCAATCACTTTTGTTGTAGACACTGAGAAAGTTTGTTAAAGTTGTACCAACCCATCTGCATGAATAGCATGTGATACATGGTCAATTTCTTAAGCAGAGTTTAATAGATTTTAATTCAGAGTTTTCCTTCAACTAGACTGGTTACCCAACCAAGGTTAAAGAGCTCAGTCTGCTCTACTATTAACACATAGCTGGAGGGAGGATAGATGGATGCATACCTTTCCCAAGGGTATTAGTGCTATGTGAAATTCAAACAGCTTTGTCCAGGATTTGAACTCAGGTTGCTGAGTCCATTTTCTACACTATACACCTCCATAGAGTTTTTTAAAAAAATGTTACATTTCAGCTTAATTTATCAAGGAATATCATTTAATAAAATATAGAGAATATCATTTCAAAAATTAAAAATTTTCTTTTAATGGTTTCTTACTGTTCAAGACAATAATGAGTAGATATGAAATATTCTGAAATGAATTTAGAATCATTACATCAAAATTTATAAAAAATTAAATTTTCACAATTCAAAGTATCTAAAAACTGACCTAGATATTATCTAACCTGAAATCTTTGGGGATTACTTATTTTGCAATAATTTTTAAGAAACTAAATCCTTTATCAAAAATACAATAATCAAATTGAATAAAATGAGTTTCATATCTGAGACAATAATTTGTCTAAAACATTTTACAATATCTCAATAATCATTTCAAAAAAGTAAGAAAAAAAGAAGAAAAATACACACAGTAATAACAATTCTGTAACATTTGTTGTAAAAATAAAAAGTTTACAATTGGTTTAAAAATTATTTTCAAATTTGAACATAGAAAAAAATGTTCCAATAAATCACAATTCAGAGTTTCACTGCACTGCAAAATGTTTGACACTTTTTTAATGAATACAATTTTCTTTTCTTAAAAAAACACACATGAATTTTTCAGAAAAAAAACCTTTAAAAAATATTAAACAATCATTTTGAATGTTCTTTAAAAAAGGTAAAATTAGATGAGAAGTCAAAAAAAAAAAGTTGTAAATACAAAGAGAAATTTTTTATTTGTGAACAAAGCAAAGTAATATCATCCTGGTATGCTACTATCGGAACAAAACTGACAAGACATGATTAGTTTAGTTCAAAATAATTTTTAATTTCTTTACGCAAAATATTGAGAATTATATTAATTCAATATTACAATATATAAATAATCAAGTTTGGTCAACCACTAATAAGAAAATTTGAGGTTCGATTAGGTAATGACCATTGTCAGCAAATATGTAACTATTTTTTTAATGTATATATATATATATATATATATATATATATATATATATATATATATAATAAAACAGGAATTCAAGAAAGTCAAACTGAAACAGATCTTTACTTCTGAAAAGTCAGAAGAAAATCATGTCTAATAAATGAACATATCATTTTTCTTTCTATTTTCATGTTGATGTTTTTTTTAAATATATCAAGTAGTTTTTCATTCCTCAAACTCTCATTGCTTTTACATAATTTTAAACAAATTACTCCCAAGTTTTATCATGAAAAACATAAAATCCTATTATTTTACATTTTAGGATGACAGTATTTCAAATCTTTCTGTGTTCACCGAATAATGAATTTAAGATTATTTTATTACTATATTCTACAGTGTTAACATCATTTTTATGAATCATTTCATTTACATATGATATCAAGAATCTTTTACAACTAAAATTATACATAACATTTAATATAAATTAATTTTTTTTATTGTAATCAGTTAAATTATGAGTACATTTCTGAAAATATTTGAAGTAAGAATAAAAAGGAATATGATTGGTATTTGAGTTATTCATCAATTCAAACAAATAATCATAACATGTTTCATTTTCAATAAAATTTACTATGAAAATCTAATAAAAATGAGTACTTTATACTTTACTAGCTCTATGATCAAATATATTTTTTATTTTCTATTGAAAGCAGTCATTCTTTCTATAAAAATTCCTTGTAAATCTTCTAATAGATCAATGTTAAAGTAGTTTTGAAACATCAATTGTCAAATGCAATCACCAAACTTTCTTTTTAGTGTTCTTCATATTTTTTTTGTTTTTACCATTTGATATGTACTTTTTTATAATAAGAATCTAATTGTCATGAACAAGAAAAACCATGCACGAGCAATAAGTAAAAGATTTTCATTATCCAAAATAGAAAGCAAACATAAATTTTAAAAATAATAATTAAAATAGGGAAATAACATTCAAACAACAACAATATAAGCCTTTCTGGTGAATTTATAATTATTTTTTAAAAAATTTAGTTTATCTCTATAGTTCTTTTTCAGACTATTTTTCTTATGATGTTTGTCTCTGTATATAAAAACTAGTGGGGCTATTTTGAAAGAAAAAATGATAAACACCTCTAACCCATTCATAATAAAATAATATTGACTATAAGATTTTGATGAAAATTTAGAAAATGGAATTAAATACTTGTAAAATATATGATTGAAAAAGGAACATTATATTTATCACCAGAGAAGTGAACTATTTCTCATTACCTATCATCTAAAGAATTTCCTAAAATAGTGATGATGTTTTTGATTATTCTAATTGATATTTGCAAACATTCAAATAATTAATATAAAAAATAAGTAAAAACAAAGTAAATCCTGGAGAGGAGTCTATAGTCGATATCACTCAAACAGCGAGGGAGTCTACCCCTTTTCACTTGTGCTAGACCAGGGAGATAATTTTGCTGAGGTGGACTCCACACCTACTGTCATCTCCCAGATACTTTACAGCACAGATCAGATTACCCAAGCAGTGTTACTCATGTGCTGAGTTGGTGAGGACCTGTATCGACCTGGAACCTTGCAATTCCTAGGCGAATGCTCTACTGACTGAGCTAACCAGATTGTTTTTTTTTTTAAATTTTTTACTTGAATGACTATGTGTTTCATTAAGACTGAAATGTCTTCTAAACAAAATGAAGGAAAGACAAAAAGAAATTTGTTTACATTGGAATGATATCTAGTTTATTTCAAATTATGGCCTACAAATAAGATGAAAAAGAATAAATATAATTTTGATAGAGAAACACATAATTACAACTAAATGACTGTCACTAAATGACAGAACATCATTGTCTCAAGTAAATATAGAATTGAAAATAATGCATAAGTGAGGTGTGTGTGTGAAACTACAATTTATACCTCATGAATCTTTGACACCCAAATATCACCTGTTGACACATGATACCTAAGCAAATAGAATTAAGCAGGGTTCACCATTTTCAAATTCTCTCAGCGTATTCAGAGAATTAATATTAATTATGAAAATATTCAGCTTTCTCTTTATTGAAACCTTTCAGTAAAACAAGCAAAACTCTATAGGAATGCTTTTCTCTTAAGACATACACTGAAGTACATGATTTTACTTATTAATAAATTTATTACTATTTGAAGGCATTTACAAGGGAATGAATGGAAATAGTATATGTAGAATTTTAGTTAACCCAAACTAACTTGGAATAATCTTTTTTCAAATAAGTGAGACGTCTTGTTTTAGTTACTTTAGTTTTTGTAAAAACTTAGAGATGAAACTTCAAACAGGAAATCTAAATATTGAAAACATATTACCAAAAGAGTCAGATGTTGGCAATAATTTCAAGGAATTATAAAGAAATGTGTTCACTTTGGAATGTAACATTGAAATTCAAAGAGATATTTTATCTTATTTGATATAGTTATGCAATACAAATGATATTAGCATATATTGTGGGTAATTATAGATGAATAAGTTCTTTCTTTTCTTTTTTTTTATCAATTTCAAGAAAAAGCATACAATAAGACAAACATATTTAACCATGAAAATCTGGAAAATAAATGTTAATTGTATTTCAAATTTGTAATTATGCAATAATAATCAACGCTAAATTATTAAATTGAATGACAAATAATGAAAAACTATTTCACTATCCATTCATAAACTGAATTGTCTTCTACTAACATAAAAGAGTTAAGGATTTGCTTTGTATTTTTATCAAAAGTTTTGGAGTTTACAGTATTTCAGTTCATTGATATTTACGCTCATGTTTATAAGATCAAATTGGTTGAATTTAGATTAGAAATACATACATATGTATAAATTAGTAATATTAGATTTCTAGAATATAATTAGTATTATACTCTTAAATTTTAACTGTTTACACTAGCTATTATTTGTAATTAGAATTAAGTTAAAAACAATACAGAGATAAGAACAGGGAAATGAATAGAATAAAGCCGAACACGGCAATGAAAATAGAAAACATCTAAACTGACATAGCGTTCAACTGTCAGTATTGTAAAATATGTTTAAGAGATTGTATAGATCAAAACCATGGTAGACCCCTAATTCTTTCTACAATTGCATATATATATATATATATATATATATATATATTAGGATAAGACTACTAATTAATGTGTATCTTTTATGATGAGAGAATTGCTATCGATCTCGCTCAAATAAGCCCATTCAAATTTACAATACTGCCAATAATGCATAAAAACCAAACCAATGAGAATCCAATCAACACAATACATGTTTCAGAATTGTGAATTCTATTCCTGCATATTAGAATGAATGAGAAAAAGGGCTGGATTTACCAATAGGTATTAACCTACAGGCCAAAAGTATCTGGGGATCAATTGAAACTTATCTGTTGTACAGCATGCCATATTTTAACCTTGTTTCAAGTATACACCAGGTATTTCATTATATGATATATTCAAAGCCATAAGGGTCCCTGTATAATAAGTATAGGCCCACCATGGTTTTCAACTGGTAGGTCATAAAGCCTACTGATAAGTTTGGCCTATGGCCCACAAGTAGGTAAATCTCACCCTGAAGAGAAATGCAGTTTTTATTAGGAACAAGGCTTGAAAGAAAACAATAGAAAATAAATTGATTCTTCTGACTTAACCTGTGAAGAAGAAATGACCAAAACGAAATTAGAAAATTTGATCCTTAAAGAAATAAAACTCCAATAATCAGTTCAGATGAGATGATTAGAAAAAAACCCCAAAAAAAACAAAACATAAATTAAGTCAAATCCTACTGGAATGATTTCTACCCTAAAATTCACATTTCTTACTTTATTCATTTTAATCCTTAGATTTATTCCTTTTAATCATATGTTTCTTACTATATGCATTTTAACTAAGTTTCAGTATAAACTGTAAATGCTTAAAATTTAGATTTATTAAACTGAAACAGTATATCTAATATCAGTCAGTAATTTTAATAAGAAATGTTGTTTTTGACACTTTTCACTCAACAGTGAAAATAGCAGCAAATAAGAAAGATTGTTTCTTAAATACATTTTTTATTAGGAGTAACAATAAGAATAATGACATATGTAAATGATAAAAATGGTTACAAAATGATGATATATAATAAACTCTAATGGGCTTTTTTGGTGTAAATTGATACTTTGACTTTCAGTAGACAATATTTCAACAGGTCGTGTTAATTAAATGTTTTATCTACTTACATTCACCAGAATTCAGATGACATCACAATAAATTACGTTCCAATAGAAGTCACATTTTTCTACCCATATTTTATATACTAAAGATTTTAAAAAAATGCCTTTAACAGTTAAAAATAAAAAGATTGTAGACTAGAATCTACAAGAAATAAGATAACTGTCAAGTATTCTTAAGTAATCACCAATCTATTATAAAAATAAACCAATGTCCCTGACTTTGTGCCACTCATCATAGGTAGGATGTGACACAAGGTTGCAAGTATGGGGCATTCAGCAAGGATTGGACTTGCTATTCAGTAGTAATGGATCTTCAAGACTAGTTTGCTAATCATGACACATAATTTTCATTATATATTTGTCAGGGATAGTGTGCATTACAAGATTTGAAAATTCTAAAATATGTAGAATGACTATATCCCATCATAATTATTAAAAATTATGTAAACAACTTTATATATATATATATATATATATATATATATATATATATATATATAAATAAAGAGAGAAAATACTAGACCTCATAGTTAAGCAACAAACCTTTTAGTGAAATGTTTACTGTTAAAGTTATCTCTATAAATAGGATATCAAAACTATACACTATGAATGCAATGTTGAAGTTTTTTGTGAATAGTTAATTTACAATGATACTTGATTATCTATAAGATTATCTCACAGTTCAAAACCATTCATACATGTTTTTTTTACTTCAATGAGAAATGTTCAACTCCTTACACAAAACTCCTTACACAAGAATATCACATGTTTTCAGAAGAAGGTTGATGGCTGAAATGAGTAAATCACTCAATGCAGAATTTATTGCAAAGCATTTTCAAAATATCAACTCAAATTCCATATAAATCAAGGAAATTTAGTCTATAAAATCTGAAGTTGAACATTTTTTTTTCTGAATATTTTGTGAAAAACCATAAGTAATTCTCATCATTTTTGATGAGAACAACACATGACAAGACAAAACAACATTGAAGCTTTGGATAATCAGTGAGTTCATTAAATCAAAGACAGGCAACAATAACAACGACACAACTATGAAAAACATTAAGTACAGTCATTAGCTTGAATTTTTCTAAAACTGTATTTGCAAAAATGAACTGAATTTCTAAATTTTAATCTCATTAAACAGAACAAATATCTTTAATTTCCCACAATGGGATAAAAATTATTATTATTGCCACATTCTTTCAGTATGAACTACAGGAAATGCTGATAATTTTGCTGTAGTAGAATCTCTACAAATATGAATACCATCTAAAAGAGGAGAAGTTTGACTTGTTGAAGTAATAATACAGACTGGACAAAATTCCAAACAATTATAAAATGGATGTAGAATACTTCTTTTTTTTTTTCTAAATCTGATAGCTCACCTTGATTGTTGAAGAGAGAATATCACCAGCTAGAAAAAACCTTTGGCTTCTACCTTAAATGCCATCATATATGCTGTTCCTGAAATGTGTGGGAAAATATTTGTTTTCACTCACCGTCAGGATGTTTGGGTTGTGGCTTGTAGTTGTCCACTTGAATTGTTGAGTTTGCACCATTGCGCGTAAAGCGAATCACGTGATACTCGCCATCATTTACCTTGTGGTAGACCTCACCCACTGGATGGTCAGCTGTGCCCATATTGTACACGACAAATATATTGCCATCAACCTGAAAGAAAGAAATAACAAAACTAGAGAAATAAATGATATTTCTACAATTAAGACCTCATATTTTTAACATCTCAAAATCTTATGTAATGATCAAATATAATATTTATACAATTCCTTCAAACATTTTGAGAAAAACTGTATAAGTGCCAATATTTTAAATGTAAAAAATACAGAAAATTGATTTATATGTTTGTAAATATGAATAAACTTGATAACCTGTGAATCTGTTGGATTCTTCTAACATTGGTCCATGGTGATATTAATGTATCTCTTTAAGAAAGAGTGAAGGATTATAATTAGTGTTTCATAGTTATCTCTGTAATATCAATAATTTGGAAGATTAAAACACAATGTGTGTATAATGATTAATTCAATGTTGACCATTAACTAAGCCAAAACTTTGCAAGTGACTTACACAGGTAATTTGTATGCAGTAGTGAAGGCTTATGTAGGACCAACCAAACTTTTTTGATGAGCTGATAACAAAAGAATGGTGTGCTACTAATTTTCTGAACAGTACTCCTAAAGTTTTGATTTCAGAGTTTTCTCTTCATAAAGAACCTTACTAAGTTAGCTTACCAAGGCTAAAGAGTTCATTCTGTCCTACTATTTATGCATAGCTAGGAGAAGAGGAGATGGAATCATGCCTTTCCAAAGTGCATTAACACTATGTAAAACACAAACAGCCTTATTCAGGATTTAAACTCAGTTCATTGGGTATATTATTTGCAACCTGATAACTGTTACACCACATGAGCAATCTAACTATCTATCTATCTATCCATATATATATATATATATATATATATATATATATATATATATATATATGTCTGACGAATGCACCACTGCATGAAACCTAGGGTCACATAAATATCCATTTATTATTCACATATCTATTAATATAGATGTGTGTGTGATAATGAGGAATCAATAGAAAAATTAGATCCGTAGGATTGTTTTATAATGAAATATAAACAGTGTTATATATATGTATATATATATGTATATATATATATATATATATATATATGTATATATATATATGTATATATATATATATATATACATATATATGTATATATATATATGTATATATATGTGTATATATATATGTATATTTATATATATATGTGCGTATATATATATGTGTGTGTGTGTGTGTATATATATATATATATATGTATATTTATATATGTATATATATATATATATATATGTGTGTGTGTGTGTGTGTGTATATGTATATATATGTATATATGTATATATATGTGTGTATATGTATATATATATATGTATATATATATGTATATGTATATATATGTATATGTATATATATGTGTGTATATGTATATATATATATACATATATATATGTATATGTACGTTTACATTTCACTTTACAGAAGAAAAAAAAATGTACATTCATTTTTATTTATTTTGTCTCGTCATTTAACCTGACTTATTAGAACTATGCCCCCCCCTCCCAGGACTGGGCCACTCACATTGAAATAGGAAATAGTAATTTTGTCAATATTAAAATGAAGACGGTCAGAGACCATTTATCTGAAGTCGGCTCTCAAAGATAAGTAACTTATTTTTATTTCAAATAGTAAATATTGTATGGCCAAATTTGTTTAAATTTCTCCCCTAATACATTTAATATAAAACAGAATCTATGGACTTATACTAAATTAAAACTTAGATTTTTTTTTTCCTCGGTGTGGTGGACACATAAATCTCGTCAAATCATCCACCTGCGTTCCCCAAAGTCTCCCAGTCATCTTGCCTCGGCTTGTCACTGATACTTGACTTTGGGGAAGGAGAGCATGCGGTGCATGTCGTACAAGCACACAACATGTAAAACAAAAAACATGTGCAGATATTTCTACAAGTCCCAAGTTGTGCAGGCCTGACATGCTGTAAGCACGCAGATGTGAATCTACATAGCCTCTTGGTTAAAACTGTTCACCCAGCCTTTTGGGAAGTGTCGGGAAAGGTGACCTAAACAAATGTCAATGTGAATCTACATACATCATGATTAGTGACCTACTTAACGTCACAGACTTCTGATTGAACAGCAACGTTTCTCTGCGAGGGTGTGGGTGAATGAGCAGCCCCTTGGTTAAAACTGTTCACCCAGCCTTTTGGGAAGTGTCGGGAAAGGTGACCTAAACAAATGCTGGTTCAACTATCAAGATGGCCAGAAACCAGCGTTTCAACGGATGTCCACATTAGCTGGGCGAAAACAAGAAAATACTACAACACAAAACAAGGCTAAGAATAGCCACCTGGAATGTTTAGATACCTCCCGATCTTAAGAGATTGGGAAACCCCAAATTATGTACTGGTATCGTGACAGGGGAGCATCTCGATATGGGGCCGACATCGATGCCCTTGTGGAAGTTAGTTTCAGCGATAAGGACCAATTGACAGAATGTGGGCTGGATACACATCCTCATGGAAAGACAGGCCGATGGTAGTTGTAAGAAGTTTGAGGTAAGGTGACTCGAGCCCTCCATCCTGAATCGACATATGACAGACGCCATGGAAACACTTCCTACATTGAAGTCTGACCTGTGTGGTAGGGCCTGTATGTCGAGGGTTTCATATGTGTGACAGGGTACATAAAAACAAGCTGGATCCGTGGGCCATCTGCGTGCTCACAATTGAACTACTTGTAGAAATGGCCTTATTCTGTGAAGAAACAGCAATAACCATATATATATATATATATATATATATATATATATATATAAAAAAAATTAAAAAACTTCCCCAGCCAACTACATAAATATTAACTACCTACCCAGTTTCATCTTCCCCCCTCCACTCGAAAAGAATCAAAATTCCCATCCTCACCCACCATAAAACTGACAGCCTAATCTATAACACCCAATACTACCTTCCTCCATATCATCCCCATACAATAAATCAAACTCCCCCCTAACCAAGAATTTTACCCCCTCTTCCAACCCCCCTTTTCCCAACAAGCACCTAGCAACCTCCTCTTCTCATCTCCACACACAAACCACCATCCTCTGATCTCCCCTCCACTTTATATGATGTTATTCACATTTCAATCAAATCCTCCCTAACCTCCCTAACCCTCAATTCCACCACTCACTCACTTTCTCTTCTATAAACACAAATGTAAGTATTTTGCTTTGAATAAAGTCAGACTGAGGATGTTCTTCTCATCAGAAGGACAAAATATTTCTCTCCTACTTAGACTTTGAGTCATTATTTTTGTTCACTTTTTTTTTTGCTTCACCTCATACTGTCAGATTTTACTCCAACCCTCCTATCTTCATATATATATGTGTATATGTACATATATATATGTGTATGTATATGTATATATATATATGTGTATATATATATATGTATGCATATGTATATATATATATGTATATGTATATATATATATGTATGTAATTGTATATATATATATATATATATATATCTAATATATAAAGGAGAGATTTTGGTATGTACGTATCGATGTATAACTCCAAAACGGGAGGTCACTCAGATTCAAAATCTTGCATACACATTGATATCGTTCTAACTAAGAAACACTCCAAATTTGGTTATTGATTTTTACTGATTAAGGGATATAATTAATTAATCAAACAAAAATCAAATGATTTTTAGAAAGAAATCGTATAGCTGCTGCTGCTGATATTTCAGCTACAATCAGCATGCACGCCCCACCCTGCTGCCTGTTTTCGTATGCCCGCTCTATTCCGCGTTGTTGAATGCATTTTTTTTTATGTAAAAAAGAAAAATGAAAACATTTTTATCAATATTTTTATGAATACTTTCATATTTCTTAGAATAAAATATATCCATTTTTAATCTTTGTTATTTTTGTTGCTCAAATAAATAAATAAATTACAATGTTACATTTTATTTCTAACTCAAACAAGTAATTAAAAACTGAATTTACAATTGTCTTACGTACGAAAAAGTTGGAATATTATTCTGAATGTTGTAAACAAACAAACAAAAAATTGTAAATTATTAGCGCTTAAATGGGGGGTGGGATATTTAACACAATGAAACTTGAATAAAGGTTAATATTATCTTCAAAATTACGAAATTCACACAAACACTTATTTACTTATTATGTTTACTTATTTTAAATAAGTAAATAGTGTTTGTGTGAATTTTGTAAGTTATTTACGGAATTCTTTTTTGTCAAACAGTAAAAGAATGATAAAGAAATATCTAAATAAATACATATATATAGTTGTCGAAAAAGTTTTTTTTAGTAACAATTAGCATAATATAGGTAGACACAAATTGGGTCTAAAATGCATTTTTGACAAAGTGACTATAGCCCCCCCACCCCACCCACCCCCGCTCCAGAAAATAATTTACCAAAAATCAGGGAATTATCGGATTTTAACTTTCAGTGTTTATTCATCAATGAACGATCTTTATAATACATTACTTATTTTATTTCAAAACTTTCTCATTTTTTCAGGTCACTTAATTTTGACCACTCCCTTATGTTGGGGACGTAACATTTTTATGTTTATAGTTTACTAATTACAGTATAAATAAAGAGGGCTGACTTCTGATTTAGGTCGGAAAATTAAAACAGAAAGTTTTTTTGGTGGTACCCAATGACAGTTTAACTAAAGTCTATGAATTAACATTTTGCGAATTGGGTTACGGTTTTAGGGGATTAAGGTTGTTTTTAATTACGTATTGCTTAAAAAAATAAACAAAAACCCCCAAATTACTATACATTTAATTAACCAGTGAAATTAATTATTGAATCTATCATTGAGACAGTTGTTTGTGTTAGTATTGCAATGTATAATTTCAATTAAGCTTAGTTTAAAAAAATATTTTTCAACATTAAATGTATAGTAATTTGTTTTTTTGTTGTTTAAAAACAAGTTACAACAAGAATTAAAAAAAAAAATTCTATGAAAAATCAATTAATGGTCCGACTTTCATGAAAATTTCAATAACTATTTACCCTTGGATGTAAATATGTCTTAAAACACTCTCTATTTTTTCAGTCCGGTCATGGACCGGGTAATTTAGCTAGTATATATATATATATATATATATATATATATATATATATATGTATGTATATGTATATATACACACACACACATGTAGAATTAAACAAAAGACACATCTCCTGTTTAACAATTTTATTTTTGATCTTTTCGAGTTTTCTGGCCAACTTTTTAATATTTGGGTGGAATTCATGGATAAGTCCACCAAAGTTCAAGTCCCGAGTACTTTTGGCACTTTGAAGTGCCATCATCAGGGGGTGATGTGTTCCAGTTTTTTAAAATTATATTAATGTGGAGTCTGGAAGGAGAAGAATTAATGAGAAAAGTGTTATAGGCATTTTAAAATGTGTGTACTGCATTGGAAATTAATTTTGTTTAAGGATGGTTTGTATTGTTTTATGTATCACCCAATGTATCACCAATGTATCACCTAAGTCCAATAGTCCAAGGAATGCATCTGTGGAAAATCCGATTCGAATCGGCAATGGGAAATTAATTTTGCCTGACAATGCATTTTCAGCATAAACTTTGACGAGTTAGTGTCGGATTTTGCAAATAAGAATTGGTTTTTCCTATGGCTCTTCAACAGGCGGCATGGCTACCTAGGGTAGTTAGGGGCTCTAGCTTGCCCCACATCCCTTGCGCCTGGTACATGTGCTTAAGATCGCAACCTTGAGGTGGCTTGATCAAACCATCTTAAGTTGCCTCTGGCGCTAAAAAAAGTCCAGTTTGTGGTGAGCTCTTCAGCTTTACTCACTTGTGGCGAACTTTTTTGTATTCTCTCTTCTTTCTCTGGTTTCTTCTTTCCTGCTCCAGTTCTTCCTTCCACTGCCAGCTACTTCCTTCACGAGGCCCACAATTCCTTGTGAACCCCGGTTCCGTCAACCCTTTACCAACTAGTAGTGTGCGATTGACTACTGCAACACTACTGTTGTGTACTACGTTTTCCTTCCTGCTCCGGCGAGACATCCTTCGACCTCACCTTCCAGCATCTTCACATTGGTTCATTTACATATCTCCAGCCTTCGGAAGACCCTTACGTCAGCCACGACTAACATCAACCATTCGACCTGCGGTGCCATGCGTGCACATTTCCAGTCGTCTGAACCATCTGTGGTCTGACTGCAACCAACATCTTCCCGGCCTGTGATATCAACGACCTGACCAATATTCTATCTGCTTTTCACCTGTAGTTATGCGGTAAATAAAGATTTCTGTATCTTGTTAAACAAAATCTCCTTGTCTGTCCTCCTTGGCTTAGTTTGTGTCATTTGATTCATTTTTTTTTATATTGTTCGCGGGGTCGACATCCTTATCGGCTCCGCGACATGTCCACTTTTTTAAATTTTTTATCTGCAACTGTGTGAGTGGCTGAACAGACCAATTTTTGAATGGCAATCTCTGGTGCAGGGATTGCAAACAAACAGTGATGCCTGCTGGAGATGCTATTGCCTCTCCTTCCTTATGGCTCTCTTTTCTGCTGTGGCTTGTTTCCTCTCTTTTTCACTCCTTTTCGTTCCTTGTATAACGAGGAGGCTTCAGGTCGTACGGTCTTCTGATGTCGATGTGACATGTCTTCATGTCCCTCTTGCAGACATCTTTAAAGTGCAAGCGTGGTCTCCCTACCGGTCGGGTGCCCTCTACTAAATCACCATACAGTAGGTCTTTGGGGATGCGGCCTTTGTTCATCCTCCTGATGTGGCCAACCCAATGCAGGCATCTCTCACAGATGATGGGGGGCATGCTCTTTATGAGGGAGTCTACATACACACCAGAGCTGACGGCAAGTTGCTCAACATCGCTCGCCTTAGAGCTAAGACCAAAGTCCCGAAGGTCCTCATTCGGGAAATGCTATTCGCCAATGATGCAGCCTTAACGTCACACACTGAACACGGCCTGCAACAGCTTGTCAGTCAACTCACACATGCTTGCAAGGAGTTTGGGCTCACCATAAGTCTAAATAAGACAAAAGTCATGGCACAAAGTGTAGACACCCCTCCAAACATTGTCATCAATGGGCACAGCCTGGAAGCAGTGGAGAACTTCAAGTAACTTGAGTCCACCATTGCCAATTCAGTCTCCACTGATAGTGAAGTCAACAGCAGAATCGTGAGAGTGGCAGCAGTCATGGCCAAACTGAGCCAAAGAGTATGGGACAATGCCAGCCTTACTAAGAGAACCAAACTGTGCGTCTACAGAGTGTATGTTCTCATTACTATAGTAGCAAAGCCTGGATCACATACTCACGCCATGTGAAGAAACTGGACAATTTCCACCTCAGATACCTACACCGCATCCTACGCATATGCTGGCAGGACAAAGTGCCCAACACAGACGTGCTGGAACGAGCAAACATATATATATATATATATATATATATATATATATATATATATGAGTATATATATACATATATATATAGAGAGAGAGATAAATACACACACACACACACACACAGAAAGAGGAAATGCACTATATATATATATATATATATATATATATATATATATATATATTCAAAGTTCTTTTTAAGGTTATGATTTGTTTTATTTATGGAACTATTCTTTATGGATTTAGCCCAAGTGTTATTTGGTTAGCACTCACCAATTCTGCTTCTAGATAATCATCAGACTCTTTGCTTTCAACACGAACAAGAACAGCGTCTTTCTGTTTGGTCTTTATTCCAAAGGCCAAAAAGTCTTCTGTTCTGTCTTTCCGCTTCTTGACTGGATAAGTGTACTGAAGTAAGCCCGGCCCTGGTCCAAATTGGTAGGTCGTGCTTTCTAATTATAGAAGAAACAGCAGCTTTTAAGCAAAATCATGAACACAGTCAAACTTACAAAAAGAAATTGTTTTATCATGGTTGAATAGATTGTTGTATGATCATGTCCAGTGGTTGAAGGAAATGGGATGAAACTGGAAAAAATATTTCATGTCAACATGATTAGAATGATTGTGAATTCAATTCTAAATGATTACAAATTATCAGAAAAAGAAAAATAAGTCCATTAAAACAACATTATAACAACATTATAAGGAACATCATAAAATACGTTTACTTGTTTCACTTATTTCAGTAAGACTTTTTTGTTCTCCATTGAATCAGTTACGTAAGGAGTTATTTTGGATGAAATGAAATTAAGCAAAGTTATAAAAAAAGTCATACTATTCATTTTTGTTTTTCACTTGGATTTTGTAAATGTTTTCTTAAATCTTTTATTTTGATCTAATCTCTTCTCCTTGAATCTCCATAAATTGATTAAAAGTTACTCAATAAGTTCAAGTTCATCCAGTATAAAATTGATGGCAACTTTATATCATTTGATCAAAGTCAAACATGTGTATCGAAAGAAATTAGATTTTTTTGTCATATTTACAAAAATAGCAAAGAGCCTAAATGATATTGGAAGAGAGGGAGATAGAGATATAAAATCAAATTGGAACTAAATGAAATCTCAATTGACATGTTTTTATTTATTTATTAATCATGTCTTTTTAGAGATTCTGTTAAGTGATGCCATGCTGGCTAATTAGTAGTAACAATAACAATAAATCCTGAAATGTAAACAAAAAGTTCATCAAAGAAGACAACATTTATTGAAAAGTCAATGGAATTCAAATGAAAAATGTTCTATTATATATTATTATTCACCATCACAAACAGCAGAGAGTTAGGATGCTTACAACTGAATGTAAAAAGTAAGTTTAAATGAAAAAGGATACAAGCCTGAAATAATACACAATGAATGATTATTATTATTATTATTAACAACACTGCAAGTCTTCTGTGGAAAATAGATTTAATGTAATTTTATGCTAAATTTTGTTTGACATAAATTTTATAAAAAAAGATGAGTAAATTAAGAAACAGTTTATTTAAGAATCATGAACATTTTTTAAAAAATTACATCAAAAACCAGTTTATTGGGATCATCTATTACCATAATGACTGATGAAGAAATAGATCTTTATGGAAATTGGATTTTTGTTTTCTGTAGTTTAAAATAATAGACATAAATTTATTAATGACAGTTGTTAACAGTCCACAACACCATTGAGGCCTCTACTGTATTTTACTCGGTACAATTCATCGGCTAGTTTAAACCCATTATATTGTTGAATAGAGCTTGTTGAAATCTTTCTTTTGCACACAGAATATATTTCTTCTCCCTCCCCACTTGTCAAAGCAATATCTATTTCCCAGTAATATCAAAGCATAGTGTTAAAATAAATGGCCTCAATGGTGTCATGGACTGCAAAATATCAGTTTTTCTTTTATACAAAGTCATGTTTTAAATCTGAAATATCTGGAATATCATTAGTACCAGAATAAAAAGTATTTCATTAAATTAATGTTAGATATGGATGATAAGTGAATACAAATATTTATATATACTTTTATCTACAATAGGTATACACACACAGACATGCACACATTATATACACATATGTTATATATTATAGATACTATTTTTCTTGTATATATATATATATATATATATATATATATATATATACACCCACATATATATAGATAGACATATACATATGAGAGTAAAATATGGAAATGAATCCGACAATATATAGAAATAGGAAAAAATAATAGGTTTTTCCTATTTCTATATATACATATATACATGTTCA
>CM042164.1:86704407-86816907 GCA_023376005.1 Doryteuthis pealeii | reverse complement strand
TCTGATTTTACCTGTTTTAATAAACTTTGAATTACAGCGATATTCGTTGTAACAATCATTTAAAAAAAATATCTGCTCAATGCTAGATTTTCCCAAATTAAGATTTTTCTTTACCTAAATTAAACTAGCCCCAATGCTTTATATTATATTATATACAAAAATATTCTTAAATAAGTTGAAAGAATAGCATTATTTTCATTAAAAAAATGTTGAGCTTTGTTTAAGAATGAAAAGGTTTTTGTAAAGAGGAATTTTCATTGAATTTTGAATATTCTTTTCAGAAAATTCAAAATACTTTTTAAAGTTAATCTATTTCATTTCAATATTGCTATTACAGATAAATCATTAGTTTATCATGGGTCAGTGAGGTTGAGAAGAAGAAGAGGAAGAAGAATGATTTACCATGCTGATTTTCAAAGAAAGCAAACCCAATATAGTTATCAGATTAGCACAGCATAACATCCAACCTCACCAGCATTTAACCTTCAGCTGAACCAAGCTTAGTAAATATATATTAGCAACATATTGGCAGTTGAAATAATTCAGAATTTCCCACTGGCCACACATAATTGATGGAACTGAGCTCAGTAAATATACATGCACAAGTATGCACAGACACACAAGTGTTGCATACAGATGCACAAATGTGCACACAGATGCACAAGTATTGCACTGAAGTATGAATAAGTTATTTTACAATTTAGTTAATCGTTCAAATAACATTTTTTTAATAGAGAAGTTTGAAGAAAAGAAAAAGGTTTAAGTAATCAATTTAATTGCAAATTGTTGTAATTAAAATCAATGAATATTACAAAATGGTTTGACAGTAAAAATCTTACAGAAAATAGAACAATGTAACAACCATTCAAAATCAAGTTTTAAAGCAATTTCAATAAAAGATTGTGAAATCTGACAAAAACATTCAATGAATCATACACAAAATTATTTAGAATTGTGGGGAATTGTCATCAAACTGTAATATTTTTATTAAATTATGACAGTTTGGTTAACTTTTGATGAAACAAAAATAACCATAATTGAATAGTATTAGATATTTGATTGCATAACATATTTTTTTTCTTTTTTTTTTTACAGCACTATAAATGGATAAACAAATTGATAAATTGTGTACACATGATCAGTCATCAGTAAAAATACCTTTTAGAAATAAAACTAAAGATTAACTAATGATTATTAGTGCTTTCACTTTAGAAATACATGCAATTTTATATTGAGAGGTTTGGAAATATTTGAAAAGTTTCTTGATCACAATATTCAGTTACAGAAAAATAACAAAGTTACTTACCATCATAATAAGAGAAGAAGGGAAATCGTCCACACTATATTTGCACACAATTTGTGACTCATTATTTGTTATTGCTTTTTCAGACAACTAGATTTTTTATTATGTTCCAAGATTTGCAGAAACTGGTCAAGAATCTGTATCAATTAGCATTAGAAAAGAAACAACCAAATTTTGTTGCAATACATTTAAGTAATGATACATGAAATATTTCAAAGATTATAGATGACATTAATATAATCAAATTAGCCAGAATAACATTTGACTTTGTGTAGAAATGCTTTGATGTGTCAATTTTGCCTTCTGATCTTAATATTATGATTTCTTTTTTTCTTCTATAAATTTACTTGTTCTCCTTTTAAAATATTATTTCCATGTCTAAGGAAAACAGATTGCACAATCAAAACCCAGTTAGGTGAGCAATCTGAAGCAAGTGAAAGCATTTATGATTCTATCAGAAAAGCAGGCATCATCATCATCATCATCATCATCATCAAAGAAAAATAGTCAATGCAGGAAGTCATTAGCCACAAAAGAGCAAAGTGAATGGTTTTTAATTCAAATTGCAATCAGTGTACAAAAATAAATAATTGATAAAATCTGATGAAATATTCAAGTGGTGTTTTTTGAATGAAATGTATTTGTTACCAAGATGATAATTCTGATGTTGAATTTCAACTGGAAACAAAATGCTTGATGAAGACAAGAACATTTCTTTCATGCAACAAGTGAACATCAAATATTAAAGAAGACATTTGCTTCTTTACTTTCAACTTATTTGATCTTTTTTAATTTCATTCATAATCATCAATTAAGTAACAAAAACTTTTAGAAGAAAAAAGAAAAGTGAATCACAATCTTGTAAAGAGCATTGTATTTAACATGCAACAATGCCAAGAGATAAAATGAAAAGTTATAATCTTTAATAAATTCTTATTTAGAACCAATTTCCAATTGTACAGTTGGAATCAATATATTTAATAAGTATATAATGGGAAATCAATATTGACAGAAAATATCTTTAATGTCTTTGAAAACATCAGGCACATTGCTGCTCAGATAAAAAGAAATCTGATTAAAATTTAATTAATAGGAAAAATCAAAGCAATAATTTGAGTAACATGAAAACATGAGTGGTTTTCTGAAGCAGGGTGAGAGAGAGAGAGCATTCTCCTTTTTTTAGGTAACTTGCTTTTCAGATCTCGAGCATTGACTTTTATTTGAAGAGAACTTTTTCTAAGGCTACAAAGGAAAATCATTTTTGCAAAGATTTGATGTGGTTAGAATCATTTAGAAGGCACAATGATTTTCTAATGATCAGTCTAAAAATAAAAATGAATCCAGAAACATTTAGAGCATTTTAAAAAGAATTTCAGTAAAAAATATTTAATGCATCATATTTTGATAGTTATGGTAACAGGTGAAATATGTAGCATATCCCATCTGACACCAACCCTTGTTGCCAACATTTGAAACATTTTTATCAAAACTTTGTAAGGAATAAACATTTTTTTTATCAAATAGAGATCAAACTCATGAACAAAATCTGAATTGGAACAGAAAGAGTAAATGGTTTGATTATTAGAGTATATGTTTGCATGTGTGAGTGTGCATACATATTTACAGTAAGAATAGATTTTGTGTTTAATATTCAATTGTAAAAGGGTCAAAGAAAAAAAAGATTTTTTTAATTGAGATAAAATAAAAATATTTACAGTAATAATTTTTTAAAAAATTCTAATGAGGTCTTCTTTCTTTTTTTTTAAAACAAAATGATCAATTGTTTAAACCACTAATATTATCAATGTATAATATTCCATGGGAAATGGATTATTTTCATATTCAATTGATAAGATTTCAATAAAGAGTCACAGATAATGTCAAATATGATGTTGTCAAGTGGGCAATTTCCTTCTATAAGAAATGACATCAAAAACAACAGTACTGTGATATTATTGTGGTATATAAAAGGACAGTGAAGGTGTTAGTCCTGATGCATTTACACTGGCACCATGTGACAGAGAAACAAAAGAGATAGAGATAGATAGAGAGATAAAAAGAGTTAGATAGATAGAGAGAGAGAGAGAAGAGAGAGAGAGAGAGAGAGAGAGAGAGAGAGAGAGAGAGAGAGAGAGAGAAGGAAAGAAAGAAAGAGAGTAAAAAAAAAGCATGAGAATAGAGAATACTGAACAAACAGAAGGAGACATAATCGATAACAGAGTGTTGATCTACTATGGATAGCAGAAGCAACTGGAAAAAGAATGTGTATTGGATTGGAGAGTAGGAAAGGAGGACAAAGACAAGTGGAGATAGATGTGCATGCAGCTGATTTGATAACACCCCAGAAATTAAAGAAGAAAAGAAAAAAACAAACAAAAAAAAACAACAAAAAACAAAACAAACAACCAAGATAGAGCGGGAATTAGGAAAGAAAGAGAAAAGAGTGAGTGATGAATAAGATATTTTTGTTTTCTGTTGGTGATAAACCATTTAAGAGTGTTAGCATCCAGATAAGAAGCAGATGTTGCAAAAGTCATTTACGATTGAAAAAGATACTGAAAAGACAGGTGAAACAAAAAAGGGTGTTGATGAAATGAACTGATGCTGTCCTTTTTCATGTCAAGCTTGATTGAAATTGAAGCAAATGCTGTTAGAAAAATAATTTAAATTTTATTCTATTTTCTAAGGGAAATTAGCAAACAACACATTATAAGTTTGCTATATAACTGGTCAGCTGACCAAGTACTATCATTACTTTGTGCATAATTGAAATTAAGTGACTCTTCAAATAAAGTCTGTTTATAAAATTCTTTTTTTACTTGATGAAAATAAACCAGCTTCTTTACATGGTTTATGAAGATTTCATCAAATCAGGAGCCTAACAGACACTAATAATTCATTTCATTCCAAATATTTTAATGTTTTATAGATCCAATACATTTACATCATTTTAATGTTAAGCATAAGATGAATTGTTTTCCCTTTGAAGTGTGATTTCATTATTCACTGCTAACAACAACAGCAATGGTTTCTTTGATCAGAAAGAAGAAAAAAAAGAAGAAGCTTTTGTTTTAGTCACCAAAGTGTGTGATGAGTGAATAGTTTAAACATTTCACTTTTACAGCGTGATTATCAACTTATTGTGCAGTTTTTTGAGGTGTAAAATGTAAGAAATAAAAAGTGAATGTGATCCTATTTCCAGTGTCATCCATAAAGTACAACCAATGGACAACAGGAACTGAAAATTCAGTTTCTTCTTTGCAGACCTCACTATAATAATAACTAGCAGAGTTTCTAAGATAGTCATTTTGAATTAGAAACCTGGGATTCTAGATAATGATACATTACAACAGCTGAGACAGAATAAACATCTGAATATCACAGCTTGATAGTTTTTCAATCTATGCATTTATCTTGAAGATCAATTAAAAATGTTTCAACTATTCTTTTAAAAGCTCCCACCTAACTTTTCAAATGATCTTAAGATATTTTATACAATGGCTTACTCATTTGGATCAACATTCTGTGTCATTTTGTCTCCTTGCATATTTTTTCTACCATGCATGCATGCCTGCAGTGTGGCACTTGGCACTTTTACTTAGTGTTGAGGTGAACATTGGCTGATGTGGCTCTTATGTGACCGTGCATGCAAATGTAGCAATGGTCATGCTGTCATGGATATTATCATTTGTAGACATATAACAAACACTTGAAGAATTTTTAGAATACATACATTATATATATATATATATATATATATATATATATATATATATATATATATAACCGAGAAAGAGAGAGAGAGAGAGAGAGAGAGAGAAAGGGAGAGAGAAATTGGCCTTAGAAAATATCTTGTCTTTAACAAAAGAGCCAAACTATAAAGGATGGTTTCTATTTCCAACATTGTTAACAGACCACTTCATTCAAAAATCCAATAAACATATTGTTTTGTAAAGTTCTTTTTTTTCTTTTAGGTTAATTTAGTTTGAACACAATTTCAGATGAATCTGGAATAGATCCATAGAAACAGAAGAGAGATTCCCTACATGCTCACCTCAAAACATTTTTAGATTTTTTTCTCAAAATAGAGGAATTTCTTTTACATAATGCATTTTTTTGCAGATGAATCAATTAAATTGCAAGAAACTTCTGCCAGAACATTAAACTGATAACACTATTTATTCTTTTTAAAAGCAAACTTTCTTTGTTAGATATAAGAGCCTAATCTAATAAATAAATCAAAATCAATGGCCACATGTGTTAAATTTGACCTCAAATGATGTGGAGATTTCATTAATGAGGAAGCTTCTATTGTGATTCATTAAATGTCTACAAGGATCACGAATAAACAAAAGTCCAAGTAAGTTGGAATTCAACAGGAATGGAAAAATCCATTATTAAATTGAGCAGACACAAATGGTAAATCATTCAGCTCCTCAATACATTAGAAATGGAAGTCACAGTGTAGCCAATATTATTTAATGGATAAAACTAAATTTTTGCATTGACTTCAATTCAAGCTTACAATTTTTTTTTTCAAAACAAATTTTGAATTTGAGAATTGATGGTTAATCTAAAATGATTTCAGAAAAAAAAAAGGCATCACGAAAAAAAGCAAATGTGAAAGAGTCGAAATGAATTTTGTCTAAGGTGGAAAGGTAGAAATTGATAAAATCACCTGCCTCAAGTGATTTTCATATTTATTGTAAATGTGATTTATTGACAAGAGAAATAGCTACAAAACAGACACATCAGCTCTAGCAAGCAGACAAGAAGGTTTCCACCAGAAATGCAGAAATAGCAGTGAATCCATGCAGACCTGCTGAATGAAGAGAGATCTTTGAAACAGAAAAGCTTAGCCCATCCTCTATAGGTGTGCATCTTTTTAGAACAAGAATGAACCAACATTCAAAATTCAATAGTAGCTGCTCTTCAGATACATAAGTGTGTGTGTATGTTTGTATGTGTATTTATCTTCTAATTCTAAACAGGCAACCATTCTCAAGCTAGTGTTTGATTGTCACAGCCGTTCAGTAACAGCCCAATGCTCATAAAACTGATCAAGTCTCTTAAAATCAACAGCCTGTTTGGAGGGAAAATCAATTAAAGCCACTAATTTTCACTTTAGCATAAACAATGATATTTTCAAATGAACTTAAGGCTGTTTCTGAAATCATTGGAGATGTAAGTGCATAAATCAAATGGGATAAAAACATGACAGACACTGGTTATTTGAATTTATTCTGATTCTAACATCGTTAGTGATAAAGCAATTTTTTCATGATAAACCTGTATATACCTGTTTAGGTATAACATAATTCAGTGGTGAAAAAAACCCCATTAGATCTAATTAAATAATGATTTTGGGATCAAATGAATGTGTTATATGTTTAGGGATGATCATAAGCATAAACATTAGGGAAAATTTCATCAGTTTCTGCTTTGTTGGTTGATGGACTGAATTTAATCATTATTTTAACATGGAAATTTGATTTGCTGATATAAATGCAAACTGAAAATAATCTCCATAAATGCCTATATGGAGAGATTAGTGCCAATGTGATTAAAGATTGACAGAACAATATAGTAAAAGTATTAGATAGAAAAATAGATTAAAATGAGCCATAAGACTGCATTTATTTGAAATTTGGATGGCTATTTCCAGGTCTTTCATGTGATAGGGTAATATTAATGAGTATTTCCTAAAGGAAAAGTTCAATTTTGATGAAAAAAAAAAGAACTGCTATAATTCTTTTTTGTTGTTGTTGTTGTTGCTTATGTGTCTTGTGTTAAAAATGAAATTTCAATAATAAGATTCAAATCAAATGATTTGAAGATGAAAGAAATTCAAGTGTGGTGGCTTTTTTTCTTACTGAAATATGATGAGGAAATTTGGGAGAAAATTGATCAGTGATTGAGCAATGGACCTGTGGTAGGTGCATCCTCAGATAACCTATTAACCAATGAAATTAATTGTTGTGAATAAACATATTCAAAATGGCTTTTCAAAAATAAAGAAACATTCATAGAATATTCAGTTTATATTTCTCAATATTAATGTTAAACAATACTTTATAAGGTTAGAAGCCAAATTTCATCAATTGTATGAATATATAGGAAACTGAAAGAGGGAATATTTACATTATGTTCAACTATTATGAACATTTTATAAGGTCATTTAAGGTCATTTTTGTAAATACAAAGTGTTAAATAATTGATGCATAATGTCAACTCAATGCTTACAGAGAAATATTTAATAAAATCTAAAGTTTTTATCATTTAAATTTTTTGGGCTGTTGTCCTCATCTTTATTGTTATATACACAATATTTAGGACAATGTGCCTTCTGGCCTTCTTCAGGTGTTTATTGTAATTCATTGGGGTAAATTGTTTTCATTCTGTTAAGCATTAAGATTTCGTTTATCTGAGTTTAGTAACAATTTAAATTGGGAAATAATTTTGAATAATTTGACTGTTGTACAAACAAAGCATTGAAGAATTTATGCTGATTTCATTTAAATAAAGAAGACCAGAGGACACATCAACTGAAACACTTTACATATAACATTAAAGATGAGGACAACAGTCCAAAAAATCTAAATAATACAAATTATAATTTGTATAATTTATAATTTGTATAATGGTAATTATCAAGCCTCATCTGAAAAATTCAGAAAAAATCAAAACTATATTGTATTTCAGTTTGATTTAGTAGAAAACTAATTTAAAAACTAAAGGAGCATGAACAATATTTCTTGTACATTTTAAATACAAATATAATATTATGTTTTCCTTAAATGAATTCAGTGGCATAATTTGTATATTCTATTTTATTGGCCATTTCAGTAAAGTTTATGTTTTACCTACCAAATCATGAATCAAAATGAAATATATTTGTCCCATTTCATGTTTTCTATTGAGTATTATTGTTATTTGAATCAACTGATATTGCAGAATAACAGCAATTATGAAATGAAATGCATTATTATCTCAAAATGACTTGTCAAAAGTTACAAGGGAATTTCTATGAAATAATTAAAATGACTTCTTCATAAAACTTCTTAAGGAGATTAAGGGATTAAGCCTTATAATTTTTTTCTTGGAATAATAAACATTCTTTTGCTGTTTATACAAATACTCTTTTCTATAACATAATTAAACCAAAACCTTTTGCCTTCAATTCAACAATTATTTAACTATAGGAATTCTGTTTTTGTCTAGATTGTTTAAAAATATGAAATTTATTTCAGTTTATATAGTAAATGACATACAGACAATAAAATGGAAAATAATCAATGCTTTCTTTATTTGATATTCAGATTAAACATGAATGACAATAAAATGCTTTAAAAAGGAGTTCCATACAGCAGTGACAATTTGGCGAATTGTATAAGGAAAGAAGAAAAATAATTTATTTTCATACAATAAAATTATGAGCCATTTTGAACATGGATAATCAAAAGCAGAGTTGAGCTGAATTTGGCTTGGAAAAAGCAAATAGTGAAGTCTATCAGGTGCCAAGATTCGTGCGTCAGTGGCAGGAACAGTAGTAACTTTAGTAGTAGTAGTAATAGTTGTAATAGTTGTAGTAATAGTAATAGTAGTAGTAGTAATGGTAGTAGTAGTAATGGTAGTAGTCATAGTAATAGTAATAGTAGCAGCATGATTGCTATTGTATCAGTATCAGTAATCACCTTCGCTACAGCTGTGCCCCGAATATGAAGTCAAGTCACAGTTACAGGTGTAAGAGTTCCACTGTTGTACACACTCTCCATGGTTCATACAAGCCTCGGGGTGGCACTCCCGACTAGGACCTACAACACAAACACTCACCTTTAACTAATGCTCCAAGGTTAAGAAGAGGAAAATATACTCATTAAATTCATAGCAGTTATTGTCTTTACACATGAGTATTAAAAATATATATATCAATATCTAATTTTTCCTAGATGGGAATAGATCTGAATGAAGAAGGCATTTTTAAGGCAGGAAACTAGTGTGTAGTGCTACTGCATGCATTTGTTTAGGGTTTTTTGGAATATGTGTAATGATTAGGAATCTGTGTCAAGTGGGCAAGGCTGTAAGGTGTTCACAAAAATTCTTTGCTATGAACAAAGATACAACCATATTGGATTAAGCTATATAATTAATGTTCATTTTTGAAAATGAATCTTTATTCGGGAATCAATTCTAAGTGAATTCAGAAATGCAAAAATATTTTGAGTGAAAAACTGAATTGGATTATCAAATCCAAGGAAGTAGAAATATCAGAAACAAGAATTTTTGGTTCAGCTTTTCAAATTTGACATTGTTTAACAATTAAGAGATCGTTAAACAATTAGATCTATTCTTGAGGGTAGTATCCTGCCTTCATTTTGTATTTTATATAATAAATTCATTGATTTACTAAATTGTAGGGGGAGTGAGCAACAACAAATATCAATAGTTGATGTATGCAAACAGGACCATAAAAGGCCTTATCTTTATGATATTGAAGAAACAATGAAAGAGATTATTATTAAGGTAGTTTAACTATGCAATAAGAGAATCACATAATATCTGTTTCACTTGTGTTGGCACAATAGTTGACCAAATTGTAATATAGCAAAAGTATATTTCATCTGTAATTTCATTGCTGAAAATGAGATTTTTCTATTAGCAACATTACACAAGAGTAAATGCAAGACAATATTTCAAGAAAATAAAAAAGGTTACATATCACTTTAAAGCTGGAGATGAATTTGGAATTAAAAAAATCTATAACATCTCAGCAACTGTTATATTAGTAATCATTAGGATATTTTAAACAAAATATTTATTTTTTTATGCAGTAACAAAAGCAAAAAGAAAGAAAAAAAAAAGGTAAATTGAGATAATTAATAAAGAAATCTGAATATTTATTGTTTTAATCTAACTTTTACTTCTGTACACAATATTGTTTTTTTTAACATTTTTTTATTATTATTTGAAATTTATTCTTGTTGATATCCAAGTCCTTCATGAATATATAAATTATAATCATAAGCAATTTTCATTTTTTTTTGTTAAAGTTTTTTAGTAAACATAATGCGACAAAAGATAATTACATTCAAAGCAGAAAGTTGAATTTGAAATGAAATATTGATTTCTACAATCAAAAGTTATTAAACTGTGATTGTAGGTCCTTTGCTTGAATTTTGAAATTTAACTTAAATTTGTGTTTTTTTTTTCCTTCTTTTTTCTCAATATTTTGATATTAGAATTTGGATTCTGATTTCATATCTTCTGATTCTTAATCAAATTGAGATAATATGAAAATATTCTATTATTAATCAACTTCTTATACACTGAATTTGTGTGAAGATATTCAACTACATTTTTAAAACATTAAAACAACATAGACATATGGATCTGTACAATTGATTCATAATTAGTAGAAATACAATGTAAAAAAAAAAAAAAAAAAAAAAAAAAACAGTATTTTTGGAAATAATAAATATATTCATTGCAGATGCTCAAATTTAGAAAAAATTAGAGCACATACAAAGTTTTTGTTGTTTAAAACAAAAAAAAAAATCAAATATGACTTAATTGCTGTGAAGAATACAAAGAAAATACTTCTATCGCTTTTATCTAAATTTATATCTATTCAAAAACCAAGAATTACCAAACATAATAATAATAATAACAAAAATAATGATAAATGAACATTAACAAAGATTTAAAACAAATAAAACAATTTAGTTCATGCATTAATTTCTGGCATGCATATCCACACATTAGATCGTAACAAAGATCAGAAAAAAAAAAAAAAGAAAAAAAAAAAAAAGGTATTAGTGATTCGCCAAAACTAGAAATAAGCTTAAAAAGAATGTTATCTGATGATTTTAATATGCATCAAAATTTTAAAATGATACTGGACACTTATAATAACTGCTGCTTATGTGCAAAAGAAAATAACATTTTTAATATAATATCCGTAGAAATAGATTTCATTGAACGGTCATAATAATAATAATAATAATAATAATAATAATAATAATAATAATTGGTGTATGATAAATTATCCAAATGACAAACATATAATGACACAGCAGCAAATTTTTTGATCATTTTTAAAAAAAAACAATCATATACATCAGTGATAACTGAAGGACATGCAATGATTTCAGCTCTTTAATTCAATCTTGATTTCAAGATCCAATTGTACATCATTTCCCCTTTCATATAAATCTACCATCTTGAACTTTATCCTTAAGATGATTCAGTCACTGCAAAATGATATGGCAAATGCATAAGCACAGTAGATTCCCAGCAGTAAGCAAACATTAGGTGCCAAAAGCATTTGGGCCATCTTTAGTCCAGTATCATAATTTTAAGAAAATCAAACTGCTGTAGTATTTTCAGAATTACCTCCCCTGTATCTCCCACCAGTACCTCTCACATTAAGTTCTGTTAATTCCCAAAAGAAAAAAAGAAAGAAAAAAAAAAAAAAAACAAACAAAATAGAAATATGCCCACACTAAAAGGAAATGAAGCGTTTAACTGAAAAATATATTTGAGACTGACTTTAATTTAAATATTTTTTTACTTTTAGTAATGAAAAAAAAATTACATTTAACCTAAGAAAATATTATTTTTCTTTATTTTTGCCTAAAACTTTATATACACAATTGCAAATCACAAATTCTTTAACAGAAAAAGCTGAACTGACATTGTAAAGGGGAGGTAATTCGGACAGATTGAATAGCAAACTTTATATTTATAGATAAAATGTTTACAGCTGTTCAGAGGAAAAGGTTTAATTTTTTTTAAAAAAGTAATTTTATATTATATCAAAATTTGTGTTTTACTTTGAATGCTATGGAGACAGGATTTTAATACTTAGAAATTACTTATTTAATTATAACTTTAATGTACTTTCCAAAGAAAGCAGTTACCTACTAAGTAAAAAATGCTTTCTTCCTAACAATAAATAATGTAATTATATACCCAATGAAAACTCACTAAATGAATGAGAAAAATAAACAATATACATAAATCAAAGATTTTATGATTATAAAGGCTAATCTAAGCAGTGATCTATATAATTTGTTGATATAAAATCAAACAAAACATAAAAGTATCTTCATTAAAAAGTTACTAAAATGTCTTAGGTCAATTAATGGATAATTAAGTAGATAGATAATTGACTTAATTCAATTCATACCTGGGAGGGTTGTTTTTATTTTTTTACTTTTTAAAAATGAAACATCATCTTACCTTTACATCCTGGTATGACTGGCCCATGAACAAGGAGAGCGTCCTTCAAAACGTTTGGGTATATGTTGTTCAGATCTATTGATGACATGCATCCCTGAAATCCGTGCCTGGAACGGACAGATTTCGGTAAGGTATGATACATGGTTTTTTTCACTCCGCCAAGGTATAAAGGACCTTCTAAGTCAAAGTGAATAGCCTTTCCATCAAGGACATGAATGTGCTCAGTAGGATTGATATCAATTCGGAAAAACTGAGAAGTTTTTTCCAAACGTGATAAAGATACCAAATGCCACCGATTATCATTCAGGGGTCCTGGAGTATTGCCTTTGATAACTTGTGCTCCATTGCCCATATTATAAGTGTAATAAAGGTACCCGTCAATTAGTTCCATTGATAGGAAATCTTGTTTTTTTCCACCACTATAAAGCAGCAGACCGTCAGGTTCTGTTGTTTTAAATTTAAAAGAGATAACAAACAGCAAATGTATGTTTAATGTTTGAAGTTCTGCATAAGACGACATTTGCTTGAATGTTATTGGATCCCGAACAATATTTGAGCCTCCATCGAACCGAGCAGTTACCTCGATATTTTTCACTTTACCAGATTTTGCCATCTCAAAAAAGTGATTCTGATTAAAAACGAGTTGCTGCATGAGTCCAATGAAACTGGCATATCCCTGCACTGTGTTATCATCTCCAAGAGGGAGTTTGCCGGCTTGAACATTACGGAATTCCAACACACTAGAGGTACCTGGTAATTCTTCTGCAAAAATCAAAAAAAAAAAAAAACACATTTTGTCAGTAAGCATCCTTTGGATATACCTATAAAAATATATCACATGTTATAAATACTTTTTTAAGAATAACAACATATAAAAATTGCTAACCTAAAATATCAGTAAAGAAATTCCTAAACAAGATATAAAGATTTGATATAAGGTTGTATATAGTGTCATTAAAAATACAAACAAGAGACAAATATGAAAATTCTATAAACATTTCAAACAATTATTTCAAAATTCTTTTCTTAAAAGAAAAATTGAAAATTAGCTAGTTTTTATAATCTAAAAATGATATCAAAAGACATTTTGTCACATTGTTGAAACTGATGCCTATAAATATTTATTATGTAATTTCTAAATGGTAATTTGAAAGAATATTTGAAAACAAATAACATTAATTCAATTCTGTTGTTTTTAATAATGAATAAATTGTCTTTATAAAAAAATGAACATATCCTTAGATAGCATATTTTCTATCCCTTATATCAAATAGCAATTTCTATCCCTTATATAGAAAATTGCCATTTGATATAGCAATTTCTATTCCTTATATTAAATAACAATTTCTAGTCTTATATTGAATTAGCAATTTCTAGTCCTTATATTAGATAGATGAAAAATAATTGATTTAAATCTGAATAAAGTTTGTTTTTGGGTGCATTTTCTAATAAATAGTGTTAAAAATATATACCAGACAAGATATTAATTCAATAGGATAAAAAGCTGAGATGTTTTAATAGATATTTATAAATTTTCTTTTTTTCAAATGCCAAAGTGCAGAAGTCAAGAGAGACAAAATGATGCATTAAAAATGTCAAGCTGTGTGACCTTTAATTTTCAATTGGGCAGCAGCGGCAGCAGCAGCAAATGTAACATGAAATTAATAAGGATCATTTAAAACAGTTTCTTTGGTCTGCTTCATTCCCCACATTTGTTAGATTAAATATATATTATTTATTAAATTTTACATAACACAAAAAAATTAAAGAATTATTTTAAATTAAAATATGATCATTTTTAAAAAATTCAATTACTTTATTTCTTTAAAATAATTATTGATTATTTTTTTTTTAATTCAATTATTTTATATATGTTTTTTTTTGTATGTTTTTTCTTCACTTTGAAATATAATATTAATTGAACTAATCAACTCATATTTTATTTTTGAAAAATCATGAATTATTGAATTAAAATATCTAGAATTTGTACATTTTCATTCTGCCGTACTAATATTTCCCCCCAATATAACAAGAAAAGGTGGGATCACATTTCACTGATAGCAGATGACTGATTAGAAAAAGAAATAATGAACTCAGTTCTAAATTTTAGAGCAGGTTTTTACCTATCATATGATATTTTTTTAAACACTAAACTTTCACTTTTAAAATGAATGTAAAAAAAAAAAATTAACTTGCATTATTTTTCATATAAAATTTTTCAGATTTTAGGCATTTAAAAAAATGTTACTCTCAAATTTCTATTTTCTAGTTATCATTAAAGTAACAAAATATATTCCAATATTACAACTGGCATTGGTAAAATAATAATATTGACAAAAAAACAACATTTACCAAGCAAAGTATATGTCATGCATTCAAAGTAGATATGTATACACAAACTCAAAAGTTAAGGGACACCCAATCATCAAATAATTTTCATCAAAATATAACCAAAAATATAGTGCATGGTTGAAAGCAAAAAGAAATAACTACCATGCTTTGTATTTGTTTTTACACGTTCATCAACCTGAGGAGAATCATGATCTTTTAAAAAAAGTTACATTGTTTACAAAGATTAAGTCTGCAAGTGATTTCAATTTTGGTATTTGTTTTTTTCTCTCTATTTTGTGTATGTATCTGATACACTCTTTAAGGTCTTAAGATACTCAAAACATGTGTATCAGATATATACATACATGAAATAAATAGAAAAACAAAATACCAAAATTGAAATCATTCGCAGACATTTTCTTTATTATATATATAATTAAAAAAAAGTAAAGTCGTCGAGGTGGCCTAAAGTTGGTATCAGCCAGACAGCGACAGAGTCTATTCCCTTTTTACTAATGCTAGACCAAAGAAATTGTTTTTTTTTTAGTGTCTGATGCAGAGCACCACACCTACCATCAGCTTCTCACTTTACCACACAGATCCCTGTGCTACTCATATGCTGAGTTAGCGAGGGCTGGTATCGAACCATGAACCTTGAGGTTCCCAGCTGATCACTCTATTGACTGAGCTAAACCAGCCATATATATATATATATATATATATATATATATATATATATATATATATATATATATATATATATATATATATATAAACGCCTTAATTTAGAAAAATTGAAATTAATTTAATTAGCAAAATTGAAATCACTTGCAGACATTTTCTTTATTATATATACTAGCAATATAAAAAAATGCCTTCCGGGTGACGTTAATGTGAATTTTTGAAAAATATTGCCTTAGGTGGGTGGGAGTTAAAAATTCAATTTCAATAAACTAAATTTTTTTTCAGTTCAATTCTGTAGAAAAATAAATTCTTTAAAAATTATTTTCAATAAATAGAATTTATTTTAAAGATGTTTGTAGAATCAAGGAATGAATAATATGCTCTTAATTCATTTTCTTAGAGATTTAATAAATTTCATATTTATCAAAGTAAGCATTTATTTATTGAAGTATTTGTTAGGTCAGTAAAATATGTTTATTCCTGTGTGTTTTTCTTTTCTCAACAATCTTTGAGAAGAGAAAAGAATATTTAAATAGATCTAATATGTAACTCTTCTCTATTATGAAATCATACTTAAAGAGGCAAAGGTAGCCAAAATAAATCTATTTCTTATAAATTAGGATTCTAATATATATGTATTTATAATATACTCATTATATATTAAGTTATGCACCCAGCTATAAGTAGTTGCTAAGTCTAGTCACACTGATGAGACGTGAAATGTTGAAACACGGTGTCTGTGGATGACTACTATATATATATATATATGGGAAGAGAGATATCCGTTAAAAGACTGTTTACAAAAACGAACGCGGTTGAATTCAGCGTTCGTTTATATATATATATATATATGCAAAATCTTTATATGCATGTTTTAGTTCTGAATTTTGGTTGAATCCTATCTTGGAAACACTTGATACAATTCACCTATATATATATATATATATATATATATATATATATATATATATATATATATAGTTACAGCCATAAAAAACATGAAACAAAGAAATAAATATAAATTTTCAAGATGCAGTGATCAGTAAAAAGGACCCAAATGAAAGAAAATCAAGAGAAAGTCATAAGAATAACAAGAAAAGAATAAATGACATGCCAAGTATAACAATTGATAATTATCATCCCTTAAAGGATAATCCCCTTAAAGGATAATCCCCTAAGAATAACAAAAATGTGATTGAATTAGGCCATTCTTAAAATATTGGATAGTAATAAGAGTCCAGCAAATGATCTCTTCAGTAATTTTTCTTCTATCAATCCCAAAGTAAACACTTTTAAATAAAAGAGATACATTTGTTTATTAAGTAATGACATTGAACAAAATCCTCAACTTAATTATAAATCAACTTTATCTCCTTCAAAATCAGTCCAAACAAGAAAGCCACACACTAATATAAAGTCAATAAACAGTGTTGTAAATCTTCATCTGAAATTGTCTTTATTTGGTTTGTCATAAATAGTTAAATGTTGTTAACAGTTCCAATATGATAACCAAGGAACTGAAACAGGAAGTTGTCATTGGGAATCAGCTGAAAGGAGTCAGGGGGACATGGTACCATAAGAATATTCTTTTGAATCAAAAAATTCATTCATCAGGAGTGTGTCTAAAAAGTAAAAAGACTAATTTTTGGTTTCTTACAATGGACATCTTGATTGAAAATAAGCTAATCAATGTTAATTTATCATCAATCAATGTAAATTTGATCTTGTGTTCAATTTTTGTGACACATTTTGTTGTTAGTTGTGGTTTGAGTAGTGGTGGCAGTAGTAGTGACAGTAGTAAAAGTAGTAATTAATAATAATAATAATAATAATAATAATAATAATAATAATTTCTACTCAAAAGTTCAAAAAGAAAAAAAGGGTCAAAATATGTCATAAGTAATGAAAATTCTATTAAAAAACAGAAATGAAAAAGGGTCAAAATATACAAAGAGCATTGAAAATTCTATTGAAAAGGGCAGAAATACAAAAAGGGTCAAATAAAAGGCATTGTGAAGGTGTACAAAAAGCTTTAAATAAAAAATGTGTTAAGAATTTCTATGAGAGTGATTGTACAACATTAAAGATACAACATCAACAACAACAACAACAACAGGACTACTAAAGTTTCTGTTGAATTACCAGATGGTAGTGGGCCAATGGACCCTATGTAGATATACTTGTATTTTAATGTTCTACTTGGTTCAGGCAAGTTATCTGCAATACACAAATCAACAGTAATGTCTATAGTCATTTGCTACTCAGTTATTTAAGAAGCCAAATTATTCAGACAAGAAACAAGCAAGAGAAAAATGTTATAAAGAAATCTTTTCTTCAAAGGCGGCTTGAATAAAAAATACTTTCAGGTCAAAATACTTTTTCAGCTGTAAAACAGATTCATTTTCCATTTGTAGCAAAGCTAACATATACCATCTTAAAATATACATGTAATATAAGAGAAATGTTTTTGAAATGCAATATTTTGTCAAAATATTAGAGTAATTTTTTTCAATTAGGAATAATGAAGTTTCACAAATTTAATTTATCAATGAAATTATAAAGGAATATAATGAGAAAATAATTTATAATATTTGACTAAAAATCATGGAAATATTTTACCTCTATAAGTTCTAAGCTGATTTTAAGTACTTTGGATTAGGCTAGGAGTTCCCATAAACTGAATAGTGTACAAGAAAGAAGATAAGTCTCCAAACGTTTTAGTAATTGAGATGTGTTGCAAAACTAAGGTGATATTTAAAGTTGTTGGTAAAGATAAACAGATTCAAGTAAACAGAAAAGAAAAGTCTTATGTTTTATGCAGACAAATGTCAACTTGTCAAGAAGATAAGGAAACAGAATCAAAGAGATTTCTGAATAACTCAGAAGCCTAATGCATTATTTTAAAAGAAAATATTTAAAGAAAGTAGCTTACCTTTAACTGGCAAATTATAATCAACAGCCAATTCAACACTTCTGGCCCGACGTTTTACAAATACAGTATGATATTGGCCATCATTTAGACTTTGACCGGTAATCAATGTCTGGAAAAAAGAAAAAAAATCATCTTAGAAACCCATCAAATATTTTAGCAGTACAGCAAAATAAATAAAAAGATGTTAAAAGCTGAAAAATAAAGAAATGGGCAAATAAGGATTTTTTGCATTTCATTTTTTTTAATGAGCGTGGCATAATGGTTACCATTGTAGGAAATGGAGATGATGAGACAAGTTCAAATCCTGGACAAGGTTGTTTATATTTCATGTAGCGCTAATACCCTTGGGAAAGATATGAATCCAATTATTCTCCCTCCAACTATGGGTAAATAGTAGGGCAGAATTGGCTCTTTAACCTTAGTTAAGCAACCAGTCTAGGAGAAGGAAAATTCAAACCTATTAAAATATGCTTGAGAAATTGACCTTGTGTCACATCCTGCTCATGAGGAGGGGTTGGTAAATATATATATAAAAAAAGGTTCCTAGCGGATTGCTATTTGTAGGAAAATATTTTGGTGATATTTTTCTAAAAATCAAAACCCATGATTAGGGTGCAGAAAAGTTATTTACCAAACTGAAAAGGAAATTATCTTTTTCATGGAATTTTTTGATTGGTCAGTTTAATGACATATCAACGCTTCTGGGTTATTTAATGTCAATCTATATATATATATATATATATATATATATATATATATATATATATATATATATATATATATATATATATATATATATATATATTGTAGAAATAATTTTCAGGGAAGCACAAGGTGTAATGGTTACCGTCATAGGAAATGGACATGGTGAGAGGAGTTCAAATCCTGGACAAAGCTGTTAGCATTACCTCCAGCTATGGATAAATAGTATGGCAGACTGGCTCTTTAACCTTGGTTAGGCAATCAGTCTATGAGAAGGAAAGCTATGAATTCAAACCTGTTAAACTCCATTTAAAAGCCAATTGATGGGAATTGACATCTCTAACAGTTTGTTTAGCCAAAGTAAGGAAAGTTGTATGTTAAAGGACCATTTAGTACTCATATTACAGACTGAAGTCACCACAATCCTATCCTTGAGCATTATGGGTCAATACCCACAGCCAACAGGTGGCTTCATTTGGTGTGTGTGTGTGGGGGGGGTTATTACCCTTTTGAAGAGGTGCAGTTAGCATTTTCTAAAACCCCAGCTGAAAGGTTGGAGAATGTTTTGATAGGGTTAAAGAAACTTGAGAAACAATGAAGTAAACATGTTGAAATGTCAGATAAATATGTAAAATAATATGTACATCTTATCACTTTAGGTTATTCCCTTTTTGATTGGGTTAAGAACTTTTCAGTGCCCATTAGAAAAAACAACTTTAAATTCAATTAAAACTTATTAAAAATGAACAGTTTTTTTTTTGTTATATCATTTGCATATTTCACAATGTTATTTACAAATAGAAACAAATGAAAAATATTTTTTCTGAGAATATCTTTCAATTAATTCAAAATAACAGAATATAAAATAAAAAACCATTGTAATATTTTGTAATCAATTATCTTTTCATATGAAGTTCAATCAATAAATAAGGGTAATTTTTTGAAAAAAGCAAAATAATTCTTTTTTTCCCCCCATAAATGTAAATCTGCATTATTTGGAATCAGTTTATGTAAAAATTATTTTAATCTCACAAAAATATTCATTTTGAGGCTATTCAAAATAGTAGCAAATCGAACAGTGCTCCAGGCTTGAACAAAGTTCTGTCATCAATTTTTTGGTGGCTGAGAAGTGCAAACTATATGAAATTTACAGAAGAATGTGATGTGGGCAGAGAAACATGTTTTGGTAAAAATAAATGTTGACAAATGGGTTGAACATGGGTTTGCTGCTATGATTCTGAGTTAAAAAGACAGTCCATGGAGTAAGAACATACTGACTCTCCAGTAAAGAAAATGTTTTAGGTGCAGTTGTCAGTAAAGAAAGTGATGCTGACAGTGTTCTGGAATATGAAAAGACCCATCACTATTGATTTCCATGCAACTATAAAGAGTGTTTCTTCTTATTTGCCAGCTCCTTAGGTAAAATCCAGCTTATTTATTGAATGACTCTTGTAGATAAATTTGAAATGGCTAATTTTCAACTTGTCCTGCATTAAAATATAATACAAATATGAATATATTTTGAGAGAAAGTAGAAATATGCTTACTCTTGTGCCACTTCCAAGATTTAGCTTCAGTTTAATGGCTCCAGATTCCAATAATAATTCCATTATATCTTTTGTCTCTTCCGAAGCAGTAAGGAAGAGGAGGCCATGTGGCCTCACTGTACTGAACCGCAACGATATGTCTTCGACTTCTGTTTTTGATTCTCCTGGCATACTTATTTTCATATACTGAGTGCCGTCAAAATGAAGACTTGAAGCAACTGTAAAGAAAAGTAGAAATTTGAAATACAAGAAATTAAAAAGAAATCAAAAAATAGTTGACAATAGAAAAGGACATGGAGAGCATTCATGCAGGTCAATGGGTTACTGGGCTCATCTCACAATCTATTATTTGTGGGATCAGGGTTGGATTTATAATGGGGCAAAGGGGGCTCTTTGCCAAGGCTCCCTACCAGAGGGGCACCCAGACTTCTTTTAGAAAACCTGTAATAATTATAAAATTAGTTTTATTATTGAAAAAAAACCCAAAAAACAAAGAGATGAAAATAAAAGCAAGCATTTTTTCGTAATCTAACTTATATATCTAAAAAAAAAAAATCATTTTACTTCAGTTTTTTAATTTATTTCTTATGTACCTAATTTAATTTCTATGTTGGAACAATTGGAGGGGCCCTTATAATAAGAAGTTCCAAGGTCCTTTCTAAGGTATAAATCCGTGTGGGATTGATCCTCATAGGAAACTTTACAACCAGTCTTATGGTTGAAAAATCTAAGCAGAAAAAATGAAAGAAATAAACCCTTAGCACATGAGTAAAAAGACTAAACATGAATTAAAGTTCTAAAGGAAATTGGATCATCAAAAAAAATAAATATCATAATTAATTAAATTCAGGTCACAAATGTTCAAATCATGACAAATAAAAGCAAAATTCAAAAATTTGATTTAAAAAAAAAGAAAAGAAAAAGAAAAAAAAAACATTTATTTTAAAACTGTAATAACATGAGAAATCCTTTTGTGAAAGTGTTAGAAAACACTTTTTATTTTGTAATGAGATAAAAAAAAAAAATTGAAATTAAAATTATACTGAGTAATTTTCCTAAAAGACAACAGAAAATATTGGAGAGTAAAAAGTTTTCTGTTGCCCACAAAAAAGAAGAATGATAGTTGATCAAATTGAAACTTTCAAAATAACTAATGGAATTTCTAACTATGGCAAACATTCTTTTAATATTTTCCCATAACCTGTAAATTTACTAGCAATGCAGATTTTAAAAACTAATTCTATTAACCAATTGGATTTTTTTTTGCAAATAGAGTAATATATTTTTGGAACAAATTGCCAAATCAAATCAAAAACAGCAACAATGTAAAAAATCTTAAAATCAATTTGGATGATTTCAGAAATAATGGTAGGAAAAATAAATTAAGAGGGTATTTTTGGAAACTAACAGAATTTGATTTGTATCAAAATATTATATTAATAGTGTATATGTTCTGTACAAAGATTCTGTTTTTTTTTCTCTAGGGCTAATGCGAGAAGATAAAAAAAATGGGAGACGATGTCCAAGGAGGCATAACAAACAAATAATAATAATTCTTTCAATAAATGCATGTATATCAATAGTTTTATAAGAGACACTTGATTCAATTAAAGCCAAGAGGAAAATAACAGATAAATTCATTGTATGATAAATTTGTAGAATGGTAAATTTATCACTAGTAAATTCAGTGTATTATAAATTTATCACAGGTAAATTATTCATGGCTAAATTCAAAATTTAATTATTGCTTCTAAGAATTTAATAAAAATGAGTTAGGGTAAGGGTAAGGGAAACCCTATATTATAAGAACAATTAATCTGATATAATGAATTTACCAATGATAAATTTACAACACAATGAATTCACTGATAATGAATTTACTTAAAATCCTTGAAAATTAGATAAAATAACAAAAGGTAGTAAAATAAACAAAATCTTACCATGCTCACAAAGTTTTCCGTAATAGCCCGTCTGTCTACAGTCGCATATAAAACGATTCCACCCTTCTGCACAGTTTCCTTGGTGCATACAAGGGCGTTTTACACATTGAGGAGGTGTTTTGCGACATTCGGCTTTTACTCCTAAAGCCATTTGTTCGGCACTAATCGCAGGCAAGTCATAAGGGTCACCATTCACATAAAATTTATTTAAACAGCCAACAAACCCGTATCCTAGCATCCCAGCCCAGATTTCTTTTGGCAATAAAGCTTGTTCTTGTTTAGCACCAATGCCTCCAACATACATTTTCCCGTGCTGACTTAATACGCTTTTGCCAGGGACTGCATAATCAGTCTTATGTCCATCCACATCAACATATCCTCCATCGGCTGTCATATTTATGAAGATGTAATGAGTTGCGGCATCGTTGACATTTTTGTTAGTCACTTGAAGTTTTTGTGAACCAGATCCTACACTGAAGACAAAGTACACGTGACCTTCAAGAAGTTCTAAAGCTAAGAAATCTTCATAGTTTTCTCGCCTGCTATTGTACAATAGGACACCATTCGGTTCATTGGTCTCAAATGTGAATGATAAGTTGCCTCCTTTGGAGACATCCCATCTTGGGAGGGTGATGAATGATTCAGATGTGGTGAACGTGACAGGTTCAGGATCTATATGAATGTGACATCTTCCAAATTGGACATCCCCGACAACATCGATCAAGTCATGCTTATCTCGGCCTAACTCAATCAGATTTAATTCAATGCTGTCGGCTTTATAAAAGACCTGAAATAAGCATATCAGAAGATTATTTTAGAACAATCTGCAGAGTATTTAATTACAAGAATAGATCAATAAAAACATTTTTTTTCTTTGAGAAATAATAGATTTTTTGCAAGCGATATCAAACAGTTATTAAAAACTACTCCAATAAATAAATGATTGAAGTTTCTAGTCATTATACATTTATTCATCAATGAAGTATTAGACAATTGACAAATGGATTAAGTTGCTACAAAGGACATATTTATAGAAGTTAATTCACAATATCAAATATAAACAAAAATAAAACTTGTTCAGCTTTCAAATGATTATCATTCAATTGGTTGATTGTATTGTTGTATATTGCACTTAGAGGCAACTATTGCAACAAACATTGAAGAAATAGATTTTCTGACAGGAAACTATCAGAAAACTATTTAGTATATCTATAGAATCTTAGGAAACATAGACAAAACCAACATTCTATATTGAGGGATAAAATTATGTTGACAAATTTAACAAAAAAAATAAAAAACAAAACAAAACAAAAAACAATTTTTAGGCAGTAAAGAATTTTTTTTTTTTTAAATGAAAAATACTTGCTTTTCTAATCTTTATTGATTTAGAGTAAATAGTTTGTAAATGATGAATAATATTTCTTACCCACCACAGACTGCAAAATCTCTGAACTTCTGAATAAGTGTCAGAAAGAGAAAAAACATCAGTTTTTCTTTTTTTTTTCCTTCTTTTTTCTAAACATTTTCAAAAAAAGTGTTTGCAATGAACTGATCATTTTGTTTATAAAGAAATCATAACCAGTCTTAGATCTTGCCTACCTTCTTCATACATCCTTTAAAATTTTGCTTTACTTTAGAACCAGGAAGCGTGTTTGTATTCAGGCTGCCCCCAAGGAACAACACTTTGCTCGAGAGCATGGTGAACTTGCCAATGGTTGTGCCAACTTTCTTGATGTGGTCGACCTTAAAAGTGATCTGAATCACAAAAGTAAAACATTCAAATTAGATAAAAACATAAAAAATATAAGTAAAAAACTAAGTTTAATTGATAGTATAATAATAAAAAAATGAGTTTATTCAAAGAAGAAAACAATTAATGAAAACCATCAAAATAATGTCTGTGTGAAAACAGTTCAAATAAAGTCTTTTGAAAAAGTAAAAAATAAATATAAATAAAACACTTAACAATAATCTCATTTACTAACTTTTTAGTAATCAGTTCATTAGATATTTACTATGTCATTAAAAAATCTGTTTGAGTGGATTGATGCCTAATGGTGATAATAATAAGAGAAAATATAACTAGAATAGTTTTTAAAATATTACAGTAAGACATTTTTTTTGTACTCGAGAATATAAAAATACTCAAGACTTAACTTCAGGAAGTCAAATATAATTATGTAGGGAGGCCGGGAAAAATGTAAAGAAAGAAGGTTAGGAAATAATGATAGTTGAAAATAATCTTTTTAAGTTGATAAAAAAATTGATAGTTTTATGTTTAATCCAGAACAACTACAGAGATATTTTCTAGTTAAAAGCTTACAAAGAAAAGTTGTTTTTAAAAGCTAGAAATGATTTTGCTGTCAATAAGCCTTTCTAGATTGTCGTTAACCCTTTCACTGTTTTAAAAGCCACATATTGCTCTCAGTGTTTCCAGTGACATGTTTGAGGGCCATATGTGGCTCTCAAACTGCATTTAGAATAAAGGATAAAATCTTGTGTGAAAACGTTATTTTGTATTTTACCTTGAACAGTAAAAGGCTTAGAAAAATGTACATGAGTGAACCCCAAAATCAGATCAGAAATTTTGATATATTTTCAACCTATTTGCAATTAATTTGCAAGTTTTCTTCCAAGTCTAAATAAAAGCATAACTTTTCCAGATGTGTACCTATAATCATCCCATTTTAGTAAAGCAACAGGTCTTTTTAATCAATAATGTACAGCTATGTTTAAAAAAAACTCTTTTCATTCAAGATGCATTTACTTAAAATTACTTATGTTAACTATAAAAACTACTTATTTCAGCTTAGCGGAGCATATGAGACTGTACCTTGTTAATTGTCTACTGGACTGTTAAGGCAATAACACATGTGCATGTGTAAAAAGAATGCATTAGTGCATTAGTTTGTTCCCATTAGTGAAAGAGTGCTTAACACAGAGTGTATAGAGCAGAGGTGCAGTTTAAAGACATTTGCAAGTCCTGAAGCAAGTGATACCCACTCTTTCAAGCTGCTAGACAATTAGACAGCCTGAAAAAGTGGCTGAGGTAATTCAGTCTGGCACAAACTTCAATACTTTCAGGTGCCAATAAAATGTAAGTACATATATGCACACATATATATTGATATATTTATCTTATATATATATATGTATATATATATATGCACCTACCATTGGAATGCATTATATAAATGAAAAAGATAAGTGATGTTAGCTATAAGAACAAAAGATTTTTTTAAAAACTAGAAACTTAAGGGCATCAAGTACAAGTGATAAGACAAGCTAAAAATTTTAGAGTAGAAAACTAAAAAAAAAGTGGGGGGGAGAAATATTAAAGTTGAGGCTAAGAAACTATTTTTAATCTGATGAACATAAACTTAAAAAATCAGCTTTTACATAGAACTAAAAATCTAAGAATATTTAAAAGTTGATAGTTTTATTAGAATGGCTAGACATAATTATAGTGTTTGCCAAAATTTAGCATTTCAGTATAAATGTGATAGAGCCAAGTTGTAAATGACTATAATTTGATGAACAGAATAAAAGATAAAATATATTCTACCTCATAGATAAAAAATAGTCTAATGAAGAGTAGGCCTCCTTTACATATATTTAAAGGCAAAAGTGAAAGAAAAACACTGAACTTTATTTTCAAATAATTATGTGTCTTCCTGTAAAATATTTTGCATTTTATACCATTACAAAGTAGCAATTGAGTAATCTCTATGTTCCTTCTGCATCAATTTACACAAAGACATTTATGACTAGAAACAATTTTGATTCATTGTTATGAATTGTAATCTATAGTAAATGAAATTCTAATTCAATTATGATGAAAAACAGTCAGAAATAAAAAGTGTGAACAATTGTTTCTGTTCTTTTCTTAAATTCATATAACTAAGTTTCATTTGTAAATCAACAAAAATCTAGAAGAAATTTGGGATCATTTGAATCTGATATTTTAAAAATCGCAATATAAAAAGTGTTAACTAGGGGCAAAAACAGTTGAGGATTAAATTATAAATATTCTTGGATTTAAAATTCATCTTAAAAAATTCATCAGAAATAAAGTTGGAAATACAATTTAGACATTGATAATCAAAATGTAATTTTTATTTCATTTTACTTCTCAACTAATCTAATGTATCTTTTTTTTTACCATAATTGATTATATGTAATTAATGAGTTGAGAAAATTCTAAATAAAATTTCCTTTTTTTTTTTTATGTAAAAATATTTTCATTACATTTTGACTTGGATAACTGTGACACGGATAAAACTAAAAATGCACAGGAAAACTCATTCAAGGAATAATAAAATGTATACAAATTACCAGAACTCTAAACAGGATAAAAAAAATATCTGCTTTCAAGAAAAGCATTGAATTTATTCTTGGAACAAAATTTCAAGTGATTTTTTTTAATCATTAAAGACAGCAATTTGGAGAATGAAAATGTTGAGAATTTTTAGTCTCATTCATCATAAAAAATTGTTTCATTTCATAAAGGCACATGGTCACATGCAGTTGCAAGGAATCAAGTCATAAATAAGCATGCAAATCAAGCAACAAAAGAAGACAGCATTTGCAACATTTCTTGATCATTTATAATATTTAAACCTAGAATTGTTGTCACATTGAAGGACATTTGTTACCCACACCTTTTTTTTTTTTAATTTTCATAAAGTTTTTTATTTATTTATTTTTTTTAAATGAGAGCATTTCAAATAGCATGCAATAATTCATTTGCAGACAAACATTTCAATGTAGACATTCCTCATGCAAAATGGCATTCAGTAGCTGATGTCTTCAATGTGCAAACATATGATATCAAGTGGCTGTTGAAAGCATAACATCTTTTGGAGCTTACAGGTACCCCAAACAAAAAAAGTATATCTTTTCAAATGTTTTATGTTGACATGACTGAGATATCCATAAAGCAATGGATTTTGAAAACAAAACGTTTTCAGCTACTGCAGATAAGAAGTGTGCTATCAGTTGAGAAGAAATAATATAACTATTTTCAAAATTAACAAGATGAAATCAAAATCCAATTTAACTTTTTATAAATTTTCAATTTGTAAATGCTTCTAAATACTGAAATTCGTCTAAATAAAATCAGAGATTCATTCCAGGGTTTTAAATAAGATAATGTATTTTATACATTATTTATTGATATTTTTTTAATTTCTTGTAGCAAAGAAAAGAAAAGAAATCAGCTACTTAAAAAAGTAAGATTTTTTTCGTCTTTGGAAAATGAGGAATAAGATTGAAAAATTATTCTTTTTTGTTATTAAGAATGGATTAAGTAAATATCCAGATGTTTTGTTTTCTATATTTTAAGAAATCTTATGGATTGCAAAATGTTCACAATTGGAAATATTCAATTAACAAGTCAGCAAAGAAAATACATTCTGGAAGGCCAAGGTAAAATATGTTTTTTTACAATTATACATTTTCCTTTTTTTTTTCTTTTCAAAGACTTAAAAAAGGATCACTTCATCTCCATCATTAGACTATAATGTTTTTGTTTGCTTGAAAGAGAGCAAATTTCCTTTAATTGTCCATTAACCATGTGGGTATCTCATGCAGCCATTGTGGCAAAGAAACATGCAATGAGCACTGAAATAAATGGAAGATATACAAAATTTGGTCAGATACTTTTGATCAAAACTGAAACATTCTGTGATCATGTAAATGAATTAAATCATTCAGTAAAAGGTAATGAAAGGCATTTCTTTGTAATCTTAGGATTACCATTCAAAATATGGACAAGTAAAACATGCCGACTTTGATACAGGCAAAAAATACACATTTTTTTCATGCATTATATAGATCAGCCATCTTTGCCATCAACATCAAGCAACACATGCATTGTATCTGTGTAAATATGTGTGCATTGCAATTGTATATTCATATATACATACATATATATATATATATATATACATATATATTTATATACACATGTACATATATATATATGTATACACACATAAATATATGTATGTGTGCATATATATATATATATATATATATATATATATATATATAATATATATATATATATATATATATATGTATGTATGTATATATACATAATATATACTTTGCAAATGCCATTTATTTGTGCAAGCTTAAGAAAACATTTTATCCTACATATAATCATTTCATTATATCAAAGATGAAGTCAAAACATGAATGTTGACAAAAAATTCTCACCACAATTTATTCAAACATTTTTAATAGGCTCTACAATTTTCATAAGGAAAACTATACTACTACACATTAATCATGGAAAGCATACATTTAAAAGTTGAAGAAGAAAAGGAATCAAAACAAACATATATATATATAAAGAGGGCTTCAGATGAAGTGTTTTGTTTTGTTTGTTTTTTTTTTGTTTTTTTTGTTTTAAGTTAATTATACTTACTTTTAGGAATCATTAAATTACAATGACTGCTTACAAATATTTGTTTCAAGAGAGTCAAAGATTTCTCTGGGGGAGCATGCCTATTGCAATATTTATCTAGTTTTATTATTAGTAATATCTATCTCCTTATTAAGATGAAGTTGTTTTAGTTATTGGTAGAAAATTCAAATGTTGCAAATCTAAATTAACAGGGTATATGCAGGTAAAAAAAAAAAAAAAAAAAAAAAAAAATGAGCAAGCAATAAATATGGACTAGTAAAGTCTACGAGCAAATTTTCACAGAGTTGTCAATGAAAATGGGAGGGGGGGCAGGCTTTCAGGATTTCACTTAGGATTCACTCAAGAGCATGCAGTTCTAAAACATTGCACAATCTTCAGAGTGCAATGTCTTCTTTCCTTCCTTCCTCAGAGTATAAGCTGAAAGTAAGGTATAACAAATAGTAGGCATGTTCACATATTGCCATTTTGGGCTTTATCAAAAGAAAAAAAAATATATATATAAAATGGGCCAGTAATAATTATTAGTCACTAAAGTCTGTGTTACTATTTTCTACAATTAAACAATGAATAGGAACTTCTATTTGTATTTGAATATGACTAGCCAAGGTTTTACAAAGGAAGACAGCTATATTATTTCTTACCATCCAAGCTAAGAACCACATTAGACTCCTATTTTTCCAGGCCAAGTATATTTATTTTGCCAATACAGCTGTTAGTGTAGAATAAAAAAGATTAAGTAAAATTGCTAATAAATTTATCAGCTGACCGGGCTAATTTGAAATTAAGGGCAGCTATAAGATGTAATTTTGTATTTTTTTTACATAACCTGAATATATATATATATTCAATTGTGTAATAACTTCAACTTAGTCTAATATAATGTAGGCTCCCAAAGAGATTGTATAGACCGAAACAATGGTAGACCACTATTTTTTTACTATTATATATATATATATATATATATATATATATATATATATATATATATATAAGGAAGTAGAAAGAATGATTATAAAATAATTGTTTTGAATGATTTTATTGTTACAATTATAGATTATCAATAACCTTTTTGAGTTCCTTTTCTGTAAGTTTGCTGATTAAGAATTTGTTGATAATTTGTAGAATTTAGTTTATGGCATGATTGTTTTTAGAGTTCAATATTATTCTGCATACTTTTTATTTGGTGCAGGTTTTATGGAAAATCTTTTATAACTTCATAAAATAATCTGATTTTTTTCTTAATTGAACATCCTTATTTCCTTCAGAAATTGAATGTTATATTTTGCAAAAGAGATTCCTATGAAAGTTTTGCTGAAAATAGTTTTATAAGACAAATAATACATAAAGAAACCTTTGATACTATCTAAGCTTAACTTAGTCTGGTACAAGGCCAATACAAAGATGCTATGTAAGATAATTATCAAGTGATCATTAATATATGAAGATAAGACAAGATAAAACTTGAAAGCTAAAAAAACAAAAAAAAACATTGTTGTTATCATCAAAACAAGAGAATATGAAAAAAGTACTAAAGTAAAATTCTATTTTGAATAAGAATCACAATCCACATAAAATCATTTTCATGAAAAAAAAAAAAAAAAAACTGCATATAGAATGAAGATACTTAAGAATTTACAAAGTACAGATAGGATTTTGGTGCTGCCCTTTAAATAAGTCAAGACTCAAAAAAAAAAGAAAAGTTTTTAATAATAATGATAATAATAATAATAATAATAATAATAATAATAATAATAATAATAATAATATATATACAATTGCTGTTGTAAATGAAACAGCAGCTGTGCAGTTAAGAAAGTCTTTTTCAGATAATGACTCTGGAGTTAGAAATATATATTAAACATCTACCCAGCACAAAATGAATTGAAATCCACATTTGGTCTAAATTATCCTGCATATGTTTTTAAAAAGTCTTAAATTCTAATAAGTTTAGTAACAAGCACATGTGAACTCTTAACAATTCTTATGTCTAATTTTAGAAAACTTTTCCCTGTTAAAATCAAAAAAAGATTTTTGTTTGTTTAGAAAGAACAAAATTTTTTTAATAAATTATCATTTTAAATTAATTTTTAAAAAGATTATTAAGATTCATTTATCTCAAAGCAAAGAAATCAATGAAGTACTAATAAATAGCATATTAGCAATAATAACCTCTAAACTTCCATTTGGTAAAATATTATTAAACTAATTGTATAACTAACATAGTCGAATTTCTTGAGGGATAATCAGAAGAAACAAAAAAATAATAATTAGAAAACAGACTAGAGAAACTTGAAATCCGAGGAAGAATTGAGACCATCCAGACAACAGCATTGTTGGGATCAGTTAGAATACTCTTAAGAGTCCTGGAGACCTGAGGAGACTCATTGTCACTCAGACTCCAGTAATAATAATAATAATAATATCTCTGCACATTTTTTTAAACACCTTCAATCAATTGAGGAAGTAGAAGTAAAGGTAAATTTTAGTCTATTATTGAGCACAGAGTTTTATCCAGTAAATGTTGCTAGAAATCAGAAGAATGTCACTTTCAGAAGTGAAAGAAATGTTGTATGAAGAAAAGCTTCAAAGATGTTAAGAGGTTATTTTTTAACCTCATTGTGAAGTACTTCATGAACAGACAAAAAAAAAAAAAAAAAAGTGAGTTTTGAGCACAGAAGAAAAAAGCCTGAAATTTTAGGTCAAGCCTCTTGCAACATTAAAAGAAAAGTTAACATTTCAATGCAATGAGAGTTTGTAGCATGTTGGTAAGAGCTGTATTTAACTACACTCCCTAATTGTGGTATCTGACACATGATCAATTTTACAAGGAAGGCCATGCACATATGCAGAGGTAAGACAAAAATATCTTCAATCCTTACAACCAGTGTCATGAGGTCCAGGCATGCCTTGTTTGTTTTGGCATGTCTCACCCAAAGACAGGAACATGGCCAAAAAGAGATACCACACTCCTATCATAGGCTGTACAAGTACAAGCTTGGATGTATGTATTAGTCCCAAAATAACTGGTTTATCAATGAATGCTATCCCTTAGTAATTAAGCTCTTCTAGAAATAAAATCCACTTGATTTTGGCAGTGTCAGTTCAAGGGAATTACTAAAAAAAAAGAAAAAAAAGAAGAAAAAAACACACACAAAAAAAAGAAGAAATTTTACTAAGGGATGCAAGAATCAGTTATGATAAATACAGGAAGTTTATAAATTGTCATATAATACTTGAATGATGAGAACTTTTTCCTATAAATAATGTCTGACAAAACCTAACAAGAGAAACAATGAGATCTCACAGGACTTGTTAATTCAACCTAGCAATTGCTAATTAGTCTGTTCACCTTGTATCTTTGTTTACTAAGCCCTTTCTTCTATCCTTAATACTTGCTGTGTTTCTTCCTATTATTTCTCTGTTAACTCTGATACTCAAGTTACAACATTAATGAAATAGCAACAATCTTTCCAAAGAAAAACAGAGAAATTCACAAAACATTCTAATTGCTGAAATCAATAAGGACTAACATTTTGACTAGATAATTAATAACTTAGACAATTCCAAAATAAATATCAGTGATGTTTAAGTGGATGTTTATTTGATAATAATATTTGATAATGATAAAAGTAAGTCTAATTTTAAAATTTAAAAAAAAATCTGAAAAATAACTAGCAGAAATTAGAAAACCTGAGTGAGAATATCTTTAATGTTGAAAAAAAAAATTCTTATGTTTCTAATTAAATCACACATGGACTTTAACTGTTATCTTATAATACTATTCTGCCAATAAAAAAATTAACTATATATATATAACTACCTACATCTAAATATATTGAAAATATATATTACTAACCTAATTGATAGAAAAGAAAAACTTTATAAAGGTTCTATTTTCTCAAAAGAAATATTAGAAATATCATAGGAAATAGAAATTTATGAAAATGAAACTAAAAGAATTGTAAATTGTGAATTATTTTGATAAATTCTAAAATGCATGGCTTCTGAATAAAGTATGTATTTACCCAACCCCTCCACTTGAGCAGGATGCAACACAAGGACAATTTTTAAGCATGGTTTGAATTCAGAGTTTCCCTCTCCTAGACCAGTTATCATACCAAGAGTCCAGTCTGCTCTACTATTTACCCATGGTTGGAGGGAGAATAGTTGGATGTATACCTTTCCCAAGGGTATTAACATTATGTGAAATGCAAACAGCCTCGGGCAGGATTTGAACTTGTGTCACCATGTCCATTTCCTACGATGATAATCTTTGCACCACAAGCACCTCCTGACTAATGTATAAGTTAACTTTTCAATGACGAACATTCTCGGAGACAGACAATATAGACATCCATGAAATCTATTTAGACGGAGATAAACCTAAGAAATTTATAATTTAGTAAATATTTCTTTAACCCTTAACGTCCTATACCACCTCATTCCACCCATCCGGAAGTCACATTCATTTTCCTAATCTACCCCAAAATGATAGCCTTTGTTTAAATGTAATATTAAACATATTTAGAAGTCTTTGATTTAAGGGAAATAACAGGTAACTTTAAATGGAAAGGCTATTTTTAGCCATTTTTTGATAAATCCTTATAAGAATGGGGCTCTTGACTTAGAAAATTCTCAACAGGATGTTATGAATTAAACAAGTTCAGTGTTTAAAAAGCATCTATCAATCAAAATTCTTACTGGGTGGTTGCTTTCTTTTATGGATTATCAACCCATTTATTCAGGTCATTTAATGCTGAATCAAGTCATTTTGATAAACAAAGGACTCAGGTTGCTTACAGTACCTGTTGTTGCTTAAGTGGTCACTCAATTAAGTAATGAACAAATTCATAGCTGTTTAACTGACTAAAATGGTTGGTTGTTTTGTTTTATGGCATATCAACCTTTTTCAAGTCATTTAATGCTGAATCAAGTCATTTTTACAAACAAAGGACTCAGGTTGCTTACAGCATCAATTGTTCCTTAAGTGGTCATCCAATTAAATATTGAACAGGCTCATTGCTGCTTAACTTCAGTGATCTTGTAGGAATCAGTGCTTTCAGCATGACTTAACTGTAATAACATTCTTGCGGTCTTCATTTGCCAATGAAAACCTTATGAAAAAATCTCTTCTTTACAGATGAACATCATTTACGCCATTTTGTTGTGGAGTTAAAGAAACCAACTTTTAGCATTTCTTTGTCTGAATAAAAACTTACTTAAAGAAAAGAATAAATAATACGAAAACAAAAATTGATTTTAAAAAATGATTAAAATAAATTTTCATTAAGACTAAAATAATTTCCCTTCTGAGTTTGTGTATATGTGGAAAAAATAATAAAAAACTGTGAAAAATAAAATTGATGAGCATAATTTATTAACATTTGAAAATTTAGTCAATGTTTAAAATGTTTTGATTATTAAATATTAATTAAATATCTATAATCTCAGGCATTGTGCAAGTTAGGAGGAATTTTTGTCAAAATAATCATTAATTACATAAATCAAACGTATAAAACTTTCTCCACCCCTTTTCATCATATAATTTTTTTAAATAAATATGCCCATGTCACCAGGAAATAAATGAATGTCCAAATGAATTTTATAGATATATATTTAATAATCAAAATGTTTGAAACATTGAAAATATTAATAAATCATCTTCATAACTTTTATTTTTCACAATAATTTATTATTTTTCCACATACTGTCAGATTTATTACCATTTCTTCCTAACATATATGTATATATAGAAAAAAAAGAAAGAAAAAAGAAAAGAAAAAAAGAGGCAAAAAAGAAAACAAGGTGAGCAAAAGAGGCTTAACCAAAAAGCATTCAAACTCTCTTCTTCTTCTTTGTCAATTTGGTTTCTAGAGTTCAGTGTCATTTTCTATAAATGCCAAAGAGAACTAAAGAAAAAAATAACCTAACAAAAAACGATGCATCATTTTGTCCAGTCTGAAGACATGTGAAGAGGAAATAGTTTTTAAATCTAAGATAGATTAGATGTTTTCGTAGGTTTTCTTTAAAATAATAATATAAGTATAAAAATATGAAAAAAAAAAACTCAAATATTCAGAGGGTGTATTTATTAATGAATGATAGTATGCCATTTTTTGTTTCATTTTTCATTTGAAAATAACTTTTAAATGAAGCTTCATGACATCACCCTGAAGATGGTTAAAAACAAAATGAGACGTAAAACATTGACATACTATCATTCATAGATAAATGCATCCTGTGAATATAATGTTTGTATAAAAATTGATCTCATCAAACAATCTTAATTTATTAGATTCCCTTTTAATAAACAGAGGAGAAAAAAAGATAAAGATGGCTACTTAGAATATATGAATCAAATCTTTTTTTTAATCCTTTTCAGTTATTTCTTAATGATATTTATAAAGCATTTATTCTTAGATTTTTAATTTCTTAATATTCAATTTTGGACTGGTTATTTTAAAGGTTTTAACCTTAATATTAATATTTGGGATACTAATCAATTTCAGGACTGAAAACATTTTGTAATAGTGCTTAGTCCAAGTTTTTTTTATTAATTTAATAATTTAACACTGCTAAATCTAAAACATGGCCACAGTACCTCATAAATTCTGACAATGATATGGAATGTTCCTAAATTTCTATTTCTACTTTGTATTTACAAAACTGAGATTAATTTCATTTGTTGTAAAATATGGCAAGTACATTTGTACAGATATTTAAATTTCTAAAACAAAAATATAAAACTAATTGGAATGTTTTATCAAAATTAAATCTCAATATGTCATTTTTATAAAACTTATAGATCTTAATTATTACTTCTTATAGAAAATATATAATGCAATAGAAAGGATTTTGTTGGTAACTTGAATTCCGGAATAAAATAAAACACTTATGATAAAAATAATGAAAACGTCTACTGGACCTTAAAAGTCATTGTTTTCAGGACATTGCTCAGTAAGATTTAAAATCTTGCAGTGTTCATTATAATAAAATCAAAGAAACAAATAAATGAAGATCATAGATACTTGGTAAAAATGTCATGCTTAGGTAAAAATAAATTCATGCATTAAATATCCAATAAACAGTTTTAAAAATTAAATAATCTCAACATGCCAGTTTTGCAATGTCCTTATTTCGATATAAAGAAAATGTGCAATAATAATAATAATAATAATAATAATAATGATAATAATAATGATAATAATAATAATAAAATAATCATTGAACAGTCAATTTATGAAACAAATAAAAAAAACAAGAATGAGTAATATGTGTTTAGCCAAAATGGAATAAAATCCACAATGTACAGATTTGAAATGATTTGATGCAAAAGGAAGCATTCATATGAATAAGCCACAGCAGAGTGGATGATTGTAAGCTTTCAACTATAAAGTTCTTAGAAAACAATATTTGATAAATCATAATATTTATATTTTAGAGACGGATTTTGAAAACTTCTTTGCATCAGTTGTTTGTTAATTTTTCACTTTATCAAAGAAGTGATAAGAAAATCTGAATATGATTTTGATTTTTAATCATCTTCTTTTCAGCTTCTTTTTGAGAAACGTTAACAATATTCTTATTGTTTGCAGATAATATATTCATAAAACGTCTTCATACAAAACAAACATCAAAATAGCACCAATGACTTTTATGATTGCTTTCCATTGATACATCATAAAAGACATTCTATGATTGAGATATTCATTTTTATAAGAGCTGAAAGATCAGTTATAAGAAGGAAGAGAAGATTTTTTTTATAGGTTTCTAAAAGATATGCTGGCCATGTTCATTTAGGTAAAGGTTCATCATCTCACCCACCCAAGTGCTTACCAAAGCAGATACAAAAAGGGCAAGTAATCCCTTTTTGTTTTTAGGAAAATGTTAATGAATTCATTTTGTATGGGTAACACCTAATTGATGTGAAAATGTGTAATTCCAAGTTATTATTTCCATGCGAAATAGACATGCTTCATTAAGGACTAGCAAGACTAAAACATGCCATGCTGTTACTATATTGGAGAACCATTGTTGCAAATGGCCAAATATGTAACAGAAACCAATGCTGTAAATCTTCCTAATAAATAACAGTTCTTACAACATCCACTTCTAAGAAGTCCATTCATTACAGAAATGCAGGGGGGGGAGGGGAAAGCGGTAAGAGATTCAGTGCAAAGAACCAAGAAAGAAAAAAAAAAAAAAAAAAAAAAAAAAAAAAAAGAAGAAGTAAGGGCTAAGTCACATATCCTTATTTCACATGGACTTACATTAGAGCTTTACAATAACACAAATCAACAAAAATACAAAGGTACAAGACAAACATTGGTTCTAGTTGAATAACTAACCAAAAATATTGATAATTATTTCAGTTTTATTATCTGGTTATTATTTTCTCTTTGCTAAATAAAAGAGAATGTTGCATCTGAAGAGTTGGGGAAAATGGAGTAAATAAAAGGGAAGAAGGAATGTGAACCCACACACACAGCCCTTTTAAAGATAACCAAGAATGGAATCTAGGAAATGGAAAAAATATATATAATAGATTTCCACTTGTCGCAGATGATCTTTATGAAATTGATAATAAATGTCCATAATGAAAATAGCGGATACAAACAAGAGATTCCATGAAAGTTAGTCAAATAAACAAATTAAAATATAAAGAAGACACAAAATACACCAACAACAAACACTCAGTAGATAATATTACAAAATTCACAACATAATTTCCTAATACAATTAGTAATTTTATGTATAAAGATAGTTAAAAATTTAAGTTTAAAAAGGAACTAAGGTCTATATTGAAAAGAACTGAATAATAGATTAATTAATCAGTAAAAATGTCTGAATATTTTTAATGACTGGTAACAGCATTTATAGTTCGATTATCTGTTGTGGTTAATTTTGGTTTTAAGCCAAGGTGATAGGTTATACTTTTAGGCAATACAAGATGGATTGATTTTAACAGCATGTCAACCTTTCTAGGGTTATTTAATGCCTAGAAGTTATGGAATTGAATTTATATGCACATTTTAGTTTAGTTATTTTTGTATAGTCCTATTGAACACAAATAATCTTTAAACATCTATTTAACCATAGATGGCACCCTAATAGGTACTACCAATCAAAGTTAGAATAAACCTGTGAGTAATGGCAATGAAGAGGTACTCTACACTCCCCTAATCTCCAGAACTGTAGCCTCACCATCAGATACAGTTTAGTGTCATACCTAGGATACTCCTTTTATATGTGATGGGATGGTTTTACCCCTCAGTAGAGGATATAGAGTCCCACCGACAAGGCTGTTTTAGGCAATACAGTTTTTATCTAAATTTGCTAAATATCAACTAATTGTAAGTAATCTAAATTTGTGATGAGAAAAAATATTCAATCAAAACTTTAATACTAGTAAGAAAGTAGGGAAATAAGGGTGTTTTGTTGAATAATTGATAAGAATCAACTGTGTCAGTCAACCAAACTGAATAAATCAGAGGATCAACTAAAAAGAGTAAGTAAAGAAAAAACAAACAATTCTTATAGAATAAAGTAAATAGGAGTGAAATTCATCAAAACTACAAAGTTTTGTCATAAGGGTAAAAAAAAAAGAAGATTGATACAATGCACTGCTAACCTATATATATATATATATATGCTATATATATATATATATATATATATATATATATATAATATATATACATATATAATATATATATATATATATATATGGGAGTAAATATGGAAAATAAATGCGACAATATTAAGAAAATTTGAAAAAACAAGTGTTCCAAATAGGATGAATTTATTTATCGATGTTTAAACATTTCGGTTTCTTTAAACCTTCATCAGGATGTATCTTGCAGTGAAGAAATTGACGGATGTATTTATAGATGACAGGAGATGAAAATCTTTTTTGTTGTGTAATTTTTGAAAGACAAGTCACGACTTGTCTTTCAAAAATATAACGCTGAACAAATACAGTTACACAACAAAAAAGATTTTCATCTCCTGTCATCTATAAAAACATCCGTCAATTTCTTCACCGCAAGATACATCCTGATGAAGGTTTTAAGAAACCGAAATGTTTAAACATCGATAAATAAATTCATCCTATTTTGGAACACTTGTTTTTTTTAAATTTTCTTAATATATATATATATATATATATATATATATATATAATATATATATATATATAGTGGTACCTTGACTTATGAGTTTAATTCATTCCACTCGTAACTCAAATTTCCTTGTAGATCAAATCAATTTTCCCCATTGAAATAAACTGAAATGCTATTAATCTGGTTCTCTGACCGCCTCCCCCCCCCAAAAAAAAACACCCTAAATTTTTCTGCTACATTTTATTAAATAAGAAAAATTGCATTGTATTGTATAAAAACATAATAGAATAGAATGTAATAAATTATGTGCTATAATATGTTTTAAATGTTTATTTTTTATAAATAATATTTTTTCTATGGTATAATAAAATTGGAAATTTAAATGCTTTTAGTGAAATTATTAACATAAACATATCTGAAGCTCGCTCATACTTTAAATTTCAGCTCTTAACAAAAAATTGACTGAGTGACAGTTTGTAACTTGGAAAAATGGTAAGTTGGGGCACCCGTAAGTCAAGGTACCACTGTATATATATATATATGTAAAAATATAACAAAAGACTTAGAATTTTTTGCATTATAGTCTATTTCAGGAAGCTTCAACAAAGTGTCTAACTCTCCCAAATCATCAGATGCAAATCTGATGCGCATCTGATGATTTGGGAGAGTTAGACACTTTGTCGAAGCTTCCTGAAATAGACTATAATGCAAAAATTCTAAGTCTTTTGTTATATTTTTACTTATAAATTTGCTCTGTGACTCTAACAATAACAGTACACATTGAGCTCTGCAAACTGTGACGTGTTTTTAAAAAAATGTTGTAAGGAAGATTTCTTCTCCGGATTTTTGGATTATATATATATATATATATATATATATATATATTATATATATATATATATATAAAGCAGTTAAGGCAATGATAATGATTCATGTGTAAGTAAAATATCTTAGTTGATATGACTACTTTCAAAGTTAAAGAATTCAGTTAAATTTTTCTGAAGAAAATATGTATCAATTTAACTTTTATTTTTAGTAATATCAAGAAAATAAAACTAAAATGTTAAGATATTTTGGAAAAGGAAAGGAAAATATTCCTTCCTTACAATGAACACTAAGTAAAATCAAATGTATCCCCAAGTGATTTATTTAATTAGCGCCAACAGTTTTTTTTTTCTAGTTTCAGATGAATTTTATTTAATACAATATGTAGGATATAATAGATAATCTATAATAATAAATGTGAATGTCATCATGTCACATTTTTTCTACTTTATTCTGAGAGGCATAGCCCAACATATCATACCATTTTGGAATCAGGGTAACTCAGTAAGCAAATTAAAAACATTCCAGACCGCACTCCTGAAATTTTGGGCCACCAAGTTTTAATTATTGCGATTGTTTTCAACGATTGTTTACAGGATTTTTCGCAACAATGTTTTTTGTATGATAACAATGTTTATATTTTACTGACCCTGAATGAGAAAACTAAAAATAACGTTTACCATGCAGTTTTTCAATAAGTTCCAAATAGATAAATCATCACATTGTTTTGATGAAAACTGTTAATTGTTTGAAAAATATTGTTTAAGTTTAATAAAATAGAATATGTACTCAATGCATGATATGTCATTGTTTGGCCAAAGACCTAATCAAGAGAACTCTGCGAGAGCTAGCTTAATTAATGCCTGATAGGTCGGCTTTTAAGCTAATTTAAAATATGATTAAACTTTTATCAAAATGCATGATTTCAGATTAAAAGAATATCATGAAATAATAATATTTGATATATTTTAAGAGAGATGTAAGTTAATATAGAATATTCAACAATGAATAAATAAAATAATGCTGTTTTGCAAAAATTATTTTAAATATGATACTTGAAAATAAATAGTCTAAAATGCAAATATACATTCTGTCAGAGTGAATAACCAAATTGTCATTAAATAAGAAAGTCATATTCTATAAGAAGATTCCATGATAAATTTATCTAAATAAGAAACCTTAACTATTTTTCTAAGAGAATAATTTTGATAACTATACTGATTTTGAGGGTGAATACTAAAATTATTTTTTCAAGAATAGAAGAATTATGATGTTTAATAAATCATTAGAAAGCCATGATTCTTCTAGAAGCAAATCTTGTCTACATGAAAAGACTTAAAATATTGTAAAAAAAAACAAAAAAAAAAAACAAATAACAAAACAATTTCAATTCTTGACAATACAAAAAAAATAACAAAGAGCAACAAATATTTATTCATCCTTTGATATTTAACAGAAAGAATTGCAATGCCTAAGAGAGTTTGATGATTCTCTAAGGAAGTCAAAACATTTATGAAAATGCAATTCATTTAAATAGATATATTATAATGAACACAAAAGGAAAAAATTCACAGTAATCTATCCATAAGAAAAATCATTCATATTAACAAATAAATAAAGGAAACATGAACAAAAGACATTGATGCTTATTAGGGTAGATATATCAGTACTAGGAGTTTGACTGATTTCTAACAGTATGGAAATTCTAAATATATTTGCTTGGTGAGATATCCAAATGTTATATTAGCTTAGTGAGATATCCAAATGTTATATTAGCTTAGTGAGATATCCAAATATCACATCAGCTTAGTGGAATATCCAAATATCATATAAGCTTAGTGAGATATCCAAATGTTATATTAGCTTAGTGAGATATCCAAATATCACAACAAAATAAGGGCTAAATATGATCCACTAAAAACCTATGGCTAGTCAGAAAATAAGTGAAAAACCAAAAAGCAATTTATTTCTACAAGAAAAGAAACATACACTATTCTTCCTAGTCAAATTCAATCCTCAATAAGCAGGAGATAGATAGAGAGAAAGAGAGAGAGAGTGACCTAGATAAAGAGGGGGGATAGAGAGAGAGAGAGAGAGTGAGTGAAGAAAGTATAAATAACTAGATAGTAACAATGCTGAATGTTAGGCAAAAATCAGAAGTGATGGATATTGTAAAACTAATCTGAAATCTTTCATATATAAAATGTGTGTGTGTGTGTGTGTGTGCGTGTGTGCATGTGTGTGCGTGCATGTTTTGCCTGAGAATTCTTGATATTAAGAGTCTAGACATACTCAAAAATAGTAAAAGTAATGCAGAAAAATTGGAAACAAAGGCAGAATGAATCAGCCAATGAGCTTGCATAGACAATGGGGTAATATATCTATGCAGCATGCTTAGGTTGATAAAGTTGAGCAGCTCAGGTCTTTTAATGTAAATCATACAAATTCATGCAAAAGACTGACCTCTAACTACATACAATTTTTTAGAGATAGACACACATTCTAAAAGATGAGCATTCTAAAAATGCATTCCAAGAAGTCAACAAAATTGATCACTGAACTTCATCACTTGAAGCTGTAACTATGTTGTTTCATGCAGAGGTAAAGAGGAGAGAGAGAGACAGAGAGAGAGAGAGGATCAGTCAAATTCAAAGTCCAGTGGTTAGCAATAACAAAGTAATTCCAAATAAACATAATCATTTTAAGCATTGATAGTTTAGAGATTCTTTCAAAATATACTGAATTGTTTTAAACTTAACTTTTATTGGATAATGAGAAAAAGAGTATTTTTTTAAAGTCTTTATTAATTCACTTGTTTATAAGAGTCTGAGTAGAAGAATAGAATTTTGATCTTTATAAGCCCTAATCATGATTCTACCACTAGTTTTATATGAGGCACATGGATTAATTCAGATAGAATCAGAAAGGATGCATACAGAGAGAGGGACAAATTCCACATTATCAGCTAAGAAAAAAAAATCATGAGGCTTTTCATTTAAAAGATCTATGAAAAAAATGCTAAAGAAACCCTTGAAAACATTTTTGCTATATTAATAAGTTGGACAGTGTGATATTTAAATATCAAATTATAGTACAAGGCAGATGAGGTATAGGAGCAAGATGTGACACAAGGTCAATAATTACAGATGTGGTAATGGCTGCCCACTACACCAATTAACAGGTATAATTTATACAGGTAAAATGAAATCCAAATTGGTGACTTAGTTACTTCAGGCAGCAGAATTAATGAATTACTTGTAATTCTTTGCTTTCTGTTTTTTTATGTTTCTTCTTCTTTTCGCTTGTCCAATAAGAATAAGCTGTAAAAAGAAAAACTTTTTTGGTGGTTTGAGATACAAAAAAATAATTCTAAAAACTTTATGAATTTAAGGGGAAACAACAAAGTGAAATATTATATAGAAAATGCTTTATTCTCTAAAATGATGCACAGAAATTTGCACAAACTTATTGATCATAAAAACAAGTATTTTTATTTTATTGTAAAATATAAATTTAAAGATAATAGAGAATAAATAAGTATTTTATGCTAATCATTTAGTCACTGGATAATGATTATTGGCCCAAAATGTTGATCATAACACCTTCATGGATTTGATATCAGATTTTTAGAATTATGATTGTATGTCTACAGGAAGGGTCCATATGTTTAATACAGTAAAGCCATCAAAATAAGTGAACCACCATTTCCCCTTCTTCCTATTGTAGATGAAGATACAACTTTTGGTAATAGATGAGGAGATTACATAAAAGGGTTATAGTCTCACTATCAGTTTATTAAATCATGTAAAGATACTGCACACCAATAAATGAAATGCATTGGTAAAATCTACAGGCATCAATTCATAACCAAAACTATTTGAACAATGATCAAAAGTATTTGTAATGAAATTCTACTAAGAATTTACTCAAGTCTTATCAGAAACATACTTTCCTATGCAAAAACTGTTTTTTCTTCAAGTAGATAATTTCACAAGAAGAAAAAACAACAACAATAAAAAAAACCTACTATACTTAATACTCAGTTCATCTGAACACATTCAGGTTAACTTTATAAAAAACAACATATTGGTTTAGAATAAACAACATATAGGAAATTGAAAAGAAATGGACTTTGTCTGAATAAAGACATAATTCTATAGAGGTAAATTTTGTGGAAAGTTTCTTTTTCAATAATTGAAACTCTCAGATCTATTAATTCTTAATGTAGAGAATATATATGAATACTACTTTATTTGAATCTTCTACTTGACTGTAAAACAAAAAAAAATCATTCATCTTTTTTGCTACATATAAATGAAAAATGAATGTAATATATTATTATACAACATAGTACAAACAAATGTTTATCAATTTATAATTATAATATTGACAAATTTTCAAAAATATTTTCATGTACAATTAAAATGGAGACACCTAAAATGAAAGTTTTAAAGACTAATAAAAAATTGAATGTGCTACAAGAAACATTTAAAAGATACAAATCTTTGAGAGAAACTACTTTAAATGGATATTGCCTAATATTGAAGATTCATTTATGAAACTCATTTGGCAATAATGAAAAGTTCTGTTAGTTATTAAGAAACTTAAATATTTTTTGATAAATATTATCAAAGAAGTATAAAGACAGATGATCAATTTTCAAGCACTGATAAAAAGACATTTTGGCCAAAATATTAATTTATGAAGTAATTTATTGGTTATAGATAACTGATTCTCAGCTAATCAGAAAGAAAATAGAATTATGCTTTAAGGGATTCTCAAAGATTATCTCAAGGATTATAGATAAGAATAAAGGAGACTTATTTTATCTTTAAATTTTTCATACTGTTTATGCCAAATTTTAGTGTGATTTCACAGGTTGTTTCTTTCATAGAATCATTAAATATAAAATATTAATACTTTCAAATATGATGTGCAGTGACTTTATTTTAAAGCTCCAATATTTCAGATATTTGTATTAATCATTAGTCTATTTGTATTACTTGTTGGAATAAAGAATATGAGAAAGATGAAGATATTTTTATAATTAACCTCTACTTCAGGTTTTTAAATATTTTACAAGATTTTACTATGTTTTAAAATCTTGTTTCTTCAAATGTTTTACTGTAAAAAATAATAATAAAATTACTTTCTTTCTTTAAAAAATGGAACTAGAGCAAATAGATTTTGATGTTAGTTTTGAATAAAATTAATCTAAGAAGTAAAAAAAAAAAAATCTAAGAGCAATCCCAACATTCAATAGTGATAATTTATATTGGATGAGAAAATGATCCAATTTTAATCTTGAAGTTTAAAAAGCAAATAGAATTTTTAAAAATAATGAGAGAATATGAATGTGTGAAAGAATAATTTGAATATAATTAATAGTTGAATAACAATAGATGATGAATTTTGATGATAATAATAATAATAATAATAATAATAACAATAATAATAATAATAATAATAATAATAATATATGGCTTGGCTTTGTCAACGAAGATTAAAGTGGTGGTCCACATTGACTGCAGGTATGTTCATAGTTGATAAGGCCTGATAAGATTTTGATAATAGTCAACAGGAATTTACATCATCTTAATATTAAGAAAATTTACTTTTGTTTGTTTGTGAGTTAAATATTGATTACCAATCAGTTTTTGGGTAATTATTCTCATTGTGTCAAATTGTTTGCTGAATATTTTTCTATCATATTTGTGTTATAGATATATTACTTAAGCATTTTAAAATTGATTTTGTGATTGTCAAGTAAGTCCTCATGCAAAATTGAATCATTTTGAATGAGCTGTTAAATAATCTAAAGATCATATAGTGATGACTATTAAATCACATAAAATTTTCTAGAACATTTTTAATTGAAAATGAATTTAGATAAGCAAAATATAGCTACAATGAGAAATGATACAAAAAGTTATTTTAATATCAAAGATTAGGAGTAAGGAATTATTTATTGGTTCTTATGAAAAAAAAAGAACATTTTAAAATTTTTAGTAGAAAAAAAAACAAACTTTTTATAAAAATATCTTACAATTAATGATTTTATTCAGAAGATTTTGATGATAACTAATCAAATTTGAATAGTTTCAAGCAAAAAATAACTTTTATATTTTAAGGAGACACTTAAAAACTTATGAAGTTGTAAATCTGATACATTTTCATAAGCAATGATAATATGAATCTATTTCAAGTGAATTAAACAAATTATGAAAAAATTCTTTCATTTAAGTCGACTGAATTTACTAATTTCAAACAAAAGAAGGAATTTAAAAAGCCTCATAAAAAATGGAAACTCTTTTAAAATATATCTATATTTTTAAATGTTTTAATGTAAAACAAACATTGTTTTAATGGCAAAAAATATTTATTCATACTCAAATAAATTAAAGGATTTTGTGAAGAAAAATCTGAATAAAAATATTTCATATGAAAAGTGAGACACACAATTATTGTTGCACACCCATTGGTATGAAAATGAATTTCATGATATATATATATATATATATATATATATATATATATATATATATAGTCCTATATAAAAACTTAGAGATTTATCTAATATACTACATTTGTGTGCTTGTATATGTTTATAAGGTGGTTATTTGTAGACAAAAAAAAAAAAAAATGTTTTTTCAATTCTGAAGGAAGAGCTATATATCAGCATGACCATCAAAGACAACTATCCTAATCCTGCCACTTTGCAATAAATTTAGGGGACAAGTTGTAAGTGAAACTAATCTCATATATATTTACTATTTACAAAATGGAACATTCAGAAGTCTTCTATTGTTGATAAAACTGTAATTTCTTCTTCACAACTCAAAGCATATTCTTATTTCTGAAGAAAAGACCTACCTGGATTTTTCAAAGACATTGAAAAATATTGAAAAAAAAAAAACACGAAAAAAATAACAGTTGTAAAATTTCCCCAAAAATAAAAAATAAAAAAAAAGCTTCATTTCATACCATTTCTTTTGGTAAAGTGTAAAAAAAAAAAAAAAACCAACAAAAAGTCAACAAATGAATAGAACAAAAAAAATATGCAATGTAATTTGATTTCATATTGTTGTAAAATCAGTTGTGTTCAAAAACCAAAAAGGAATATAAAAAAAAAAGTGGTAGTTTGTATTAGGATTTTTTTAAAATTAAAAATCTTCTTTGTTTTTTGTTTTTTTTGTTTTTTTTTCTTGTTCAGTTCAAAATATGAATAGGCTAAATTCTATGAGAAATTAGTTAGGATATGTTCTATTTTTGTTATCCTAATTTTTTTATTTGCTCTCTATAGAAAAATGTCAGATCACGTTTTTAATAAGGTCGGATGTGGAATTAGGTTGTGTGAAAGAAGGTAAAGCTAGATAGTTAATATTATTATTATATCATCTCTCATCTAAATGATGGATGAGTGTTATTACTAATCAACAGGCTAACCAATCAATCAGCCAGTCATCAATCGAACCAAGTATGCCTGTACCTGTCAAACATGCACGTTCACAAGGCAAAAAAAAAAAAAGAAAAAAAAAAGAAAGAAGTATGCACAATCTCAAAATGTCAATCATCTCAGACCAAAACTACCACATCAATCAGCCTAATGAGCGACCACTTATATCACAGGATTGTAGGCAAGCTTTAGCATTTCAGGAATCCAAGCAAAAAATACACAGGTAGAAACGGATATCAGACAGCGTAAATATCAAAAGGGTATACAGATATGACAATAACAGTTCCCAATATCTAGCTAGCATTTTACTCATGCCATCATCATCATCATTGCATGCCACTGAGTGTTTTTCTTACTTACAACGCACAACCCTCTATCCTTCGCAAGCTGTGCAGTAAAATCAAATACAGGTGATGTCATAAATATGTGCACACAGTCACAGTAGAGATAGATAGATAGATAGATAGAGATAGAGAAAGATTGATAGATAGAGAGAGAGAGAGAGTGAAATGTGAATAAAAACAAATGAATTCAAGATCTATGTAAATGATCAACACACTGCCAAACAGAACTTGAAAAGTAATTGCATTCATATGCAAAAAGAAAAACAATACAAACACTCAAAAAAAAAAAAAATTAAAAAAAAATAAGAAAGAAAGAAAAGATAGAGCATCCAAATGCAAAATAAATAAATATATTTACATATATAAGTATATAACAGGAATTATTATGTTGAAATGCACATGACCAACAAATGAAGAAAGCATGCATGTTGAAAGACACTAGGACAATAGGAATTGAAATATAACACTGGTAACAAATTCATCTGATGATGGACACTGGTGATGGAAAGCTGAAAGTGAAACTAAGTTTGGCTGTCTACTTCTTTGGGTTGAGGAACATTCTAAATATTTGGGTGTTCTTGTCAATTCTACCAACATAGATGAATTAAAGAGCAATAACAATTATGTACTTGCAAAGTTATCTTTTTTATTGCTTGCTTTAAACAAATGCTAACAAAGGATAAAATGATCTTTAAAATTTATATCAGATTCAATAGAGAAGAATATTAAATACTGAACAACACTTGAAAAACAACTGTAGAAAATAAACCAAATAAACATTACTTCCTTCAAAGTAAAAGATAAAAACAAAAATATAACAACACAAAAAAATATATTTATATATTTGTGTGTGCATGTGTGTCTGTCTATATATATATATATATATATATATATATATATATATATATATATATATATATATATATGAAAGAGATAGAGAGAGATACTGGTAGAATATAATTCATAAAGGAACAAATTACCAAAAGAAAAGTGAGTTGTGAGAAAATTGCAGGGTATTGACTCTAAATAACGAATATAGATACCTACCAGAACTTTTTGCCCAATATAGTGGGAAAGTTTGATCATGACAGATCACAACATTATCAGGCTACATTTGATGGTAGAAAGGCCTTTACTTGTAGAATACAGTCCATAATCTTCTACGCATTTTTTTCTTTAAAGAATTCTGTTAAATACATTAGATTACATAGGATTCCTGGTTGGTAATAAATGCCTTTGGGAATTTTTACTAGATCATTTTCTTTATTTTCCCTGAAAGAAATTCCACAAGAATTGTAGCCAATAGTTATTAAGAAACATGCTTGTTGGAAAGAGCCGGGTAGAAATAGATTCAATCTACTTTCAACTGATAGAAAATATATCATTGGTTGGTATATCCTGAGTAATGAAATTTGAGTTTCTCTCAATAGAGAGGAGAGAGGTAAAAGGTTTCAAATGGCCTATATGAAACTTACCAATGTGCTGTAAATGATGTAGATATAGTGGAAATAAAAGTTTCATTATTAGATAAGACACAAGACACAGTTATTATTTTTATCTACTAAAAGAACAAATGCTTCATATGTAAAATAAGGAACATTTATTCCATATGAACAATTGCATTTGCCTTAGTAAACAAATGAAGAGGAAAACTAAAAAAAAAAAAAAAGAATTAAAAGAAAAGGACACATCTTAGTGGTGATTGCTTTTTAGATGTTGTCTTAAAGAGTTGTATCAAATTACTGAGGGATAAATATTATGGTTCTATGTAGCCAAAGGATCTTCATTTTAATTTATTTTTGTTTGGTTTACTATGATTCCATAACTAAAAGACTTTTACCAATATGTACAAAACTGAAAACAATGGATATATGATTGTATTATTTTTGTTCAATTATAAAGCATGCTTTGATTTTAAGCTGAAATTGTGTGAAAAAAGAAATACTTTCTTCATTACTTATCTGTGTCATATATCGAACCTATTTTCACTGGGTGTAAATGTCAAAAGTATACGTTATTGAGTGAATTCAATATCATTGTAATTTGCAACAATAAGAAGTAAAAGACCAATAAATTATAGCAAGAATTATTGTATAAAAGGCATTGATATAATACAAGATTAAAAATTGAAAAAAAAAAATGTAAAAGAAGAGAAGAGTTTGTGCCAAAAAATGAAATGAAATAGTAATTCAGTCTATTTTCAATAAAATAAAGGAATGCTTCTGTTTATACCAGAGCAAAACTTTTCCTTTCATTGGCTTATTTAATGACTACACACACTCATAGACATGGGGCCACAAATGAATGTGTGTGTGTGCGTGTGTGAGTGTGTGTTTGTGTGATCTGAATAAATGTTGATAGACTTGTTAGTTTGAATTTATACAAAAGTACACAGCATACATTAACTCAAATGAATAAAAAGACACACACATACATATGTGGATATACAAACATATGTATACACACCTAAACATAGATATAAATTATTGAAAATAGAATTCCTTTCTTTTTAGACTGACACTTGATCAAATTTTGAATTAATTTAAAACCAGCACATTTCCTATATTATAAATGGACACCCGGTGCCAAATTAAAAGCACACACACACACACACACACACACACACACACATATATATATATATATATATATATATATATATATATACATATATATATATATATATATATATATAGAGACATATATATATATATATATACATAGAGACACACATATATATATATATATATATATATATATATAGACATATATATACGTAGAGACATATATATATATATAAATATAGATATACATAGACATATATATATATATACATAGAGACATATATATATATATATATATATATATATACATATATATATATACACATAGAGACATATATATATATACACATAGAGACATATATATATATATATATATATATACACACATAGAGATATATATATATATATATATATATTATATATACATAGACATATATATATATATATATATATATACATAGACATATATATATATATATATATACATAGAGACATATATATATATATATATACACATAGACATATATATATATATATATATATATATATATATATACATAGACATATATATATATATATATATATACATAGAGACATATATATATATATATATATATACATAGACATATATATATATATATATATATATATACATAGACATATATATATATATATATATATATATATATACATACATAGACATATATATATATATTATATATATATATACATAGATATATATATATATATACAGACATATATATATATATATATATATATACATAGACATATATATATACAGACATATATATATATATACATAGACATATATATATATATATATACATAGACATATATATATATATATATATATAAATTGTTTGCAAGTAGTATGTAGTTTTATTGATTATAAATTTGACATAGTGACACTTCCAGCTTCCCTTTTCCACCCAAAGTTAACTTTTTTTTTCTTATTTTGACAATTTAAAAAAAAATATTTTTACTACAACCCTGCATAATTTTGTTCAATTTATTCATTTTGTAAATAAAGTTTTGAAAAGACTGGTTGAAATAAATTTATTACTTGATGTTTTAATATGGTTATATATATATATATATATATATATATATATATATATATATATATATATATATATATATATATACACTAGGTATACCCCATTTGTTGTCTGCTACAAATTTTAAAAACAAATTAAAATTAATTAAATCTATTATTTAAGGTCAAACTTTTGTCTAAATCGATAAGTAGTAACATAATGACCATCATTAAAAAAAGAAAAATATCATTACATATGCAGTTTATTTTTAATACATTTAAAGGGATTTGTTTTGGTCAATTTTGACATGATCCGCCATTCTGTCTATTTTTCAATGGTTTTAAGTGCTTGTTTACAATTTTAATGTAACATTCTCGATTGCAAAAAAATTTACCAAAAATCAGGTAATTATCCGATTCTAATGAAATTTGCAGTATTGATTTATCAATTAATGAATTTTATAATGCATCAGTTATTTTATTTCAAAACTTTAATTTAGTATTTTTGCTATGAAAAATTAATATATAAAATTCATTTAAAATATGAAAAGCCTGATGTTAAGTTTAAAATGTTATATTTTTAGATTCTAGAAATAAATATCTATTTAATGCAAACCTTATTTTATTACATCAAAGTATACTTTTTGAAGAAAAACTCGATTGAAAATGTCCCCCCTCCTTTTTAAGCAGAAAAAATATCAATGTATATTTTTTTCTTTTATAAGATAATAGCCAATTAAATAATTATTGAAATGAGTAAAAAAGAAATCTCCAAAAAATTAATCATTTATTATTTTTTTACATTTTATTTTTTCGATTTTCGGTACTTATTTTCTCATAAGGGAGGAGGGTCAAAATTAAGTGACCTGAAAAAAATGAGAAAATTTTGAAATAAAATAAATAATGCATTATAAAGATCATTCATTGATAAATATACACTGAAAATTTTATTAAAATCCGATAATTCCCTGATTTTTGGTAAATTATTTTCTGTAGTGGGGGCTAAAGTCATTTTGTCAAAAACGCATTTTAGGCCCATTTTGGGTATAGCTAATATACACGTGTGTGTGTAAATACATATTTGTATAGAGACTACCAAAAAATGATGAATTGCCAAGCATTAGTAAGTTTTGTAAGCTGCATTTATTAAAAAGAAATTTAGACTAAGTATAAATAGTGTTGTATTCAGATATGTTGGTATTCTCTGTAATGGTCAGGAATCATTGATTATTGTTTTTTGTAGTAATTCAAAAAATATTTCATTCATAAAGTAAAGTAAAATGTGTTTCTTGTCACATGTTTGTTACAAGCAGATTAACTCATTATAAGCAAGAAAGTAGTTAGTTAAAAAAAAATGAAAAAGAAAAAAAAAACCTACATACATTTTAACATCTTTCTGACATAAGTCAATTTCAAAATTAAAAGGGTTAAATTTTATTTGGACAAAACACTCAAGGAAAGAGAAATTCCTATGTTTATCATCCATATTAAATCAAAACACTTCTATAATAGGTGTTACAAAACCCAAAAGAAATACAACATTAATTTTCAAAATCAGCCATCCCCCCACCCCACATACACCCCTCCCTTCTGACTCTTTTTTTTTTTTTTTTAACATTCATTAAAATTACTGAAGTAATTCTTGTGGCAATCTATTGCCACTATTAATGCCATGCAATAAACAGAGTTAATAGGACATTACACTCAAAGATGTGATATTTTTATCAATCAAAACATCAACAGGAAGGAATTCTGAGTCAGATGAGTGTGCAATCAAAAGAAAATTTGAATCTTTTCAAAAAGCAAAATTACAGCTATCAAATAGACAATCTAAATTTAAATGATTATTTACCAGCATGTAATTTCAATATTTTACTGTATTAATCTATTAATATTTGATACCTCAAACTACTAACCTATTATTATTAAAGGATTATGATTTAGTTGATTTACAGATTCTTTTAATGATTTAAATAACTTTTAAAATGTGTTTCAAAATATAATTCATATTGAAAGTGATAGCATTGTCCATTATGTGTGGTTTCATAGCTAAGAGAATCATTATGGAATTTCAAAAAGCTTTTCTCTCAAATATTCCTATAATTGGTATGAAATTAGCAATTTATTTAAATAAAGATAGTTTTCATATACAATGAACTTTGCAATTGGATAGTTAATTAACAATGTAAAGTTGAATTTACATTATGAAATTTGGGAAAATATGTTGCAGCACTTTTGAAAAAAAAAAGGTGATTTGTAAGTCAATATACTTGGTAACTTCATTAATAAAATAGGCAAAAAGTAAAGTTTCCCAGCTTATGTCATTAGCAAAACATTTATTTGTAATTGTAAAACTTGAAAAATCTTCTGAGTAGACACACTTAACAATTAAATGGAAGTTAACATGCCATTGTGTTTTATTGTATCAAAGGTAGGATCAAACTCATATCCTGATTAAAATGATGTTAATTTGAACATAACTAAAATATTTTAAGAAGAAGGTTGTTCAAAATACTTAAGGAATCATCTAGGGAATTGCACCAAAAGTTTCCCTTAAACATTTTGCTTAGAAAAGTTAAATTTTGTCCTGACAAACATGAATGCTCAGAGGATAAACCAATATATATGGGGCAAACACATTTTATAGATTTAGTTTAAGCAGGAGTATTAAGTGAATAAAAAGTGATTTTTTAATTTAAAATAATTTTCATCTTTAATTCAAATTTTTCATTTTGAATATGCACATGATTTTCAAAAGTAGCAAAATACAAATTAACTTTAAAAATGGTATCCGATTATATATCTAACTTCACTGAATCCATATAAGCCTTCAGTAAACTTCGGAAAGGCCTTAAATACTATTAAGTTTTATGGTATCAAAAAATTATGTTTCCATAAAATATATTTATTACACAAAATAGATATTATCTAAAAGAATGTTATTTGTTCAAAAAGAACCTAAAATATTTTCAGATCTGAAAAAATCTGTCATTAAAGTTGAATGAAAGCTTTTCATTAATGATATTTTAAAATATAATCAATTTTTTTAGTATTTCAAAATGTAAAATATAAGGATGTTAATAAGGGATGAAGAAATTAAAAACAGTATTGATAACCTGAAAAATAATGTTTACCAGACATAAAACATGCTTAATATGACTGTGTTTATTCTATAAAATAAAATATGTAACTAGAAAGATACCCTGTGGAAATGCAGGAGGGGAGAATAGAAATGATATTCAATTAAATTTTGCTGCTTCATTCACATTCTGAAGAAAGAAAGACAATTTTTATTTGATATTTTGCAACCAGTGTCATATATCAATTCACAGGGTAGTATGGATAGAATATAAATGGACAGACAGAACAAAAATACAAATGTTCTTCAAAGTGCAATAATAACAAAGTTAGAGCAGTGGTTTATGAGAGAATCATGTATTAGCGAGCAGATAACGAGCTAAGTTCCATTCAAGACAGTTCTGTTACAGAAACTATATATATAGATATATATATATATATATATAAAATCATACAGCATCCTTCAAACTAAACAAAATAATAATTTCAAATAAAATACTTGTAAAGAAGACAAACAATGGCATGGTCATTCAAACAACAGATCTGACAAATGCGCAATGACAAAATGTATCATTGATGTTAGCCAAGAATAGACATGTACAGCTCATTTTGGCAAGAATTGAAGTTTTCTTAAGGACCTAAAATAGTTCTTCTTCTGCCCCACAAGGTCCCTCATAATTAGCATCTCACATTGGGTGTTGAACTTCTTTTTTTCTCTCTCTTGTATGTACATACATACTTCCATTATACACTAGTTGTCTTAAAGATAGTATTTACATTAGGCATCGGCAAGTTTAGCAAAGTCTAAAATTTTGACAATTCCATATTTGTGTCTTCAATTTCTGAACATAATGCCAATGAATGTCCATTTCTTTTTACTTTGGTAAAAGGCACACAGTCCTTCAAAGCTATTTTTGCCACATTTTATGTCACAAATAAAACAATAAGTGTTCAGGTAGTGACAAAGAACTATCGTTCAGATCTCAGTGACAGTTGGCCGTTTGACACAAACACTCGGTAACACGTACAATCACAATGACAATAACAACATTTATCCTAAGTTCATCCAGCAAAAAAAAAAAATTTTTTTAAAATAAGAAGAAGAATTACAAAAAATAAATAATTGTTAAACATGTAAATCAATATACTCAAGTGGAAACAATGTAAACTGGCATTCATTTCAGAAATAAACACACCCACACATACATACATACATACATACATAAATATGTATGTGTGTGTGTGTGTGTATACGCACACACACACACACACACACACAATATATATATATATATATATATACATAGATATACATAGATATATATATACACACACATACACACATACATATAAATACACAATCATGTATATATATATATATATATATATATATATATATATATATATATATATATATATATATATATATCCATAAACATACACACATATGTATGTGTTTGTGTGTGCATATATATATATATATATCCATATATATATCCATATATAAACATATACATATAAACACACAATTCATATATATATATATATATATATATATATATATATATATATATATATATATATACATACATGCACACACACCCACACATCCATGCATCTCATGAATGCATAAATGCACCCGATTGTTATCCAATGTATCAAAAATAAAGTTTCTATGAGAAACAGTGTAATTAACCCTCAAAATTTGGAACTTTTTTCTTATCAAGTTGTTTTTCAGTCACTTTTAGAAAGTGCATCAAAGAAACACTGTGCAATTTTTGCCCTGAAATACGTGTTAAAATTCCTCTGATATGAATTGATTACCCAATTGTTCCAGGTTTTTAAGGGTTAATTCATACTGAATACATTCATTTATGTGCACATGAATGATCAAGTCTCAATCTATGACAGTGTTGTATCTTTGCACTCAGATAAACAATATATATATATATATATATATATATATATATATATATATATATATATATATATCAGCTATGAATTATCATAATGTTGTTAATGTAAATATCCTTAAGAGATAAAGAAAAATAGCAACAAGATGCAGAAGAGATAATTGATAATAGTACATCACCTTTTTAATCAAGCAAACATGATTTCATCCACAAGAACAATAAACAAATTAATATTTAACAAAATTACTTCCTACATTGAGGATAATGAATGTTTTTCTTACTCATCAAAGCTGAAAAAATAGCTAGTACTATAGCAATAATCTTTCTGCAGACAAAATAATGACATAGATGTTCAAATTTCAAAAATCAAATTGCAATTCCATTCATCTTTTTTTTTAATGTAAATCTTAACTTTCCTAAATTTACATCAATTGGATCTGTTTTTTTAATGCTGCATAAGATTATTATTCTTTTTGCTTTTGGAGAATGAATAATAAAATAAAAGACCAATAATATATATATATATCTTAGACTTTTACAAAAGTGTACAGGCATAATTATTATGAAAATATTAAACTTTTATGAAAATCTTAAACAGAAAAAAGATCTTAAGGTTCTTTTTCTTGATAGAAGATATTATCTACTTGATGAGCTTTTATTTCTTGAAAAATATGCATAATGTAAGCGACAAAATATCCCATCAACATACACATCTACATGTACACTTAGATGTGAAAGAGAAAGAAGAAACATGTGCAAAAGAAACAAAAATCTAATTTACAATATTATTTGATTTAAAAAAAATATTCAGCCGAAAAAATAATTAAGAAATAGAAGACAAGCAAAGATAGTGCAAAAATGCACAAAATGAAAAGCTAGGAAGAAGAAAATGTTAAATTTTATCAAAAAAGTTTACTTTAGGATTTTTCGGCTGAAAGACCTATGTCAAGTATTGAAGAAAAACAATTTGAAAATATTATCAACTTTGTAAAATATCACATAACTATGAAATAAAGATTCATGTGAATCTATAAACATTCAATGTTATATCCTCTTTGGAAATTAGCTTATAAACAAACTGCTTTAAGAGATAGAGAAAAGTTTCATTTCTTTTCAAGAATAAATTTAGAATAAATCATATCCTTAAAATTACATTATATTACTTACATATAATGTTTGTCATTGTGAGTGAAATTAAAATCAGATGAAAGATAAAAGATATCTAAATAATAATTCTGTATCTGATTTGTATTTTTGTTGCCTAGAAAGAAAAATGCTATTGGCCTAAATTAGTTCCTGAAGAAAAGATATATATATATATATATATATATATATATATATATATATATATATATATATATATATATATATATATATACTCTTTAGTTGAAGTGTATGCACATGATTCAAGGTGAAAAACAAATGCCAGAAGAGTGAAGAAACAAATAAAAATAAAAATAAAATTAATTTTCTCTTTTTGATCAAAACAGACAGTCTTATCGAGCTGCAGAGATTCAAGTGAACCACTTTAACTGAACAAATATAGTAGTGGTAGTGACTATTAAAGAATAATAATGATAATAATAAAAAACATGAATTAAGAATTCTAAACTTCATCATTTACACGTTGATAGGATAATGTTCTGAAAAAGCAGCAGTTTGTCTCACAGTTAGAAATAGAATATAATAATTGCAATTTAAAAATTGCCCATCAGAGGTGCAAAGATGTTTCTTTCTTTCACAATATGAAAAGTTTTTGTGTAAGTAAATTAATACTAAACACAATTTGTGAAAACCCTGATGTGGTGGAACAATAAGAATATGACAAAGGGGGATATTAATAGGAATTCAGATTTGGAAATTTTATAAACATATTGAATGGTTATATAAATTCTCATTAAAAATAAAAATAATTTAAAATCTAACTAAAAAATCATAAAATTAGAAAAGAACTTTAAAATAGATTCAATATATTATCATAAATTATAAAACTTCACTTTGTCCTCACTTTTTAAAAGTGAATATTGAAATCTCATCATACTGAAACAATTATAAGATGATTTATAAATAACAGGAAACTCCTCCCCAACAAAAAAAATTTTCAAGCCAAATAAATATTTCAAATGGACATTTATATAAGAAAATGTAATATCTTCGTAAGAACAAATGATTGATTTATTTAATCATCAAAATAAAAACTAAGTTATAAAGATTTAATCCGTTGCAAATGATTTTGTAATCATTCTTAATCATTTCACCAATTTGGAAATTTGTTCTTCTAATATTGATCCTACTTTCTATTCATTCATTTTTATTTGTATTCTTTTTACTAATAAACATCACCACAGCAGGGATTCAACAGAAAAGAATGTTATTTTAGAAATTGGGACTTGATACATATTATTAATAAAAACTGACACTAGTCAAAATGCAACATTTGAACTTACCTCTCTTGATTCTCTGGTAACTACAACATGATGCCACTTGTTATCATCAAACCTTTGATCTGGGATGTTAATATTTGCATCATATTTTCCAGATCCAAGGTTGACTGACAAATCCACAGTGCCATCTATCAAAGCAACATTGAAGTATTCGCCACGATCACCTGTAAAATAACTCATGATGTACAATGTCATTTTATGATGATAAATAAATTATAGCTTCAAACATTTCCATATACACTCGACAAATATAAGTCATAATTTATCTGATAAAGAGACTAGAATAAATCAAATACCTAGCTGGTGTTGGCTATTTCAGATTTGAAGTTTTGCCTACAGAAATGCATTATAATGTATCTTCCTCTTGCAGGCTTGGACATGGTACTTTTTCTCCATCATCAATCTTATCTTCAGAAGTTAAAGAGAGGAATATATGATTGCCAATATTAAACACTAACTGCTTACTAAATAAATACCAAGACATGTTTTCTAGGCATTTCATGGATATTTGGGGTTTTATATTAAGGCAATTGATGCCAGCCACCATGACAGTTGTATCCCAAAATAAAAAGTCATCAAAATCTCTTACACAAAGAATTTGGACACTGAGCATTATATGTGGTTGTTCTAATTGAGGCAGAAATTACACTTAATTAGTAAATATCTTAGAGTTATGTCAATTAAAAGTGTATGTTTTCTATTCTTAACAATATATTTTTTTTGGTAAAGAAATGAGTGCATTATAAAAAAGCCTTAGCAAAGAGTTGCATATCTTGTTTTGTTAGGAAGAAATGGAAATGAATCTGACAATATGTGGAAAAAATAATAAATCAATTGGAAATATAAGAGTCATGAAGATGATTTATTAATATTTGAAAAGTTGGTCAACATTTAAAATGGTTTGATTATTATATATATATATATATATATATATATATATATATATATATATGATCTTCATCAGGACATTCAAATATTGCCTGGTGACCTGGGCATATTTATTTTTCAAATGATACAAGAAGGAGTAGCGAAAGTTCATACTTTTAATTTGTGTTATTCATGACTTGTTTTAAAAATATGCCTTTTGATTGGTTGATTCTAACTTGTGTTCCTTATTTGAAAATGTGATATGTGATTGGAATTTGATGTTTACTAGATTTTGTTATAATCACTAAAAGTTATTTGAAATTGAAATGTTTTAAATGATGCCTAACTTTTCAAATATGAATAAATCATCTTCATAACTATTATTCTTCACATCTATTTATCCTTTTTTTTCCACATATCTTGTTTTCCTGTTAAAATGATGCACGACAACATATTAAAAAAATATTCCTGTAATTGGAATATTTTCATAATTCTGAATTGACAAACCGTTGTTTACCATTTCTGAAAGTTTGTTGTTGTCTTTTTAAAAATAAGAAATCTACCATTCTGTAAATTGTATTGACACTAAGTAATGCAATACTGATAGAAACTTAACAAAGTGTTACACATGTTGTTAAGAGGAGAAACAGCAGCTCTGGTGATGAACTGATTAATGAAACTTTCTTTATAAATAAAAGTATTGAAGAAAATAGTTATTAGAGTAAATCATTTGCAGATAAGTGGTTGACATTTGACACTATGAGAGGGAAAGACAACTTAAAACTAAACGGAGAAAGAGAAAGTTATGGATTTATTTGATTTGATATTAGAGACATCAATATGTATGAATGATTTGAAGAAAACTGAAATGAGAAACTAAGCTAAATGCACATTGCAAATGATCAAAAAGGTGGGTATGTAGTGACAAGGGGATTCTACAACTGTTTGTCTATCTGAAAATGTATATATATATTATTAATGACTACTAAAAGAGTCTTAACAAGTGTTAAGGATGCTGAGAACAGTTTTTCTTGGGTAGTGTGCCAAAACTAAATGGTATACATAGTGAACAATGATTGGAATACATCCAATAAATAGATGATTGAAAGTTATGTGAATTAAAAAGGCTAAGTAATCAGGTTTCCAAGTCACTTTCTGACAACAAAGACAAATATAGCAGTTCAATTAAATAAGAAGAATATTAAATATATATTTTTATTGCTAAATGCTCCTCATAAGCTATTTCTCAACCAATTATGACAAAAAGATTTCCTGAGTGTTCTATTTTCAATAGTAGTCTGTTATCAAGCTATTTTACATTTGATGAATATGAATATATTTTTCATATATTGTATACTTATTGTAATTAAAAATGACCTTGTTGAGACAGTATATATTTACCCAACTCTACTGCTATGAGCAGGATATGACACAAAGTCAATTTTTAAGCTGAGTACAGCTGGTTTGAATTTAGAGTCGTTCCTTCTTCAAGACTGGTTGCTATACAAATGTTGCAAACTACTTAAGTCTTCTTTCTGTTCTGTTCTTAAATTCTTCTAATGTCTGCTTTTTTTTTCATCGTTATCTTTCATCAGGTCATATAGTGTTCTCTTCTTATCTTCTTCATGGGACAGGGAGTGTCTGCTTCTTTGAGTTCCATCTTTCTTCTTTAGTCATAGTGTTCTTTAATCATGGAAACACAGAAACAAATTTTCATGTAAACACTTTTTTATCTATTCCCCAGAATACAATCTTAATCAGTGAACAGGAAGAATGAGCACAGATACAGAATCACACATGGCCCCAATGGGTGCTAGCTCAACTTTGACTAAATAAATTCTTCTTTTCCTAGACTCATCTGATCATGTAACTCTCTAAGCCAATGAGTTCTGTTCAAGATGAACTCCAGGTTCAAGGCTGCTGCCAATCAAACCCGATGAACCTACTTCCATGGTGTTTTTCCAGTGTTACTATTAATTTTAAAATCTAACCACACTTCCTTACAAAAATAATAGGCTATGCTTATCTATTATGTAACACCAGGGCTATTTACGCATAGATGGAGGGAGAAAGATGGATTTGTGCCTTACCCAACGGCAAAGTGAAACACATAACATTCATGTCCTGGATTTGAATTTGGGTTGTGGTGTTCATTTCCTGAGATGATAACCAATACACCATACACCCCTGGACAGTATATACTGCCTTGTTAAGACAGTGTATCTTAGTTATAAGAAAACGAATTTAATTTTTTTTTTATTAAAAAGTATGATAACTAAATGAGTAGTGCATTGTATGACATACAAGAAACTGCCAAGAAAAGGACTTCATATTACTAACAAAGAATTAACTCTTCTTTTTAAGCAAATAACTTTAATCCATGAAGAAGTTAAATAAATTAGAAAGTATTTATATATTGGTATTTCATTGAATATTTTCCTAACACAGCTGACAAGAATATTTATTTTCCTGAGGTTTCAGAAAATTATCAGTTTTAATTGCTGTAATCACCATGTCTAAAATATATAATAAATAGTAAAAAGAGATTAATTGCTGTGTTAGTAAAAAATAATATATAATAAATAGTAAAGATAAATTAATTGGTGTTAATAAAACTAATATATAATAATGCTTAAAAACAGGATTCAACATAAAAAGAATAAATCAAGTTTTTTAGAATAAAACATTTCCCTCATTGTACAATTTTTAAATCCAAATTAAATTTATTAAAACTAGTTTGTTGATTAATAACTTCTGTAGATTTACTTACGTGCTACAAATACATGAAAAAACTATTTCATATTTACTATGACTTATAGTATGTTCATTAGTAAACTTTACTTTTTTTAAAGACATTCAGAAACATAAACTTAGTAAAAAAAAAAAAAAAAATTGGGGTTGAATCTGAAATGTACCAGAAGGTGAAATAAAAGAAAAAAGTCTTATTAAAAATGAGTAGCAATAAAGTTGTGTCTTTTTTTAACAAATTGTAAATGACAGCAAGGACTGTAATCTTTGTAAGTCAAAGGAAATAAAAGAAGAATTGTCTTACATTTGGTCACAAAGAATTGCTCTAAAACACCTCTATCAATTAAATGAAGCTAATTTTGATTTTGAAATACACTAATTTAATTTCACCAGTTTTTGAAAGGTGTAGGGGTCAAGGAAGAGCACTTAAAATGTAGTTACTTTATTACTATTTAAATTCACCTTGATTATCTTGACTGATAAATATTTCCAAACAGGGCATAAATGACTCATGCCTTTTGTAAACTGCTGTATAGCATCAACATTTTATTCAACAGTAACATAGATTGTGACAGAGCATTAGGATGTGCTAAAAAGAAAATAAGGTCAAAATGTGGCTATATATATATTTTGGTATGAATGAATAAATAATTGCTAATTAGTGAAAGTGGCTTAAAATGATAATCATAATCTATCAAGTTCGTGTATCTTTAAAATAATCTTATTTTCTAATAATTGTTAATCAAAACTGATAAACTTTTTTCTTTTTCTTTGGATAAAGACTTTCTAAATTAAGTCTACATTTCTAAAATAAGAAATTATCATTATTATAAATTGATATACTCAGACTAGTATCCTTATTTTGGTTGTTTTGTTTCTTAGAATGATGTTTGACTAAATGTGTTAAATTTCTCTTTACCATTCATAAAAAAATATGTTAGGGTTGATATCCACTATTAATTACATGAACTTTTTAAATTAGTATAAATACACAAGTAGCACCCAGTGAGGAACAAAATCACTCTTCATATAGTCACAATCTTTCAGTTGTTGTACCTTTCAGTCTTCTTCAAAAATCTTTCATAGTCAATAATCTTTTTTTTAATAGGATTTTTGACTATAGGAATTGAATACATCAATCTATGAAGAACTTCTACAATCCAACTGAGATATATTTCATTTTTTTAAAAAGAAGCAAAACTGTCACGTGTTTCAATTATATTTAAGTATTTAAGTCATGTGCAGAGTAATTTTTTCAAGTGCATTTCATTGAAAGCTGTTGTCCATCAATGGGAATAATATGTGTGCTGAAAGCTGTTGTTTTGGTGCTACTTAGCCTACCTTTCAGTTGGGGCATTCCTTCAAACATGGCCCAGACATGAACATTGGGAGGAAACAAATAGTAAAAACAAAACTCAATTAGATTATGATTCACTGAGACATTTCTGCATTGACAAATAAAGTTTACAAGAAAGATAAGTTTCAGAAAGAAATTTGTTTTTTATTGGTTGGTTGGATTTTACGGCATCTTAACCCTTGGGTTATTTCATACCAAAGACATTTTTGTTTTATTCATTATTTTTGGGTATCTAAATTTTTTTAATTCATTTTTTTAAAAACGTTTTTTTTTTAAATATTAGTTTTTGATCTATTTAACTCATAGATGGGACCCTAACAGGTACTATCACCCCCGGTTAGAGTGGAACTTGGAGTAATCGTAAATTGAAGTTGCATGAGATAGAAGAGGAGTTGAAGATATCAGAAGGCAGTGTATTCACTATTTTGCATGAATATTTGTCAATGAGAAAGCTGTGTTCAAAGTGGGTGTCGCATTTGCCCACAGTCGATCAAAAACAACAATGCGTGGATGATTCAGAGCGTTGTTTGCAAATGTTTCAAAGCAACAAAAAGGAGTTTTTTCGTAAATATGTAACAATGGATTCATCATGGATTCACCACTTCACTCTGGAATCAAATTGGCATTCAGCTGAGTAGACAGCAGCAGGTGAAAGCTGTCAAAAGTGACCAAAGATGCAAACATCAGCAGGCAAGGTTTTGGTCTCCATATTTTGGGATGTGCAAGGTATTTTGTTCATCAATTACCTTGAGAAAGGAAGAACCATCAATAGCAAATATGATATAGCATTATTGGTGTTTTTGAAGGAAAAAAATGCCCCCCCCCCCAAAAAAAAAAAACCGACCACAAATGAAAAAGAAAAAGTGCTCTATCACCAAGACAATGCACTGTGTCACAAGTCGATTGCAACAATGGAAAAACATGAATTGCACTTCAAATTGCTTCAACACCCAACCATGTTTTCCAGATCTGGCTGTTTGCAGATCTCAAAAGAATGCTCCAGGGAAAGAGATTTGGCTCCAACAAAGAAGTGATATCGGAAACAGACATATTTTGAAGCCAATGACAAATCATTCTACAAAAAAGGCATCAAATTGTTAGAGAAGCGTTGGAATCAGTGTATCTCTTTAGAAGGAAACTGTGTTGATGAATAAAGTTGAATTTTGCCTAAAAGTTGTTTTATTAGTATAAACTAAATGAATGATTATCACTTTTCATAAGGACAGATGACTGAAAGAATTGTTAAAACTATCACAGATTATTATTGACAAATTGATCAAACCAGTTTTATATATATTTGTCTGTTAAGATCTATAATTCACATGTTTCTCTCTGTTAAATAATCATAAACATTCATTTGTCATGTGCAAAATAAACTAATATTGTCTCTCCCTTAATCTAGCAGGCAAATGACCATCCAACAAGAACTAATAAGAGATATATCACTGTAACATGATATGCTTGATCTAGCACCTTATGACTGGTCTTGCAGAGGTCAACCCATCAAAGGCAGAAATAGGGGTGTGGTATTCTGTGACCCCAGTATATTTATCATGGATTTTGAGATTTGACTCCTGCTTCTCTTTTGGTGGCTGGGTATGAGGAGAAAAGTTAAGAATGGAGATTAAACTCTGTCATTCACTTATAAAACTAAAAAGTTGAGAAGCAGAAGAAACAGCTTCCATTATAAACTCCTTTTAATAATCTTTATTTTGATAAAGGTCATCATCATCATCATCATCATCATCATCATCATCATCATCATCATCATCATCAGATCATGTTGGCAGCATGGATTCCCATGACTCTCTCTTGCTATCTGCTCTTATTATTCATTGCACCTGACAGGTTTTCCACATGGCATCCAATATCTGCACAGAGTTGATTGATGTAGGTTTTTGCTGGTTGGCAAACACTGGTGTATCCATGTGTAGGTGTCCACTAGAGAAAGTCACTTAAATGTTTGTCCTTGCTTCTCCAACTGTGTCCAGCATATCTTGTTCGTCTTACTTGGATTGTTTGTGTGATAGAAGCAGATAACATAATAACTCTAATACTCAGCTCCAGTCACTATTAACCATTTACCAATGCATCATCTTTTTATTCTGTAATTAAAGAAGGCTAATCTATTTGAAAATAAGTTTTCTTCCTTTCTTTAATTTGATATAGCAGACATTATTAGTTAATTAATACTGAATTCTTGAATTGGGTAGATGGGATAAATGCTGCCATTTGACATTTGTGTTTATGTGTATTCTAAATGAATTGTTGAAAACTGAATATATTCAAATAGAAAAAAACTGTAATCAGTATGATATCACTGATAGAACAAAGTATAAGCAATCAAATTTATTCATATAGAAACAATTCCTGTAATAAACAAAAAAGGGTATGCAAAACAAACATGACATTTTTTTTCTCTAGGCATTCCTTTTTTAAACTGAAAATAATGAACAAAGGATAGAGTAGTTAAAACATTGCAGATATTCATATAAGCATAAAGAATGTATATATATGTGTAAGTACATAAATCAAAGATGCTACAAATTTTCACTGAACTTGAGGAATAGAATAAGCAACAGAATCACAGTTACATTTTTAGATCTTTTAGATGAATTTAGATTGTTAACTTATCCAGAAAGCACTTGTTGCATTTGGGAAATTGGAAAGTAGAGTCTGGTCAGATAGGGGCATTACAATCAAAACTAAAGTATGCATTTATAAGACGTGTGTCCTGACATCCCTTATGTAGTCATCTGAAACCAAGACAACATACCAAAGCATGTCAAATAGCTTGAAGGATTCTATCATAAATGCATGAGATGTATTCTTAACATCATTGACTCCAGACATTGTTGTTCTCCAAACTTCTGAATGTAAGAGCATTGAAACAATGATAATTCATCACTGGATGTGTTGGGTTAGACATGTAACAATGGAGGATAACAGGCTTTTTAAACAACCTTTCTACAGGGAATTCAAGACAAGAAAGCATCCACAACACAAGCCTAGAAAAAAGTTTAAGGATAGTCTGAAGGAAAAACTTGAAGACATTACACATAGAAGTGTTGGGCTGGGAATAGTTGACTGAATTGTGTAAAATGGAGGCACTCAATTAAGGTTGAATGCCTCAAATGAAAGATCACATGAATCACATGAAGCCAATCAGAGGTTGGGTTCAAGGCTACTGCCAATCAAAACTCTATGAACTTACTTCTACAGTGTTTTTACTGTGCTATCATTAATTTTAAAGTCTAACTATACTTCCTTACAAAAATGATAGGCTAAGCCTATCATTATGTAACATTTGCAACAAGGTCTATAAATCAGTATCTGGAGTGAGGAGGCATATGGTGATTCACATGCGAGTTATAGAAAATTTGGATTCCATCAGCCAAGTTCATTTGCTATATATGGCTGATATCTATGAAATTGAATGCTAGTCTCAAGAGTCATCACAGAGGATCTCTCATTATAAACTATGTTGAGAGACAGTTTTTATCTAAGGAAGATGTAGCAATTGTCACATAAATCAAAGATGCTACAGATTTTCACTGAGATTCAGCAGTAGAATAAGTTTCAGGATCACAGTTAAATTTTTAGATGAATTATACTTCAGTTGGTTCTTAATTCATTATCTAGTTGATTCCTATCACAAACACTCATTAATATACTATCGTCGAGAACAACTTACAGAATTTATTATTCAAAGTTTGATATTCTGTTCTAATTACTTGTAATCTACCTTCTCTGTTAGACATGAATAGAAATGACTTTTCATGGAATTTACTTCTCACCATTAACTTATCAAGATAATTGCAATCTAAGCAAACATTTTGATTGATAACAGAGCTGAAATTTTTTTAAGGCTCTCACAAATAATCAGAGGAGGCGCTCGTGATGTAATGGTTAATATCATAGGAAATGGATATGGTGATCAAAGTTCAAATCCTGGATGAGTCTGCATTTCACATATTTCACATGCATTTTGAGAAAGGTATACATCCAAATATTCTTCCACCAGCTAGGAGTAAATAAGTAGGGCAGGCTGGGCTCTTTAACCTTGGTATAGCAACTGGTCTAGGAGAAGGAAAACTATGAATTCAAACCTGCTAAACTCCACTTAAAAATTGACTTTGTGTCACATCCTGTTTGTGTGGAGGGGTTGGGTAAATAAATAGAAATAATCAGTTTTGCTTTTATCAACAACCCTTCAAATTCTATTCATTTCTCAAAATCTATACTTTGAACAAAAGTTACAAATTTCAATTCATTTCAGTTGCCTATTTTTAAAGAAGAAAATCAAATTTGATTTGTAACACAAATTCCATCTGTTGAAATAAACACAGACAAGATAAGACTCTTCTATTTTATCCTGAGTGAATACTTATATTTAATTTCTGTTTCCTACTTAAAAAACTCACACTAAATTATAAACAATAAACTTATATGGAATCAAATGTAAATTATTTGAATTTTTCTCTCTGAAGGTCAAAAAAGTATCAATATTGGTAAAGAAACTACCTTTTTTTTATTGATTTATTCTGATTCTTAATCTCTGAAAAAAAAAAAAAGAAAAAAGTACTGACTCACCTGTATAAAATAAGAGTCCATTTGCCTGTCGTGTCTTGAAGTACATAGTTAGCTGGTCAGTACTGCTGATGAAAGAATCACCCCGACTAGAAAGATCATAAGTCAAATACTCCGACCCAGCAAAGGTAGCTTCCACAGGAGGTTTTTCTGTAGAAACAAAACATTATAATGATATCAGTTTGAGGCTTAAGAGAAATGAAGACATTTGGCTAAAAAAAAAATATCCAAGAGATGAAGCCAATCATGCAGAGTATATTTACCTGAAAAGTTTTCAAGGTATTTCAAATAAACACTGAAATCATGCTTTTTATTAGTTTTTAATAGTTTTTTCTCCATCTGATTTTTGCTTTAATATGTGAAGTTAAGATGAAGAAAAAAAAACTGAATAACCTAAAAAAAAAAATTATTAATGAATTATTTGAAAAGGTTTGAATGCAGTTTTAATGTTTCAAAATAACCTAAACAGATGATTACTAGGATGAGTAAAAAAATGTGCAATATTTTGGTATGTTTTCATATGACCATGTAAGGTAGGTGATGTTGTTGGTAGTATCATAGTAGTTGGTCCACTCAAATGTGTATTGCTTCACTCCATGTGTGATTTGAAAGCTGTACTGATGAACATGCAATGTAATCAAATTCGGGAATTTATGTTTTATAAGTTTGAATTGGATCATAACGTCACAGAAGCAACCAAAAACATTTATTGTTGGAAAGTTGATCACAAAACAGTAACCAGATAGTTGAAGAAATTTCACTTAGATTCCAAGAACCTTGATGATCAGGCAAGGTTAGATAAGCCTAAAATTGTGGATTTCAAGGTTGGGCTCCAAGCCATAGCACTTGGAGAGTATCAGGTGACCTTGGCATCTCATAGTCCAGTGTGGTTTGTTACCTTCACAACCTTGGCAAAAGCATCCAGAGTTCTGAATTGTGCATCACATTACCAAAATATTGCAAAAATTTTGACTCACCCTAATAAGAGCAAAGTTTACATTTGTTGAATTAACATTTTGCTCATAAATGGAGATGTACATTTAGGAAAATGAAATATATATTATAAATTGGATGAACAACATCATTTTCTAAATTCTTACTTTTCTGAAATCACATTCAAAATTTATTCTTATAGAGAAGCTTGGAAGACTTCACAAGAAAATAGATTTGGTCAATTTATGTTACCAGAATGATAAAAAAAAAATCAATACAATGATAAATGAGACTAAAGGTTTTTGGTTTTACTGATTACATTTTTAGTTGGAAAATAGATGAGAGTATTTAGAAAATTTTTGTATAGACAAAAAAGATAATTCTTACAAAGTAAAATCTATAGCTCTTAACTGACATATATTCATGATATTATATATATATATATATATATATATATATATATATATATATATATATATATATAAATAATTGAATGTTAGAAGTCTCAGTGCTCTATGCACTCAAACAGACACTCTTATGAAAAAAAAGTTTACATCAGGGTAAAAAAATAAGTCACTTAGTATCTATCAATATGTTCTTATTGGATTTCTTGACAAGAAATGTTCAACTGGTATATTATCAATATTTTGATTCTAACCAGATGACCATGTTGAAATGAAAAATAAAATAAAAACATTGCAAAAGATTCTTCATAGAATGACATCTATACAAGACTTGGCAGGACATCAACAAAAATCAATAAGAATCTGTCTGTTATTTTTTCTTGAGAAAATCTTTCAATTGATTTCCAATTGTAGATCATAGAAAGTAAGTAAAAACAGTTATTGTAATTCATTTTTTATTAGACACACTATTTTCCTTGTCTGTGTTGTGCTTTGTTCACAATGTTTCGACAGTGTACTCAACGGCCTTCTTTCAGTGTACTTACTGTGGAATTATTGATGTCAACTGTCCAATATGAAATGCCATACAAATTTGAAGAATTTTTTCCTTTTATTGGTTATACATGTCATTTCATTTATATTTATTATAAAATACTATAAAAGTAAAAAAGTCGACGGGGGCGGCCTAAAGTCGGTATCAGCCAATCAGCGAAGGAGTCTATCCCCTTTTCAATAGCGCTAGACCAAGGAGATTGTTTTAGCATCTGAGGTGGAGCGCCACACCTACCATCAGCTCCTTACTTTACCGCACAGATCCCTGTGCTACTCATACGCTGAGTTGGCGAGGACCGGTATCGAACTAGGAACCTTGTGGTTTCTAGCCGAATGCTCTACCGACTGAGCTATTTACAAATAAGTATGGAGGAAGCCCTATATATAATGTAATCAGATGACTCTATAAGCAAACTGAATATAAAATTAAACACTATCTTAGAATTTCTTAGAATAAATAAATAAATATCAAATAAATGAATAAACAAATAAAAGAAATACTTTTTTTAAAAATCAGAAGTGACATGATTAATCAATAATGGAGAAAATGTATTGGATTTGTATGCTACTCCACAATGGAATGGGAACACTGATTCCACACTAAGTAAACCATAAAAAGATCAGAGAGTACATGACTGACATGTGAACAAAGAACAACATATAATTTTAATATTTCAGACTGTTGTCCTCATATTCATTGTGTTATAAAAAAACGTTTCAGCCACTGTATCTTCTGGACTTCCTCAGGTGTTTCTTGTATATCTGAGTACAGCAATGACCTAACCTGGGAAATCATTTTGAATAGTCTAACTGTTGATTAAACAAGGCGTTTTTACATACCAAAATAAATATGAGGACAACAGTCGAAATAGTCAAAATTATACACATCAAGTCTCATCTGAAAAATTCAGAAAATTAATAAAGAACAACATAGACTAAGAAAATAGACTGTCCAATAAAAAATGAATTAGAATAAATATCATCTAATGAAATTCAGATAAAAAGTTATTGTCAGAGCAGCTGCTAGCAAGAAAATATGAAGGTTATTCAATAAATAAGGTGAATTTTGCCTAAGGAGTTGGCAATAGGAAGCACTGTTTACAGTTGCACCTTTTTTTTTAAGGAAATCGGTAGTGATCAGTCCATTCATATAACAGAAGATTATCAGTATAACCATCTTTACTGACCACTGCACCAGGAACTTTTTCTTTACCAGAGTTTTTTTTTTTTAGAGTCAGTGTGTTTCCACTCCATAGACTGTCATTTCGACTCTGGATTGTAGTCACAAACCCATGTTTAGCCCATTAGTTCAAGTTTGGACACTGTTTGATTTGCTGCCATTTTGAATAACCTCAAAAATATTTTTGCAGGATTAGAATAATTTTTGCTCTAAACCAATTCCAAACAATGCAGTTTACATTTATGGAAAGAAATTCTGAAAAAAAAAAAAATTCCCCTTATTTATTGAATGACCCTTGTATATGATATATACTTTTTTGCATAATATCATCATCATCATCATCATCATTATGTGATGCTGATACCCATAATTTTCACTTACCACCCATCCCTATCAGTCCTCATTTCTGGCAGTTTTTCTGCACAGCATTCAGTATCCACATAGCGCTGATGAATGTAGGTTTTTGTCAGTCAATCTATACTGGTATGTCCATGTGTATATGTCCACAGGGGAACATCACTTATGAGTTCATCCTTGTTTCTCCAGTGGTCAATCTTACTTGGATGGTTTGTAAGATAAAAGTAAGTCGCTGTACAGCTGCTTTTTTTGTGCAGTGCTGCTTTCAGGATTTGTTCAAGACAGCACATAGCATTCTTGTGTAGTTCCCATCTAGCTTTCTAAGCATTTAGTAGTCTAAGGGGTGCAGCCATACAGTAACACTGATATGGCTACATGGAAGAATTCTCGCTTTATCTTATCAGAGAGATCAGATTTCAATATGATTAATAATATGTCAATAGCAATCCATGCCTTTTCTTTGTGTATATTGACATCACTTTCTGTAGATAAGATATTACTACCTGGGTATATGAACTGGTCTACTAATTTCAGAGGCTTACCATCCAGTGTAGATATGTCTCCATCTTGTTTAAAATATGAACTCCATTAGAATTAAAATGTTGGTTTTGAGGATCTTTTTAATTATTTTGTATTCATATTATGATTGAAAGTTCAATAAAAAAAAAGACATGCATGAATGAAGTGTAAATGAAAGACACTAAAACTATACAAATAAAGAAGTGCAAGGAACATCTTTTTTTATTGTGCCCGACCCAAATGCTAATAAGAAGAATCTATTGATTCTTAGAAAACATCTTGAAATAAATCCAAACAAATATAGAATTGATGAAATTTTAAAACTGGAAATTTTTGCTTAGTCAATAATCTATAAATGGACTTCATGAGTGAAAGATATGGATTTTCTTTTAGAGTTGAGGAAGTATTTTTATCAGTTGGAAAATTGTCTTATTTTTCAAGTTGTATCAAAGAAATTTATGAGCAAGAGTCAAAAATAATACACACTTTTGACATAACATATCTTTATTATAGTCACATACATGCATCCTGTACATACGTGCTTATAGTTGGAACTATTGGGGTCATGTTATGAAAGTTTGAGGCTGATTGTGCCATTTTGCTTGCTATCTGTACAGTGTAAACATGGCTGCTCCACTAGCAGTATGCACCAAGGAAGAACAAAGAGCAGTGACCTAATTTCTCTGGTCAGAAAGAGTGTCAGAGGCTGAAATTCATTGGAAACTTTTAGTACAATACAAGGACAGTGCACTACCACTTAGAATTGTGTATGAGTGGATAGAGAAGTTTAAAAGTGGTCAGACAAACTTTACACAAAAAGATGGAGCAGGATGCCCGTTAAATCTCCACTACTGATCAGAAAATACAACATACTTGAGAGATGGTAATGGTGAATTGGTGAGTTACCATCATTCACAATGAGCTCGACTTCTATAAAGCAGTGCAGATAATTTTTTAAACTCCTTTGTTTATATATATATATATATAATGATACATTTTAGAAAATGATGAAGTAAGATATTAAATGGCAAAGTGTAGCTTTGATTTATTATATAAAAAAGTAAAGTCAGCAGAGTGGCCTATTGTCAGTATCAGCCAAACAGCGAGGGACTATATCCCCTTTTCGCTAGCACTAGATCAGAGAGTTTCTTACGCTAAGGTGGAGTGCCACACCTACTGTTAGCTCCCAGATGCTTTATCACACAGATCAGATTACCCAAGCTGTGTTAATCAAGCGCTGAGTTGGTGCAGACCTGTATCAAACCCAGAACCTTGTGATTCCTAGGTGGATTCTCTATTGATTGAATTAAACCAATACTCCCCAGAAAGATAAAATAAATGTTCTAGTCTATATGAGACAAATTATTTTTTATGCTACTTTTAATTTTTGCTTGTTTTCTTAACAAAGTGCAAAAAGTTAAAATAAATTATCAATAACATTTTTAATCTCTTTTATATGAATAAAAAAATTGTTTATGCAATTTTCAAGTAAATAAAAGAAACTGTAGAAAATTAATAGAAGATATATTTTAAAAGTATATTTTATTAAAAACAAAACCATTCTTCCCTTTCTCAGACTTTCATTTTGAATGGTATGCAGCATATATTTCTTTAAAAGAAATTTGAATAATTTTATTGATATTTATAAGCAGTGAGTAAAATGAAAAACAGGAATAGATATTCAATGTATAATGAAGATATTCACCTGGTGTTAATTCTAAAATTAAATCTGATGAACAGTGTTTTTTTGTTAAGCAGCTGAATGAGAGAAGGACTGGTGTTTGTCTTTCATTTCCTTAAGAATCTAAAGAATCTGATTTCAAAGAGAACTTCAACATTATTATGAAAGAGTGTTTTTAAAGTGTCAGTTAAATGAGGAAGGGAAAAATAAGATCCCTTGTCAACCTGTTAATAAAAACAGGTGTTCAGGTGTCTGCCAGCTGAATACTGTCCTATCAAAAGCCGGAGACCATCATAAAGATAAAAGTAGCCAGCACACATTTTGTTTTTTAAACAATAGGCTCTATTTGATCATTGAAATAAAAGTTAAGTAAAAAAAAAAAACAGGTTAAAAAGAATATTTATGCATTAAATTAACAGTAGATAAATAAATAAATATACACACACACAAACATAAAAATATTTTTAAAAGGTACCAGTTGAAACAGATTAATTCATGATAAGCAAATGACTGGTTGTTAAATTTTCTCCTCTATATGGAATCTATATCTATCTATCTATACATATATAAAGGGCAGTTGTGTGTATATGTATGTCCGGTGGAAACTTTGAAAATAAAACAATTAACGGCAAAGGAAATATATATATACACATTAAATATCATCAGGGCTTGGTTTTTGAGCAAAAATAATGAAGATTTGATTGATATTTGTGAAGATAATTAAAAATAAAATTTAAATGATAGCAGCATAAATTTTTTTTTCATCTAAAATTTTAGATAGTAGACATTAACATTTCTTTTCAGAGTAGCTGGATCAATGCAAGGTCAATTTTTTTTACAAAGGGATTTAAATGGGGCATCCCATGAGAATTCAACTCACGATTAAGTAATAATGGATCTGCAGGACTAACTTAAAAAAATCCCCCTCTACCCATGTGACGCTGGGTAGCCGCTGCTAGTTGTAAATATTGCTCTGTATGAAATGATACAATAGTCAGGCATTGAGATCTCTTGCAATAATCTTCATATATATATATATATATATATATATATATATATATATATATATATATATATATATATATATATGGAGTTTCTTGCAAAGCCCCTCTTATTTCTCTTGGCTAATTAAAGCAGTTAATATTGCATGAAACCAAATTTGGGATGAAAGTAATATTTAAAAAGATCCTTTTCAGCCAAGTAAACTGGATAAAAAGCCTAATCTTAAAAACAAGATGTCAACGGTATGTTCATAATTTTATAATTAGCATAATTCCCATAATTTCACAAAGGATTATTTATTTATGGATCATTACTTCTGCCAAGGACTAGAGTGTAGTATCTGCACACTCTGCCTAGGATGAAAGTGTTACCAGCTGCAGCACTTCTCCCTTGGATTATATTATGTGTGTGTGGTTATAAAATCTGGCATGCAAACAGCTAACCATGTCTCATGTTACCACAAAAATGGATTCTATTGTTACTCTGTTACCAATTATATATATATATATATATATATATATATATATATATATATATTGAAATTTAAGAAAACATTTTTATAATGATTTGTTCATTTCATATATATATATATATATATATATATATATATATATATATATATTGAACTGAACAAATCATTATAAAAGATTTTTCTTAAATTAGAAAAGTGCTTAAATACTGATCAGTAGAGCAGGATAAAACATACATTAAATACATTTTTTCTCATCTACTCATCTCGGTTATATGACTATAAGTTTCATGCATTTGAAAAAAAAAAACAATTTTCAGATAAAACATGTGACCATGTTTCATTTGAAGATTATTTAAAAAAAATAAAAGCATAAAACTTATGGTCATGAGACAGACATGAGGGGGTAAGAATATGCACACACACACACTCATACATATATAGTCAAATTGTTTTTTATGTAAGTAGATGAAATGATGTATTTATGTTTGTATGTTACATCATAGATTTTTGTAAGTAAAGTAGCATTCTATTCTCTTAGAGAAAGCAATTTGCAATACAATTTTTAACTTATAATTAAGGAGAGGTTTGTGTTTACTCTCACAACACAATCCTGATAACTATTAAATGCTAATTATGAAATATCTGCCTAATCAATCTATTATTTGAAATTAATTATAATATAAATTCTATAAATAGGATGCGACTCAACATTGAGTTTAAAGACTTTAATAGTCTAAGTAAATAAAAATAATGGCTGAAGTTCCTCTTTAATGTATAGGCTGGTCCGAAAGTCTTGTCACACCTATATATACTTTTTTAGGGGTAAAATAATTACTTAATACAACAAAAAATTCTACAAAATAATTTAATTTTTCAAGATTTTTTTAAAGGTAAAATAATTACATAACTTATATATTATATTATTAAAACAAAAAATAATGAAAGCTAAAACAATATGAAGGGATGACAAAACTTTCGATCCACCCTGTAAATTAAAAGATATACATTATTAGATTGTTTCATTTACATATTTTTCACACAGTAGACAATACCTTATGGTTTATTGGATTTTACAGCATATCAACTTTTGGGTTATTTTATGCCAAAGATGTGTTTGTTTTATTCATTTTTGTTGGCTATTCAAATTCTTTTTTAAACTCATTTTTCTAACAGATTTTTTGAAAACAATTTTTTTTATCTATTTAACCCATAGATGGGACCCTACCAAATATTACTACTCTGGGTCAGAGTTGACCTACAATACCTTGTGGCTTCAGCAGATATTTTTCATATTTGCCATGAATCCTAATTTAAAATACACATATAAATTGTGAGACATTTGAAGTACTTTAAAGTTATCATTTCATCATTGCTCAAAACATTTTCCAGAAGTAAGTAATATTAGGTCTAAAACAGAGATGTTGATGTACAATATTCAAAGTTGTTTTTTTTTACAAATGATTGTATCAGATAAATGTTTGATTTCTGAAAAATTAGAGAATTTCTTTTGCTAACTGATTTGTTTTTCAGTAAAAAAAAAATGTGTTGGCAATCAGTAAAATACTAAAAGATGGAGTAAAAAGGCAAAGTGTGTTCATTTCTTTTATTCACTTGCAATGTTTTATGTCAATTTGGTGTACATGTCAAGTGACTACTATTGACACTGCACAAACACTGTAGCATCAAATCAAACTGCCAACTTTTATTATTCAATGTTTCTTTCACTTTATCTTGACATGACAAAGTAAACTCAATGAACTTGTGCACCAAATAAAACCTTTGTATTCTCAAAAATATCAACACATGCACCAATCAATTACTTTAATGTAATCTGCATGTTGATTGGATCAAAATACAAAGTTTTATGCTCAGGTCAACTGAAAAAATATTCTAATGTATCATTCAAATAATGATTAAATACAAAGGTTTCATGTAATAGAGAGAGAGAGAGAGAGAGAGAGAGAGAGAGAGAGAGAGAGAGAGAGAGAGAGAGAAGAGAGAGAAAATGTTTCTGAAAAACAAGTATTTCTTAACTTGTATATACTCGTGTATCATGTAACTTTCTGAGACCTAAATTTTAGCCTAAGGTTGTCACACCATAGGTGAGATACAAACTTTGTGTGCATAAATAGTTGACCAAGTCTTGGCATAATTTGTATCTTGTATATGGTGTGATACCCTAAGATTAGGCAAAAATCTAGGTCTAGGAAAGTTGCATGATACAAAAATATATACGATAAATAAAAATAAAGCTCATCTCTTGGATTGAATGACTGATTAACTCATACAGTTTCCTTGAAAACCAATAGAGTGATAAACAGGTTATTTTTCAAATAATAAAAATACTATCTCTTTAGATCAATGTTTCTCAACCAGTGTTTCCAGGAACCCAAGGTTTCTACAAGAGGTTGCTAGGGTTTTGCAAAGTAATTAAAATAGATGCTTAAAAATAATGGTAAGTATTGACCCAACCCATTTACCACAGATATATATATTTACTTTGTCGTCAATTGTTTTATTTTCGAAGTTTCCCCCAGATATACAGATACACACAACTGCCCTTTATATATGTATAGATAGAACAGATAGATAGACAATAATTTTGATGTCTGTTCATATATTGCATAGCAACATTTCTTTCTTAACTTTCTGAGGAAGTGCAGCAGAGTTTTGACGTTTTTATATATGAATAGGTCATTATATATATAAATTATATTTATGATTTAGGTCCTTTATATATATATATATATATATATATATATATATATAAGCCAAATTATTTTTTGTTAGAGGATATCCCAAATGAATTCTAACTTTTCAAAGAAGTTTGTTGTGCTTAAACAGTCCCAACAGATTTTGAGAATTCTAAAATCTTCTACTTCATTCCTTTATACTTAACCACTGGGACTGAATAAAAAGTATTCTTTCTCACTCCTAAAAATATTTTCATATACACAAATTTGATAGCAGCATCACCATCAGGTTATGCTGACAGCCTGACTCTCTCTTGCCAACCATCCCAATTTAACATCACCCTTGGCAAGTCTTCTGCATGGCATCCAGAATCTACACAGAGCTGATTGATGTAGGTTTTTGCTGGTCAACCTACACTGGTATGTCCACAGGAGAAATGAGTTTATCCTTGTTTTTCCAGCAGTATCCAGTATGTTTTGTTACTCTTACTTAGATGGTTTATATGATAGGAGGCAAGTGACCATGTAGCTTTTTTTCTTTTTTTTTGTCAGGTGCTTATTCCAAGATTTGTTCAAGACAGCCTGCAGTATCCCCGTGTGATTCCCATCTAGATTTTTCTGTTTCATTAGAGTCCTAGTGGTGTAGCCATACATTAACACTGGTATGCCTATGGCTTGGAAGAACTTTTGCTTTATCAAGATCAGATTTTCATATGATTGATATATATGATATAATGAATAAAAATGAATATAGAACATATCAATCAATATATTAATTTTATTCTTTTAGGATTTGATAAATGTATTTCACCCACTAATCCTAATCTAGGGATTCTCTTTGTTGAAAAGCTGTTACATAATGAAGTTGTAATAAATCCATCCAATCATTCATAAATTTTTCTTAGTAGAGAAACTATTATCACAACACCAATGTTTGTAGAAAAAATTATTGTAGAAATCCAACCTTAAAACTTTATTGAATATAGAAAATCTTATATTAATTAAACATCAAACTGAAAAATAATCGAGCAAGGAAAAAAACAAAAATGATTTGGTAAGAAATATAATTTTGTAATGATGGTTTGGCTATTTTTGGATCATCTAATTGTAGCTTTATTTCAACATTATAGATAACATTTTTATATTTACGGACAAGGTGTTAGGTCCCAATCTAATAAAAAATCTAGACTTACTCCCCTTGATCAATAGGGGGCTGATGGGAATCCGGAAGTGGGGTTTCCACCATGACACTTTTGGATTGGGGTCTGTGCAGTCAGGATGTACATGCACAGCATGGTTGAGCTTATTAAGTCACTTTTAGGGTAGAAGCATTCTCTACCTTGTGTTAAATAAAATTTTGTTAAATTACAACAACCTGGTCTTGCATTTTCATTAAGTGCTCCGTAATTTATCTGTATGTAAAAACATAGCACAAGGGTTATTGGAGGTGCTCATAGTGTAGTAGTTATCATCATAGGAAATGGACTCGGCTACCCAAGTTCAAATCATGGATGAGAATTTTTGTATTTCATATAGTGCTAATACTCTTGGGAAAGGTGTGAATCAAACTATTCTCCCTGCAGCTATGGGTAAATAGTTGGGCAGACTGAGCTACCTTTAACCTTGGGATGGAAACCGGTCTAGAAGGAAAATTGTGAATTCAAATCAGTTGTACTCCTCTTAAATTTGTGTCACATCATGCTTGTGGCCATAGGGTTTGGTAATACATTGTAAAGTCATTTTGGTTATACTCTCCTAGTTCTCAACATTAGTTTAGCTTTGAGTAATCTAACTTATAAAACAATATTCATCCCTGCATATATGAATACTTCTAGATTAAACAACCTAATCTTTGATGTTATCTGACCTAATCTTATTAATTGATAAATCTTTGTTTTAAGACTGGTTCTAATCTAAGAAGTCAGTTGCATCTAAACAATATGCACACAAAAAGAGTCTACTTTTAGAGATTCTTTTGACTACCTGATATTTCTGGCCTTTTTTTTTCTTTTGCTATCTTCTGTAAATAATAAGCTAATGGATTTTTGATAAAGCATTGGCCATAATCTAGATCAGACATTCTAGATTCAGCATGTTATGAGATGACCTCAAAGTAAGGTACAACATTTTGAGTTCAATGCTGAAAATCACCCCCCCTCTCTCTCTCTCTCTCTCTCTCTCTCTCAGCAGTAAAGTGAGTTTTAGAACTCCCAGCCACTTAACAGTCACTCATCAAAGGCTGTCAGTCAGAGTATATTATCCTCAAATCAAATATTTCAGTACAGTAAGGATGAATAGAAAAAAGATTCTATATAACTAAAATAAAGGAAGAATATATCTGACATGCTGTCTGGAAGGTTTGCAGATAGGGATAGATGATGAGAGAGAGAGAGAGACAGTCAAGGGAATCTGTGCTATCAGTACAACCTGATGATAATGATGATATATGCCAAGGTACTAGTTAATATCTACTGAAGATTCTGTTCTTAGCAATAATCAGATGTTAAATTAAACTAAATACTTAAAAACAAAAATTCCCTTTACAAATAAGTATAAAAGATTGGTTCATATCTTTCATCATTTAATCTCTTCAATAAAAAATATTGGCAACAGTTTCATTTGGCAATTTTGTTAGCCAGTGGAATGAAAGTCTGACTTTTAAAAAAATGAAGAGATTAAAATGGATATTTTGATTCTTTAAAATCCATTGGCGAGGAAGAAATAAATGAAAAGTAAAAACACTGAAGTAGAAATATGATATGAATGAAACTAGAAATATATTTGGCACTGAAAAAGAAAAAGAAAAAGAAGCCAAGAATTTCAAAAATCAAATAAACTATTTCCAAAAAGAATTATAACTCTTTGTGATTTACAACCAATGATATCATTCTATGAAATTCAACCAAAACAACTTAGGTTTTGCTATTGATTTCTTTCACTAATTTTCAATTTAAATTTATACACCAATCACATCTGAGGAGAGAGGTCTTCAAAATTTCTAATTTTCTTCAGGAGTAATGAATCTTTGTTATTAAATTAATAATAACAGATTTGTAATTAGAAATTACTAGCAAAAAATGTGCCCTCCAAACAGAAGTATTTAAGTTTTAATATTATCAAATATTATATAGAATCAAAAAGATTAATGAAATTAAATACAAACACAAAAAAGATTACTTATTTTTAATTCATTCTAATTGATTTCAATATAAAATTATACATAGGATTTCTTTTAATACCTTTAAGAATAAAACAATAATATTAGAAATCAATAACACCAAGTGATTATTTATTAAACACCATTTTATTAAAACAGGTATGCAATTATTCACACCACATACTATGTAAACATTTATTTCTTCTTAATGATATATAGCACACATTGCAGGATTTTAAACGCATTAACAACACGTCCTTCGGGGCGGGGGTCCGGTGTGCTTCAGCCACTGGACCAGTCGTGTTAAATTAATAGCATCGATCACAGGGGGCTATACCCCCGGGCAATACCTGCCCCCTTGATTTAAAGGGGCAGGGCTTGGTTTATTGCCCAGCGCCCGAGGTGCCCCCCTCAAGGGGGAATGCCGACGGGATTGATGCATTTTTTGTGTCTACCACCCATGAGCTTCGGTTTGTGGGTGGGCCCACATAAAAATGTCCTTGTGTCCCGCCCTCATAAGTGGGACGAGAGGCAAATACCTTAACAACACGGGCCTTTCGGGGCCTGTGTCTATTAATGAAATTAACAGCGTTGATCATGGGATGAGAGGCAAATACCATAATATGGGCTGTTTTGAGGCAAATCTATCTTAGCTAGATCTTAATAGAGACATTGTTAATAAATAAGGTGCTAATTAAGATTAAATAATGATTATTTAATAAGCATTGAGAATACAATATAAATAACTAAGGGAATTGTGAAGTCAGTGGGGATGTAGTTTTGGTTACAGACAGACACACAATCTCTATTATAATAAGAAGATATTACAGAAAATAACCATTGAATTGAAATGAAGTCATCTGATTTCAAGTTTTATTATTTTACTGCAAACAAAAGAAAAGTGAAGATTTTAAGTCATTCTATATTTTCAATGGTTGAAAGACTTTATGATAAAAACTAAAAAGTATATGGAAAAAGAAACATATATCATCAATATTGATAAAAGGAATTGATTCAATCCAATCTTGTGTTTTGTTCAAATAAAAATTAATGCATAAAATTTTCAGTGAAATTATATTTTCAATATACATTTGAAAATATTCGGACAATGAACTTTGATACAGACTTTTTAAAATAATAAACTTGTATATTGTTAATTCTTGAATTGCAAAGATTAACTGTGCAAATCCTTAAAGAATGACAGTATAATTATTGCATTCATTTGTTTAATGGCAGAAAATAAATTGCTAAAATCAATAAAAGATCATAAAAAAATCAATAACTTTGAAGATGATCTTTGAGAAATACTTAACATTTCTGATACCAGGTGAAAAAAATCAATAAAGTTTGGTTGCTTTTGTGAAAAGTGAATCGGTTAATCAGGAAACTGATAAAAGCTTAAAATGTCATCATAAAAAACTTTCAAATTTAATTTCAGTAATAAATTTATAGTCAAGTGAATTGAAGAAATCAACAGAGAAATATTTTCAATGTCATTATTCAAAATGTCAATTAGTAACAAAGATTAATTTTAAAAAATAAATAAAAATAAACAAATAAATAAATAAAGATAAAAAAATTGGTAAATAAAATAACTAGTATCTATAATAGTAATAATAAAAATGTTTGTATAAATATGTCACTGTCATTTATTATATTTTGTAAAACATGAATATTTGTATTAATAAAAACTGATCTTTTTTGATGAATGTGAAATTAGAATGATCTCAGTCCAAAATTTTGATATACAGTGGTAACTTGACTTATGAGTTTAATTTGTTCCACTTTTAACTCAAATCAATTTTCCCCATTGAAATAAACTGAAATGCCATTAATCTGTTCCAGCAAACCCAAAAGCACCCTAGTTTTTTTTAGTTAGACAAATAGAACTATATTATATCAAAACATAATAAAATAGAATGTAATAAATTATGTGCTGAAATATGTTTTAATGTTTATTTTCTTATGAAAAATATTTTCTTTGGTGTAATAAATTTGGAAATCTATATGTGTTGAGTGAACTTATTAACATAAGAGTATCTGAAGTTCACTTGTACCTCAAATTTTAGCTCTCAATACAAAGCAAAAAACCAACTGAGTTCATAACTTGAAAAACTCATAAGTTGGGGCACTCATAAGTCAAGGTAGCACTGTAATTTAAAATGAAATCAAAATTTCTTTTAATCATTCACTAAAAAAAAACTCTCAAATGAAAAGTGATCCATTTTAAATGGAGAGAAAAGTGATGCATCATCATCCAAATGAATTTCAAAACTATTAAGCAGAAAAGCTCAAATAATGAAATGCTACACTTGAGAGATTTTCTTTCAAAACACATCAACCATATGTAGATCACTTTGTGAATTGAATGCTTACTAATTTGAAAATAGACTTATAAATATCAATTTTCAATATTGATTTCTTTATTAGTGAATTGTCAGTTAGAGGCATTTTCAAAAAGAACAAAGCAATAAGAAGATAATAACATTTATTTGTACAGGATTTTAAAATTTTATCAAGTGATAAATTGGCTAAAGAAATAAAACTAATCAAGTTAAATTTGATTCAGAAACAGTAAAAGTTAATTTTGTCATAAAACAAGTACATTCAGATTTAAGTGGAAGCTTTTATTTTGAACTTATTGTCATTTGATTATGAGCATTTGAAAAAAAGATAATGAAAGAACTGAATTTGCTTGGGAAATTACTCTACTGTCATGTTTAATAGCAAACAAAACACTTTTTTGATTTTCAAACTCTTTAATGCATAGCAAAAATGAAAAAAAAACATACATTCTAACTGACAAAGACACTAATAGAATGAACTTGATTTGCAATCAGTCTTCCTTGAAGTTCTACTTTATACCATTTAAGCCATTTCATCTAATAAATTCTTTGTGAACAATTTCCTTTCTTATGTTATTAATAATTTAATATTCAAAATATTTGGCATCTGAGTGTTTCTGGTATCAACTGGTAATGACACTATCAGTTCTAAGTAGGAAAGATACATCTCATTTTTTAAACCACCACCCAATGAGGCCACCTGTTCGCCATGAATGACAACCCAAGAAGCCTGAGGATAGGATCCTGGTGGCTGAGCAGTCCATGACTTCCAACACACCACATTGATCCTAACTTGGTTTAGACAGGCAGTCATAGAGGCCCCATCTGATCAATCAGCTAATCATGTCAAACTGAAGCAACTATAGGATTGTCCTGACCGTATTATTCAAATTGCCAAGGGAAACACCCACCCCGTTTTATCATATAGGCACAGGAATATGGTGGCTGAGAGTCAACCACCAGTATTTAATAATACATAATGTTTCATGAAAATTATTTCTACTAATTTATTAATGTATATGAAGTTAATAAAATGAAGTTAATAAAATGTTCATTTATCTCTTGGAATTTGTTTTAAATCTACTCTTTCTTTAAATTCAAGTGTTTTTAAAGTCATTCCTTAGGATTCCTTACAACACTAATGTAATCCTAATTCAGTCAGATTAAAAATAATTTCAACCTGTATGAAATAAAAAAGGAATGAAATCATTATTCAAAGAGAACCATGAATAAAATAGAAATAAACAGATAACTTTAGTACAATTAATTTGAATTTCCTCAAGAAAATCAGAACTAGGGTCACATTTTTCAAAGTAAGGTTGGAGGATCAGTATCTCCTCCTTTTAGTTCAAAGTCAAGTATGATTTGAGCCAACAACCTGTTCAATTATCTCAAAGCAATTCCACCCTTTTCTGTTCTTTTTTTTTATCTCTGTCGGATCAATTTACCCCCCCCCCCCCATTCAGCATTTCTTGATTTTCTTCTTCAATTTAGAGAAACTTGCCATAACTATCACTTCCTTTGTATTTGGTATGAAAAATAATCTCAGAACTCTAATATCAGTTATAAAGGTGCTCATGGTGTAATGGTTATTGTAATAGGAAATGGATACAGGGACCAGAGTTCAACTTCTGTATGAGGCTGTTTGCATTTCACATAGTGCTAATACCCTTGGGAAATGCATGCATCCAACTATTTTCCCCTCAAGCTATTGGTAAATAGTAGGACAGACAAGGATCAATAAGCTTGGTATGACAACCAGTTTAAAAGAAGGAAAACTTTGAACTAAAACCTGTTAAATTCTGTTTAAAAATAGACCTTGTGTCACATCCTTCTTGTGGCAGAGGGGTTAGGTAAATACATATATATCATAAAACAAACACACCTCATGATACTTTTAAAAAGGTTTTTGATTCCTTACTTATCAAACTGATTTGTATCATTAAGTAGAAATTATGAATAAATTCTTGAAGAGATGAACAAGTTAACAATATTTTATTTTACAACTTTAATAAATTTTTAAATCTGAACATCAAATATGCTCTTTATAGGATAGAATTGTTAAGAATCTATATTACTTAAAAATTTCAATTATCTCTTAAAAGTTAACCTATAAAAATTAGTTTTTTGAGGAGAAAACACTATATCTAACAATGTTAAACTTGTGAGTATTGGGTAAAAATCAGATTATGAATAGGTTGGCTGCAATAAGATAAGAATCTATATTGTTTTATAGCTGAGTTGTGAATTTCAATGCTGTGAAGTTAAATGATATAATATTTGCTAAGTGCTTAGTATGACAAAATGTCACACACATAGGGTACCAAGTGGAAAGGAAACTCACTATAGTAAAAAAAAAATTGATAACCATTGCAACATTTTTAGGTTTTCAAGTAATTGTTCACTAGATAGGTGGTATCTAAAATTTCATAATTACCATCATAAGTAGAAAAATAATTTAATACTTTTACAGGTAGATTGACACTTTTGTCATTAATAGTACACATGCTAAGTGATATTTTTCTCATTATGTGATAGCTCAATGACAGGCATTTCCTATTGGCTGCTTGTTGACCAATTCAATTTTAATGTATAGAACAGCACTTGAAAACTGCACTGTGGTGTAGGATTGTGTAAAGGTATTTTGGCAAAATATAAATAAAAGTGACAACTTTATTGTTTTTATACTGTTGTACTATGACACACAATTGCTGATCAAATTATCATGTTTTTTTTATATGATCAAGATTTGTCAAATAGAGGCTATTTGGCAAATCTTTTGAAGATCTCATTCAAATAATGACATTTTTGCATGCCTTATTTGATCAACAGTCAAATTATTGAAAATGATTTCCCAGGTTGGGTCATTGCTATGCTTAGATGGACAGGAAACACCTGAAGAAGGCCAGTAGATTCAGTGGCCAAAATGTGTTTTTACATAAACACAATAAAGATGAGGAAAATAGTCCGAAAAATCAAAATAATACACATCAAACCTCATCTCAAAAATTCAGACAGAGAATTTGAATTATTCAAAAATGGTTTTCTGTTTGCCGTCTTGATGCATATAGCTTGGACAGTAGCATTTTTTTCTGTTTTAGTGTTAATATTATTGGTCTTTGCTAAAAAGTCTTCGTTTAATGCAATAGTTTTGGGGTGGGTTTTTCAGCAAGGTCAGTACAGATACAAATTGAACAGGTTACAGATTATAAGTAAATATTATTTATTCTTAATGAGATATACTATCTCACTTAATTTGAAAAATTTTAAGAAGAATTTGAATAAACAAACAATACAAAAAAATGTTAATGGAAAAGTTGTCTATTTCCTTTAAAAAGGAAGATAACATCTTCCTAATTGAAGATATATTTTTCAGAATATTCATTTTTGGTAAGAAGAAAGCTTTTTCTAAACTAGGCTTAAATTAAACTACAGAAAAATTTAGAATATAACATTACAGATATTTTGAAAATTGGTCACTGATAATGTTTTCTAAGTTATTATAAAATATCTATTAATTTTTGTAGAAGTATTTCCCCTTTGTACATGATCAACAAAATATTTGGGAAAAAAAGTATTCCTATTTAACAGATCTATTTGACCTATAGATAGGACCCTAACAAGTACTACCACTCCAAGTCAGAGTGGACATGGGAATAATGGCAATGAAGAGGTACTCAACACTCCCCAGATCTCCAGGACAGTAGCCTCACCCTCAGAGGCAGTTTAGTGTCATACACAGGACACAAATTATTTGGTATCTGATAAATGGAAAGAATTTATTCTATTGTACTACTATAAAAAGATTCACTTAATAAAAAGTTAAGAAAATCAACTGTTTATTATTTTTTTTTTTTTCTCAATGTAAAGTTCTGAAATTTCTACCCCCCCCCCCCAAAAAAAAATCCAACAAAATTACACATCAAAATCAAATGTAGTTGTTACCATTTTTATTGTTTGATATGAAAATATACAAGACAACTGACTCCATGAGGCAGTATTTGGTCTTTAGTTTTAAAAAAAGAAGGCACAGGGAATTTTTGCGTACACCAAATTTAAGCCTGCTTAATGAAAGAACATAGATATTAGCATGGTAGATAATAAAGTCACAGGAAAAAAGTCATAATTAATTTATAGTGACCGGTCAGGGTTAAGTTTTGTAGAGAAAAATGTTTTTAATATGAGTGAGATGTAAGGGATTTTATCAAGTAGACACTTTTGGTTTAAGATTCATTTTTTCTTACAGTGACTTTTTTTTAAATTTGGATTTGAGAATATCCTTATGCAAATTTGTATTCACTGACACTTTTAAATACTGAGAAAAAATGTTTTCTTTTTTCTTTTTTATAGCAGAATCAATATAGAAATAAGAACATGATTGAAAATAATTTCAATAAAATCAGTTAAAATTGTACCTAGCATTTTCTCCCGTCTTAATATCTATTATTTGATGAAATTAATTATTTTCAAGAAATATTAAAATAGATTTATGAATGTTTACTAGAAATAGTATTAGTTTAATATTTATTTCTTTTAACAAATATTGTTGTTGAGGAGAAAATTAATCCAGTTCAAATTAGATTATTAACTTTCCACAACATTTCTGGTAGAGAATTAAGATTCAAACAATGTTATTTTAATGTTATAATTATAAAATCAAATTTAAATGATAAATAAATGTTTTTCTCTGGAATACTTGTTCAAAAATAGACTTATTTTTCGGTTTCTTGGAATTGACTAGTTCATTCATGATAATTAATTTAAATCTATTCTTTTTTAAACATATACTATGTGGGAAATGCATTATTTAACTTTTTACATTCTATGATATATATTTCAATGAAATAAATTTCTATTGATGACAACTCTGTCAATTCATAGAACAAAGAGTTTTCAAGGGGAACAACTCTTGCAACAAGTGTGTATGCGTGTGTGAGTAAGAAAGAGAAAAAGATAGAGACGAAGTGAGTTGTTTATTTACTAAGCTTTGCTTAGTTGTGTCACAAGGCCGGATGTATGGGGCACCCAGTGAGACTCAAACTCACTAGTTGTGGTTTGCTAACTATTACACTATGCGTGGCACCCTGAGAGGAAGTGAGTTGGTGTACATGGACTTGTGTAATAGATTTAAAACAAATTCCAAGAGATAAAGGGAAAATATAAAGTTGTCCTGAAATTCATTTTTTGGGGAAAATGATTATCAAATAATCATAATGAAGAATTTATTACATCTCTGTTGTTTTAGGGTATTCTATATACATTGTTATATATATATATATGTATATGGGCATTGTTGTTTTAGGGTCTTTTATTTGATAATAATAGCATAATCTTCACAGATCACTGCCATCCCTCAAGGCAGTGATCTGGAAAAATTATGCAACTCAATGGAAACTCAATTTCCTTGTATATCAAATCAATTTTCCCCATTGAAATAAACTGAAATGGCATTAATCTGTTCCAGCACCCACCACACACCCTAGTTTTTTTAAAGTTAGCTTTTTTTAAATAAGAAAAATAACACTGTATTGCAAAAAACATAATAAAAATAGAATGTAATGAATTATGTGCTGTTATATGTTTAATGTTTATTTTTTTTATAAACAATATTTTTTTTTTATGTAATAAATTTAGAAACTTAAATATTTTTAGTGAACTTATTAAAATAAGAATATTTGAAACACACTTGTACCTCAAAATTTAGCTCTCAATTACAAAGCAAAAAATCAACCGTGTGAAAACTCATGACTCAGAAAATTTGTAATTTGGGGCACTAGTAAGTAAAGGTATCACTGTACATATATTTGGGTGCTGGTGTTTTAGAGTATGAAATAATCCAATAAAACCATCGCCTAAAATTAAACAAATGTCAGTTTGGGAACATTATTTGAATAATCTCAGACCAAAAAAAAAAAAAAAGAAAAAAAAAGAGAAGTTGTATTTATGCTGTTATTTTTGACTGAGTTTTTAGCATAGATTATTTTTAAAAAAAAGTCTTAATATCTGCAAATTGATAATAATTATTATTTGGTAGTAATAGCTATATTAAGTAAAGTCATTGGGGTGGCCTAAAGTCAGTATCAGCCAAGGAGTCTATCCCCTTTTCATTAGCGCTAGACCAAGAAGATTGTTTAGGCATCTGAGGTGGAGCTCCTCACTTTACCACACAGATCCCTGTGCTACTCATATGCTGAGTTGGCGAGGGCCAGTATTAAATCTGGAACATTGTGGTTCCTAGGTGGACACTCTACCGACTGAGCTAAACCGGCTTTAATCTTTTAATTCATCTTAATCAGCAAATTTTTAGTTTGATCAAAGCTTTATAATTCTATATTCTATATATTTTTTGCATCATAAATTGAAATGGGAACATGAGTTGTTTCCATGTTTGATGTCTTTTTAATAAGAGATGAAACTTGAAACAATTTTACATAATCAAAAAATTAAAAAATTAAAAAAAAAACACAAAAAAACAAAGACCTGTTAACAATATTTCTTGCTTTTTATAACAGATTGAAATAGGAAAATAGAAGATTCCTTCAAAAGACAAAAAAAAATGGTTTTGAAAAGTTAGGAGGTAAAATAGTGTAAATCATTTGAGTTTGAAATAAGAAGGACCTTATATTAAAAAAACAAACCTTTGGAAAGGTATGCATCCAACTATTCTCCCTCCAGCTATGGGTAAATAGTAGGGAAGACTGGGTTCTTTAAAGTCTAGGAGAAAGAAAACTCTTAATTGAAATCTCTTAAACTCTGCTTAAGAAATTGACCATGTGTCACATCATGCCTGAGTGGAAGGGTGGTGTGTGTATATATAATATATATATATATATATATATATATATATATATATATATAAAATAACAGTAAGTCTTCCATTGATGAAGTAAATAAATTGATAATACCTCATATCTCACTCAAATTAAAAACATTTACCTACAAAACTTAACCCTTATCCCGAACCCAAAACCTAATTGGCCATCAAGAATTAATGACTTTTTTCCTTGTCAAAATTGTGGCTTTTTCTGTGACTTTTTTTGCTGTGATGTTATTACCATCCATGGATGAAGCAATATTGGTTAATTGCTTTTCATTAAGAGATTTCTCAGAATCTTTTTAAAATGTCAATGAAATCAGGTTAACAAAGTGATATTTTCTCTTAATTGTTAAAATGAATTGGTCTTAATTAGACTTTTGTTGTATTTCATCAATAACTTGTCAAAATTCTTAAATTTTTATACAAACGAAATAGTTCAAGTAGTTAAGAACTGTGCTAATCATTTTTTAATTTTTTTTATGTAGCACGGACTATGACTTATTAGTGATTACTGTTTGCAGGTTTTCAAAATGAACAAAGGAAAAAGGAACCATAATCAATTCTGAGATGATAAAAAACTTTATAAATAATATGCAAGACATTTAAAACTATTACTAATCTAAGGATAAAAACAATGTAGTGGGTTGTACATAGGAATGTACTAAAAAGAATAGGAATTACAGAGGTCAGGTTGCTTAAAGAACTGAACAAATAAATACAAATCCAATAAACCTTTTTAGATCTAGTGAAATGACAATTTCTTTTTAAGAAGCTGAAAATATTATTTAATAGAGATCCATTTTAAAGTAAAACTGTAAATGATATATGATATACATATATAACTGATACAAACTTACCAGTCAGTTTATTAAAGACAGAACATATCCTTCTTAATTCAATACCTGTCTGAATTATTAGAGGATACTTTTTAAAGCTTTTCTTTAAAGGGTGTTGGTGGGGGAGGAGGCAAAATAATGTAGACAATTCAAGATTTATAGGACATTGGCAGGATCTAAATTGTAGACGTAGCAATTTTTGTACATCTCCCATAATTGGGGCATGGCAGTTATAGTGTTAAAAACCTTCAAATAACTTTAAGAAGATGATTATTACTTAAAAAGGTAAGAAAAAATATTCAAAAATCAAAGAAAAAATTTTGATATTTTACTTCTTTAAGGTTTTCACTTTCTGTTTGAATTTTTAAGAAAAATAAATATTAATGTAAAATAATTGTTGAATAAATGATTTCTTCTTGAATGAGGTACCAACCAACTCTTTGCCTCCATAGAAAAACAACTGGTAAATCCAATGGTAATTGACAAAAATGTATAAAACATAAAAAAAAAAGAATTGATGAGATAATTGAAATCACAGAAATGAATGTGATTAGAATTTAGTAAAAAATTAATGAATAGTACTTACCAATTTCGCAATGGTCACCAATAAAGCTGGTTCCTGAACATTCACAAATTGTCCCCGAATCAACTGTTAAGCATGTTCCGCCGTTAAGACAAGGATCTTCCTCCAAGCAGAGATCTTTAGCTGCACTTCGGATTCCGCTAGCTTCCAATCTTTCTGGAGCTTCCATTGGTCCACCACAATTACTGTATAACACGTTTTGTATAGATCCTCGGAACTGGGGCTCAAATATAACCGATGGTAATGCCAATCTATTCAGTTTGGCTCCATATTCCAGAGGCATGCCTCCAATGAAAACAAAGCTTTCTTTCTCCTCCTCAATTTTGACAGACTCAACTGGGTTGGTTAATTTGGTAATTGCAAGATTGTTAACAACCAGATTAGTCTGTGTACTATCTCTCTGGATTTCAACAGTATGCCATTCCATGTCATTTAGTCTGTGGCCAGCAGACATTACCACAGGTCCACTTCCAAGGTCGAAACGTAGTTTTAAGGTACCATCAACAAGTTTTAGCTCCATGAAATCATAATCTTCTCCTCCGTCGGTATACATCAGCAAAGCATTAGAGCGATCGGTTTTAAATTCAAATGTTAATGTGCCATTGTCGCACGGTTCCCATTTACTGTATTTAGCATAAGAAGGCTTAGATCCCTGCAGATCAAAAGCGACACAAAGCGTAATGGCACTCAAAGAGAGTAACATCCATATTGGATGGGGTCCCATTTTGACGTGGGATGGGAAAACACTTGAGAGGGGAATGGTGAATTTTTTTAGGACACAAACACAAACACAAAATGGCCTCCCCTACTTTTACAGTGGAAGGCTATCACAGATTATTCCTCATACAATAGACGATCCCGAGACTTATAGAATAAAATCCAAGCATTTTTTGAGTAAATCCAATGTCGAAGCCTCAAGTTGGCTTGGTACAGAAATTCCAAAACATTAACTACATCATATAATTCAGGGACTTTTTTTTTTTTTAGTTTTCAGCAGTAGAAAATTAAATGTCTTCTTTTCTCAAACAGATCTTCCTGAAAAATGAAGGAAATGAGAATTAGACATGAAATTAAAAAAAAATTGGTTATAGAAAAGTGTGATAATGAGTAAAAGAAAAGAGGATTTTGTTATTTAAAAAACTCATTGAAGGAAAATCATAGCAATAAGGAGAGGAAATTATAGAAAAAATAATTGACTGAAATGGTTTTAATTTGGAAATGAACAAAGTAAATATATAGCAAGATTTTATCTCAGGATTATCATTGTTTTTTTTTGTTTTTTTTTCAGGTGTAACATACACACAAAAATAAATCACATATTAATAACTAGGACATCCAATCATAGTGTAATGGTTAGCAAGCTAGTCTTGCAGATCAATTACTTCTGAATAGGGAGTTTGATCCTCACTGGATTCCCCATACTTGCAACATTGTGTCATATACTACTCATGGTGAATGAGTTGGGTAAATACCCATACTAAAGTAGATATAAGTAAATGAATAAATCATAATGGATGCTTCAAGTTATTATGAAACAACTCATTAGGAAGAATATCAACATTAATTTCCTTAGAACGAACAGGATGAAGTTTTAGAATATAAAAGGGTTTAATAGAGAGACTTATTGGGACTATCATTTGCATTTGTTAAAAATGCCTTTGCTTTAGAAATATAAGAAATCAATTAACAACTTAAATCTTAACAAATCAACAACAGCCTAATAAATAGAAATACAGCACAAACCAAAAAGTGTTACAGTTTTTATTGAACTGACACTGCTGAAATTGAAATAACAAAACATATAGAAACTTTCTGAAAATAAGACATTATTTTCATTTTCAGTGGCTTAAATAATTTTAGCATTTAATAATATTGGATGGTAGTAATTATAGATGATAAACATTAATTATTCATCAAAACAATCAACTTATACATAACATTTTATGATTAATTGTGGAAACTGATAGTACAAGTTAAATAATTTATTTATTATAGTATAATTAAAATATTTATGAAAATGCTTTATTAACCTAGGTGAGTTGAAATCTCTATGGCATAGTGGCTAACCACTGGAGTGTGACATTGTAGTAAGCAAGTTTGAACACTAGTTGCACTATTACATTTATTTCCAGACTAATATCCTTGGAAAAGGTATGAATCCCCTCATACCTGCAGCTCTGGATTAAAAAATACCACTGCTGTTCCTTTACAAGGATAACTTTAGCCTTGAATAACCCACGAAGGTTGATATGCAATTAAACAAAGAAATCAAAACCGAAAAGTGTGTTTTTAGAATTGTACAAGTCTTTTAAGATGCACATTATCAACAAGGCAAAGAAAAATGATATCAATTAGAGTTATTTCCCTTGTTCCAATACGAACACCAAAATCAGCTTCGTTCTCTCCATATATGCTTTTATTTTCTTTCATAATAAATAAATAGTCAAATAGATTGAAGTAACAATCCACCATTAACGTAAAATACCACAAGAAAATTTTGGCAAATCAATAATCACAATAATTAAAATCATTAAATGAAGTCTTTGAACAACGACTAATTTGGTTATATAATTATTTTGGTTGAGATATTAAGGACTTAAAGACAAAATCATTGCTTTCCTGCATAACTTAAATATTAAATAAGTAAAATGAAATGAATAAACTTCTTTAAAAATAAAAGTGATAAAATATAATCAGCTGAATTAGACATGAAGAAAGTATTTAATACACACTTGAATACAAATTAAGGGATTTTTTAAAATATTTTTCTCTATTAAAACAAAATCAGTGTTGCTTTAGTTTTTAAATTTCAACATGAAATGAAAATTAAATTTAAAAGATAAAGATAATATAACACATGCATAAAATTGGTATAATTGAAAACTATGAATAAAAAAAAAAGATTATATCAAAGTATTGCCATTTTTTTCTGGTTTTCAGTAAAATTTTAAATGAATTCTCCGAGATGAATTGTTTTGTAGATTTGGTTTTAATATCTTCAAAACAACAAGAAAAGCAGAAACTAATGATTGAATAAATTATTACATTACAAATTTCATCATAATTTGAATTTTAAACCCAAAATTCTTCATCCTGAAAATTTTAATTCAGAACATGTAAAGCAGAAGTAATTTCATATAATTTTCCATGATTATTTTCTTTATTAATTTTACCTTCAATAATTTTATCATTAATTTCCAAATCTGAATAATTTGTAGATAAGTGAAATATTTTGTAAGACTTTTTATAAAGTATCATTTGAGGCAAATTTGTCATTTCAATAAAAAATAAGATTTATCATTAACTCTGAAAAGTAAAAAGTTAAATACAAACAATGTTATATGGTTAAAGTTGTAAGGCATTACCTCAGATTGATCAACAGAAAACTATAGTATGTAAATTTAGATCAAAAAGACCCTACTGATTCCATAATTTTTTTGAGTAGCATGAGCAATAAAATTATGAGGGTTCTTCTAGAGTAGCACTACTCAATGAGGTGGTATGCATACTGGTGCTAGTATGCAAGTAATCAACTGCTGGTACATGGTGAGTTTCCAATTTCACATCTTATTATAATGGAGATTGTGTGTTTTTCTGTCTGTAACCGAAACTATATTATTATACAAGTCACAATTCCCTTAATTATTTACATTACATTCTCCATGATTTTATTTTTATTTAAACCTCAATTATTAATAAAATTGTTTTACATTATTAATACTGCTGACCATATCTACATACTAAGAACATACATTTCTATTTATATATACAACAAAATAGCTGTTTACAGTGTGTACGGAAGGCTAATTTGCATATTGATCTTAAAAATTTGATTTTAATAAATATATGCTTAGTTTTATTGATTTCTAATTGCTTGGTTTTATCTTATTGAATATGAGCAAAAATCTCGGGGATAAATCTTAAAAGAAATTCATTAACAAAAAGAAATAACTGTAATATTATTTTTTACTTCCTATTTTAACTAAATAGTTACACCAGGAAAATTTACCAATGAAAGACGGGAGTAACGAAAATGATGGAAGAGTTAGTTTCAAAGTTGTTCTATTTGTCAATCATACCCCCTCTGTTCCAAATCTTTTTATTTACATTCTTATTCAGTTTCATTAGCCTTTCTAATTTGATATGATATTTTAATATATTAAAACTTAAATACTTGCACCCGGAGGGTGCATATATTTGCTAGTTATCATAATATATATAATATGTAATGTAAAAATGAAAATGCATAAAATGTTTCTCTATTGTTTAATATTATTTTTTTCACATGCTGTGATACAATACAAAATATATAAATACTCAGGAAATGATCATAAATCAAATAATAATATGGCATAAATAGGGTACAAATCTGTGGCACATTGGGAAAATCTCCTACCAATATGTGACATGAAATAATTTGAGAAGCATTGTTTTAGAGTTTATAGATGAATGGGATTAAAAGAACTAAAAGTGTGTAAGAAATTCAAACTGATCTGACTAAACTCTCAAAGAAAATATTTTGCTTTCAGATAAAGTAGAAACATGCTGCTAAAAGTTGCAGACAATCTTAAACAAGAAGCACCAGAAGTATTTCTTGCAAAGTGAATGATTTTTGTTTTATCTACAAATATCTATGCTTTTCTCATTCTAAGAATTCTGTAAGATCTTTAAAAAAATTAAAATATCAAAAAAAGGAAAGAATTTGATTCTTTTAATCACAATTAAAAATGTGATTCACAGTAAACGTTAAAGAGTATAATTTAACAAATATTCATGACCTATAAATTGATATTAATGTTGATTATTATATTAAATGTAGATTGATTGATTTTTATGGCATGTCAACGTGTCTAGGGTTATTCTATGCTTAGACGTTAGGGAATCACATTCATTGTACATTCATATTTATATGTTTTGAGCAGATGTTTCTTAAAAGAGTTTCATGGTCTTATTGAATACAAATGATTTTTAAACAGATCTATTTGACCCATACATGAGACCTTATCAGGTACTACTACTCCAGGTCTGAGACTACCTTTAATTGATCATAATTTTTCTTCTTTATTCATTAATGTCATCTCCACAGGTATATGTGCTAAGAGTTTCATTCAGCAAGCAATGTCTAAACAAAACTAATTTTCTTTTGAAAGAATTCATTTGAAAATGCAACAAACTTGTGACTAGTAACATTAAATTAACCCCCAAAAGCTTAAATCTAAATGAATATATTAAAACTGAATAAGAATTCTTCATTCCTAAAGAAAGGCAATTGAAACAACTATTACTGTTGCTGTGATTAATAAGAAGTGAAAGAAACCAATGTGGAGAAATTGAGAAATTGTTTTCATAGTAAAACCACTTAGCAGATACATGATACCCTTTTCTTCTCTTCCAGGATCCTTTTTCAATTGGATCCTCTTATAGGTGAAAGAAAATGCAATTTTATATAATTGTCTTATTTATCTCAAAAAGGAAAAAATGAATGGTATGGACCAGCAAATCATTTCTTTAAAATATCAACAAATAAATTAAAAAAAAAACTTTAAAATATTATTTGTTGAAATCACCTGAAAAGAATTAATGTAGAATATTATACTTTATAGAAATAACAAACAGTTACTAACTTCTAAAATTGACATCTGAACAGAAAATCAAAAAGTCTAAAGTTTAATTGCCAAAGCAAAGTACTACTACTGTACTACTAATAATAACAATCTAGTACATTTTATCATATCAGCGGATCACATGAAAGAAAACAAAAAGATAGACAAATACTTGGACCTTGCCAGAGAACTAAAAAAACTGTGGAACATGAAGGTGAAGGTCATATCAATTGTAGTTGGTTACCTTGGAACAGCCCCAAAGGATTTGCAAAAAAGAATCTTGATGAATTGAAAATCAGAGGAAGAATCAAAATCATACAGACCACAACACTGATGAGATGGGATAGAATACTCAGAAAAGTCCTGGAGATCCGAGGAGACTTGCTGTCACTCAGACTCCAGTGAAAGATCACCAGATAACACTAGTGTGAAAAACTCACAAGGAGTAATATAATCATAAGACAGACTACATGTGTCAAGAAAATGACATAGTCAAATTATGTGTCAAGAAAAGAAGGAGGAAGAGGACTTGTCAGCATTGAGAATTGCAAAGATGCGACAATTCAAGGACTCAAGAAATACACACAAAAAAAGCAAAGAAAAACTAATTACAACAGCAAGTAACAGCAATTGCAATATATGGACAAACAAAAAAGCAACAAAAACTAGGAAACAGAAATGGGAAGAAAAACAGCTATATGGATACTTCAAGCGACAAACTGGAGAAGTTGCACACAAGAAGACTAGGACATGGCTAAGAAAGGGAAACCTCAAGACAGAAACCGAATTTCTTATAATTGCAGCACAAAACAATGCCATAAGGGCCAATCATACCAAAGTGAAAATAGATAAGATCCAACAAAATAAGAAGTGTAGGATGTGTGGAGACAGAGACAAAACTATTAATCACATAATAAGTGAATGCAGCAAACTAGCACAAAGAGAGTACAAGACTAGGCACAACTGGGTGGTATAGGTGATCCACTGGAAATTGTGCGAGAAATTAAACTTCAACTATATTACAAAATTGTATATGTACAAATCAGAATCCACCCAAGAGTATGAGACTCATAAAATTCTCTGGGATTTTGAGATGCAAACAGAACACCTAATCCCAGCCAGAAGACCAGACCTAGTGTTAATTAACAAGAAGAGAACTTGTCATCTAGTGGATTTTGCTATCCTAGCAGACCACAGAGTGAAAATAAAAGAAAATGAAAAGATAGACAATTACTTGGAGGGTAAAGGTGACACTAATTGTAGCAAAATATTCCAATTGGTTAATAGACTTAGTTTAATTAAAAGTGAAAATAATTAAATGAATGATAATGATAAAATCATTGCTGTTGTTAAAACAAGAGCATAAACATTATGAAGTAGATTGATTTAGAACATTGGAGATTTCAATGGTTCAAGATATTTGACAAGAGTAAAACATAAAAATAGTTTAACTTGGAACAGTGGGAAATTCTATTGACTTAAACTGTAGATTGAACCTAAATAGTATATAAGCTTTTTCTCTCCAGTTTTACTAATTGATTAATATTTGGCTCATTCTTTATGAATATTTATGTAAAGATGTGAAAAGACATTTTATTTCCATCATTTTAACATCTATTTCAAACTAGACATCTTTCATTACTTAATTTAAACTATTTAATTTCATAGAATTAAGTCTAGATAAACTTCATCATGTAAATGATTTTTCTAACTCTCCACAATTTGTTCATAAATGCTAAGGTTTGTAATTTCATAAATGCAAAAATAGATTATTTTTCTAAGGAAAAAAAATTAAAGCTTATTCGACTGAATAATGAAAAGCTTTAGGTTTTCATTAGTTAAAAAATAAAGTAACATTTATTAATAAAAACATTAACAGAAGCTTAAGAGTATAGAATATGCATAGGGACATCAATAAATCCATAGAAATATAAAAATTTATTTATTTTACATAGCAAACATTATTTTTCAATATCAATATCAAAACTCTTAACTCATGGTGAATATTAATCCTATAGATTAAACCTAATATAGTGAAAATTTAAAATCAAAATTCAGTCAATAACTATATCAGGCTAAAAATCAAATTGATCCACCCATGTAATTATCTATTATTGCAAATATAGAAAATTAAGTCATAGAGGATTATAATAAGCACAATGAATTGAAATATTATAGCAAAAATATCCCAATGAATCAATATTAAAATTAAAATTGAAAAATAAAATAAGACTTAAATGCCTTTTAATGCCTGTTAAAGGCTGTTTGTATTTCACATACCACTAATACCTTTGGGAAAGATATACATCCAACTATTCTCCATCCAGCTATAGGTAAATAGTAGAGCAGACTGGGCTCTTTAACCTTGAGAAAGAAAACTCTGAATTCAAACCTGTGTCACATCCTACTCATGCGGAAGGGCTGGTAAATATGTAAGTGCCTTTTAATATGAAAAATAATTCAGTTGCTACTATATGAATGAAAATTATAATGACTAATTTGATGAGAAAATGAATGAAGTGTTTCCAACAAAACAGTCAAGAAACAATAAAAAAACAACAACAAACAAAAAAACAAAGAAACAATGAAAAAAAAGAAGATTTTTGAATGAAGATAACCTTGTTAAGCTGACCACATTTAATAGTGAGTAAAAAACATTAAAACTGGCTAGCCAAAATAACTATAAAAGCAAATAGAAAAGATTAGCCGACATTCACTAATCCTGTAAAGTGAACATGATGACTTGACATAATTAGAATTCAGCTAATGTACATTTTTCATTATCATAGGTTAAAAAACAAGTCAGGATGTTCTTTTTTTTCAAAGTCAGCAGCCTACCAACAGAATCCCAGTGGGGGTATCTGATCCACTAAGTTCTATTCATAGTATGCACTGGTTATTTTCTAATGATCCAAGAAAAAGATAAACAATAATATTTACTGATGAGCCTGATGTGGAATATGAAAGTAGGAATACTTTTTTTTTCTCCCATTTTCTTTTCATTTATTTAACTTTTCATCATCATAATATAATGAGAGTTTTATATCTCAGTGTTTTTCATGTGTCAATCAATATATCTGACCTCATTTAGGAAGACTGACACTGAAAATAGCTCAAATGTCAAGGTAAAACAAAACCTTTTATACTCAGTTTGCACTCATTTTTTTTAATGATGCAAATATTTTCCTTGAATACATTAACTATTCTAATACAGGTCAACATTTAATCATTTAGGAATATACTGAAGAATAGATAACATTTTTAAAGGGATTTTTTGACATTTCATGCAAGGCATTAAACTCTAAAGGACTCTTTAAGATTTATGTAAAAACATTCATTGGGGTTAAAATACAAAGAATAACATTTCTATGTAGAAATTGATTTTCTCTTTTTGATGCCAGTCTTTTCTTGACTTAAAATTAATGTTGTAGCAATGAAGAATAAGATCATTATTCAACAATTTATCATTTTTTATTATTATCATTATTATTATTTTTGTTGTAGATCTTCGAATAGTAAATGAGAAAAAGGAAATCATTTAAGAACAAGATGTGTCATATTTATGGGAGATCAGAGAACATATCAGCCAGAATGAAGTGATAAAAATTAGGATATTGGTTTAAATCCTTCAAGGAATAATGACAAGATATCAGAACTTGAAAAATAGGATTAAATCATTCATCACATTTATCTTGAAAGATGCAATTGTAGAATTTTTTTTCAGCCAACTTTGGCGCCAGAAATGCATCTTATGAGAAATAACATATCTCACAATGGATTGAAAGTAAATACTAAACATTGTCTAGATTTTTATTAAATAGATATAAAGAAGGTATGCCATTAAGCTAAAGGTAAACAGAATAGATTTTGACAATACACACAATGTAATGGTTATCATTGTAGTAAATGGACACAGCAACATGAGTTCAAATTCTGGTTGAAGGTGGTTGCATTTCACATAGCACTAATACCTTTGAAAAAGGTATGAATCCAATTATTTCCCTTCCAGTTATAAGTAAATAGTAGGGCAAACTGGTGCAACACCATGAAGCCAAAAGGTCCAGAAGACAGCAGCGGCCATAAAGCTCCGGCACATCAACATCTTCAGGGACAGCCTTCACATGCAACATCTGTGGTCGAGAATGTTTTTTGAACATTGGATTTTACAGTCACAGGAGGCGCTGTAACTTCAGGGGCACAAAAACAATATTATAGTCTTCCAAGACTGAAATGCCAATGAATGAGGGCAGACTAGGCTTTTTAACCTTGGTATAGCAGCTGGTCTAGGAGAAGGAAAACTCTGAATTAAAACCTCTTAAACTATGCTTAAAACATCGACCTTGAGTTACATCCTGCTCATGCAGAGGGGTTGGTAAATACACGCACACACACACACACAGACACATTTTATATATAACCAATTCTAAAACAAGGTACAAGATACTTGGTTTAAAATCCTGTTATTCTGATAATTCATCTTTTTAGATCATGTGAATAAAACTTGAGGTTTGAAACAGAAAGCTGAAAAAATCAAAGCAATTTTTCTTAATGAAATTATATTCATTTATTTAAATGTTTCAATATTTATAAAAAGTGATTATTTTAACTAATTCAGTTAAAAAAAGGGAAATAGTTTAAAATTTGAGAAAATCTAAAGGAGATTTACTTTTGTCAAAATTTACTCAAGATAAGAAGTAACAAATGTTAATATGGTTCTATATTTATCAATTGGTCTTAGTAAGGTATTTATAAGGTTTAGTAAATATGTCTGAATTTGTATCTGATAAGAAATTGTTTAATAAATCTTAATAATTAGATATGAACATAATTATTTGTCTGAAATGAAAATATTCAATGCATTTTAATTTTGCTTTATGTAGAAAATAAATTTTCTATTAAAACATGCAATTATCTTTCTAAAATAAAATTAACAAAATATTGAATGTGAAAAAAGTATTTCCTTTATGTGATGAAGATTATGTTAAAGAATGCAACATGAAAGTAAAAGGTGAAGAAATTGGTGACAGAAAATGTCTGACTCTTTCTCATAATGTCAAATTACAGACAAAGAATTAGTTTTCTTATTTATTCAGTTAAATCAGTTTTATTTTTAAGAGGTAGAAGCAGAAAGTCTATTAAATTAAAAGTCAACTCAGGAGAAATTTCTAATGAAAAACTGAAAATTGTAAGACTAATAAATGCTATGAATGTTTGTTATTCAAGCAAAAAAAATCAGAAGAAACCTTTTCAATTTACTCTATGTTTATCAGCTTCTAATTAATTTTAAACATACAATTATGGCTTTTAAATAAAAGCTGTAATTCAAGCAACTAAACTAAAGATTGAAATTTAAAAGAGAATTGAAGCATGATTATTAGTTCTATTAGATTGAAAATCCTCATTATTTGTAGACTGACAAAAGAAGGAACTGGAAAGTACAAAAAAGAAAAAAGAAAAAGAAAGATAAATGACAGTGAGTCAAGGAATTAGAAACTTCACAACCAAGCATGAATAATTTTGTTAATGTATTATGAATATTTTATTGAAGGATCTTTGTAAAAAAAAAAGAAGTAAAAATACAACTAAACAGTTAATGTTACAAATCATTTTTAGTTTTTTCTAAAAAAACTTTTCTATAAACATTTAATTATATAAATAAAAATAAGGGAACTTAAGGCAAAAAATATTTTAAAATTCAAAATAGGATCAAAACAAATAAGGTTTTTGATGGGAATAGAAATTTCATTGCATTTAAATCTGTAAATTAAATGAATAGTCTTACTATTTTGTAAGGGATATTAGAAAATGATCAAAATAAATCATTTTGAAAGGAATATTTGGATATTATAAAACCTAAAGATACAATTCGTAAAACCTTTTTAATAATTTGATAAATAAACAAAAATATATAAAAAATTTTAATCACTTATATATTTCAAATGTTTTCCAATGTAATAATTCATTTTTTATTGATTGTTTTTACTCTCATGATCAAAACATATTATGATCACTAAGTTTCTAAAGCAATTTTCATATAGTGCTAATACCATTGAGAAAGGTATGAATCCAACTATTTTCCTTCCAGCTATGGGTAAATAGTAGGGCAGACTGGGCTCTTTAACCTTGTTATGGCAACTAGGCTAAGGGAAGAAAAAACTGATATCAAACCTGTTAAACTCTAATTAAAAAATAACCTTGTGTCACATCATGTTCATGCAGTGGTTGGTAAAAGCATAGAGCAATTTTCAAATCAACCAATTGGATCAAAACTTATAAGGATTTTGTAAAATTCATAAGTGACAAAAACCCAGAAGAAATTGAATGACGTGTTGTTCTTAATTAGAGATGTTCTTGGGAATTTCGGAAAGTTTCAAAAAAAAAAATTCCTACTAATTCCAATGAGTGGATTAAATTTAAAACAAACAAAACCCAAAAAAACCTGTTGTCAATTACAAACTTCCAATGTTAAACTTTGAATTACCAGAAAAAAATTGATTTGAAAATTTAAAAAAAAAAAAAAAATCTCAATTTAAAAAAGAAATTTCTTAAAGTGTGCAGTAGTTAATTTGAATTAAGATTCAAGCAAGTTCAGTCATTGTTAAAGGAGATTATTTGAAAAGGAAACAATATTGATTAGGGCTTTTCAAATAATTAAAATGTTGCAATTTAGAGAGCAACTCTCAATTTCAATGTAGCTAATTTGTTTTCATTTTCAATTCAAAATATTAATTCCATTAAACCCATAATTAATTGCTAAATTACAGAGAGCTTCTAATTTTAGATCAAATAAATTTTCATTGCTAATTTTATATCCAATAAATTAAGATTTCTAATTTTATATGAAATTAAAATCCTTTTATAGAAGCAGATAAACACTTTTTTATTGAAGATATAGTATCAGATGAAATAAATTGAAGGGACCATGTTGTTTAGAATAATCAGATGTGGGCAACATAAAATGTCAGAAAGAATAAAAACTGCAACAGAAAGAAAAATGTCATAGACAAATATAGCTGTAGAGTTTTTCAGTGATCAGATGAAAATGTCATATTTCTAATTCAATTGCATTTGATAAAAAAACAACAGATTTTAAACATGTCAATGGAGAAATGGCATTAGTTTTTACTGATATTTAATTTTTAAAAAGGTTTCTTTTATCTGACTTTTTGAATAGAAATCAAATGTGGTTCTCTGTATTCTCTTTGTAGTAATGCCTTCAGACAAGTCATGTATTCACTCCTCTTTTCCAGCTATGAGTAAATAGCCTTATAAAGGTAATCCATATTTGGCATTTTATAAGTCAGAGATTATTCCTTGCTACTGGTACCATGTAACTCAGTACAACCTTTTGCATGTTATTTGGAGAGGAGTTCAGCACTACCATGTAATATCTATTGCCCTTTGAGATGCCATAAAGGGGCATTACTAAGTATGATACTTAATAGGTTAAGGGACATGTTCATATCCAATTGTGATTCCTCTATTGCACTGTTTGTATCTAGATTTTGCTGATTTATAATGGATGAAATATGAAAAGTTAACATTAAATTGGTTTACATTCCAAATGTCATCACAATCTTAATTAGCCAATGACAAAATTACTAAATAAAACAAAATTCAATATCCTTGATCCTGAATTCTAAACAAAGCAATCAATGTTATATTAAATGTTATAAAAAAACCTCCACATGGTTCCCCCCAAAACAACTGAATTAAGATTCAAGCAATTTTAGTTCAGTTACTGAAATTGAAATGATGTCTTATAAATTGAGAATTTCCTCTAGCATGATATGTTCAAACTTACTGCAATGAGCACTAAGACTTTTCAAATGAAATCAGAAATCCAAAAACTTGATAGGGCATAGAAAAAAGCAATTAAGAGTCTCCTACTCTTGAAGAAGATAATAGATGAGTTATGACAACTTGATATACTGTCATAGGTTATGTGGCTTCTTCTTTTATTTTCTACATAACTATTTGAAAAGTAGGGTAAAGAACAAAATCTGAAAAATTACACTTTATTTCATTGTTAAGTATGCATTTGAATAAATTCTGTGACAATCCATTCAAAATAATGTCTGGAAGACTAAAGACACCAAATAAGAAATGGGTACTCTGAGTATAATATCACAAGCAAAATGATGATTAGAAACTTTAGATAGTAAAAATGGAAATAGAAACATTTAAGCATGAACAAATCCAGGATTTTTTAAAGATGAGGTAATAAGACTGAATTAAAAGACTAAAAACCACACAGAAAGAACATTATTTTATGGATAACAATGTTTCAATATTCCTATCAATTTTGTAATTAGGAATTTGGTAAAAAAAAAAAACAATTTATAAATAAAGAGATTCACTAGTGATTCTTCACTCAACATTTTTTTTTACTAAAAATATAATGAATTGATAATTAGTAAATAACCTTTGTTTGCAATGGATTCTAATTGGAATTGTGTGTTTCTAAAGAAAAAGAAAATATTGTGTAATTCTATTCAACTCATGTGCAAATTTCTCCAAGTGAGACACTATTTTTAAACTAAAAGAAATGGATGAGATAATTATTGATAAATTTGATGTCATTAAGAGGATCATATATGAATAATTTTTCAAAGACAATTAATAATAGTTTTATAATATCAATAATGATTGAGTTTATAAGTAAAAGTCATAAAACTTAATCTTTACATATATAAATAGATAATATTGCAAAATCTAATCAATCCAACACCTATTGGTAAAAAGAAAAATGTTCCTATATTGAGCATGAGACAAACATTTTTAAACTGATGATGGAATTAAAGTTATTGATAAATTTTTAGCCCTTAAGACACCAATAATAATACTCTTGGTATGGTGAGTTTGTGAAAATGCTTTTAATATTTGTTGATTGTCTTTAATGAATCATTTTTTTTTAATATCCAAGATTGATTTTTCAAGAAGTTTGAACTCCAAGATTCTGTAATAAAATTGCATTAGTACTTGTTAAATTATTTGAGAACAATATTGTTAAGTAGAAAAAAGTAAAGTCTGTTGGATTATTAAAATCTTTAACAAAAATAAGTAGAATCAAAACTTTAAGACAAGTCATATACGTGTGTGTGTGTGTGTGTGTGTGTGCGTGTGTGTTTTATGACATCAAATTTATCAGCCTTTATCTTTCAATGGTATATATTCTTCTGCAAGGTTGAATACATCCTGATTCAACAAGTGATGCACATCTGAGCATGATATACAACAAAATTAAAGGATTTAATTTAGTTTTCAGTCATTTCAGGTAGAATTGTTAAGAAATCTTTTTCCTCTTTATGAAAATATAATGTGTAAAGAAAATACAATTTCTATCAAAATACTCCTGACTATTCTGCAAAATTTGTAAGTTGGCCAAAATAAACTAATAACTTACTATAAAAAATGAACTTGTTTTACCTTAAAGTTAAAGTTTATCAAATTAGAGAGATCAAATATTTGCCATTGTTTCATCCCCTCATTTATTCATCTCTTAAAACATCTGAGGGTGTAAAGGTTACATCAAACACTAGTCTGCTATTTGACATCCAAATCAAGGACAAAATATCTTTCAATTGTAAAGTTGAATTTGCACAAACAGAAAAATGTACTTAAAGATGATAGTGAGAGATTAACAGACATTCAAATATTGTAGAAAGAAAGAAAGAAAGAAAGATTGGAATCAAATTAGAATTTAATTATTCTATTGATCATAATTAATGGGATTCTCAGGAAGAAAGCATTTCTAGATTGTAAAGCAACTAAATTGGTTTAAAATTGGAAAAGTAATAAAATAATAGGCTTTATTTAGTTCATTTAGTTTGTTTTCAGGTAGAACTGATTATGCCTAATTTAGTGAACACTATAATTACTAGTTAAACATAAGATTCAATACTTTTGCTTCCTTCAAGTTAAAACATTATGTAGAAAGAATTTTTACTTAAATAAGTTTCATTGCCAAATTTGTTTAGAAAGATTAAAAATTAAAATAAAATGAAGAGATTAGTGAAGATAAAATCAACAACAAGAATTGCTCTTTGGATACATGAAGTCTTAGCAATTAAAAGGAAAATAGTCTTCAGTTTTTGGAAGTGTCACTGGATTTGATTGGTCAAGAAAAAATTAAGAGCAGATTAGATGGGGATGTTTGGTGCATATACGACCATAACAAATGTTAAAGGTTTTTTTTCTTCTTCTTTTTGTTGGGGTATCTGAAAACAGGATGAGTGAAATCAATGAAATTGTTTTTCAAAGTTGATCAGATGTCAAACAAGAAAAGTGAAGAAATGAAATTGGTTTAAAACTAAAAAGTTTCTAATATTCAAGAAAAACACAAAAGTGGTTAATGAAATAAAAAAAGGGTTTTTAAAGTATGATCACAAGAAAAGAAAATTAAATAGAAAAAATTTGTTTAAAAACAAAAGCAAAATGGCATTAATTAATATTATTGTCAATAATTAATTAATGAATGTTTGAATTGTATGATTTACAAATGGAAAAGTAAATATTGATGTTAATTTTGATAGATGAAATAGATGAGAAAATTTTACTTATGAAATTAATTGATATGTTATATCTAAAGTGGAATGCAAGACAATTCATAGATCAAATGTTTGGGCACTTGTGGCATAATGGTTATTGTCATAGAAAGTGGACTCAGATACCCAAGTTCAAATCCCAAACAAAGCTTTTTGCATTTCTCATAGCATAAATACCCTTAGGAAAGCATGAATTCAATTATTTTCCTTCAGGCTATGGGTAATATAGAAGAACAGACTGGGCTCTTTAACTTTGGAATGGCAACCGGTCTAGGAGAAGGAATACACTGAATTCAAACCAGACTTGGAGAGAGATGAACTATGCCCACAGCCAAACCAGGGGTATTTGTGTGTATTCACATATGTTTTTGTCAAACACCTATAAGTATTTACCAAAATTTATCATTTCTTTAAAGTATTTTCTTAAAAAGAGGATAAAATAGAAATGAATGTTTATATTCACCCAATCTACTTTTTATAGTTTTGTGTGTTATTTTTTTCTTGTTAATTTTTAAAGGTAATTTTAATATTTTCCCTATCCATGCTTACTGAGATCAGTTCAATTAAAAGGGTATCAAGTGCTCAGTATAACTGCAAGGAATTCTGCTTTTGGTAATGTTATGGTAAAAAATCTACAAGAATAGAACTGTTTTCATTTAGTTTGGATTTATTTGTTTGATGTTTATTGAATGTGAAATAAATTCCTTACAATAAATAATGGTCAGTAAACAAGATAAAAATCCTGAAGGATGACATCAACATTAAATATAGTGAGAGAAAATTAGATCAAAATACAATCTATCATTATTACAATATTTGTATTAGGTTCATAGAAGGCTTAATGGTTAAAATATTTTAATCCATTTCTAATTAAAAAGGCAAAGAGTTGTGAATGACCATTTTGAAAGCATTGTCAATTTGAATAAATCAGTTTCAACTGATGGGAATCTTTTGAGCCATATTGTTGAGCAAAGGATTCTGGGAATGCTAAACAAACCCATTGACACAATAACATTGAAATGCCTTGAGAAGAAGAACACTTTGGTTTCCTTCTGATTACAAAAATTCCATACCATTACCTTTCTCTCTACCTATTTATTTGTGATTCCATTTCTAATTTTATCTTTATGAGATAAATTATTCAAACTGCAATTAAATTTTAAGTGTGAAAAAAAAAATGAAGATTTTTCACATTTATTTTGATTCAATGTTTTCCTTTGTTAGTATTTTTTTTTCATTTACTTGCTGCAACAACATAGTTGTTTTTTAGATCCAGATAACATCAATGGGATCCAGTTCTCCATTTTGATAATACATCTGCAATAAATTCACTATTAGATCATCATTTTTCTTTTTTTTATCATTCACAAGTATTGAAATTGGCTCCACCTTAAATGTTCTCAAATAACAGTCAATTAAACCTTCTGATGTTGGTGTCTAAAACCAAGCTCACATAGGTATTTGCCTATCTTATTCACCACAGGTAGGATGTGACATAGGGTTGCAATCCAGTAAGGAATAAACTTGCTATTCAGTAGTAATGGATATGTGAGACTAGCTTACAAACCATTACACTACAATAAGATGCCCTTTAAACCAAGCTCAAGTATGTTGATATTTTTCAAGTTATTTTTCAACATGATCTTGTTTATTTCTTTATACAATTTGAAATATATATTAACATAATCATTTTTGTTTCATTAGGAATGTATGTTAGACTGAGTAAATGATCTGCATTGCTTACTAGCACAAGTAACTAGATTGTAAGCAAAGGTTAAGTGCTGAGAACAAGCAACCAAAGTCAAAATGGATATAGCATTTTAATCAATTAGATACAGCATTGCCAAAATAAATCTAAAAAATACTAGAGTTTATTGATATTCCTAATGTTGTTTTTTTATTACTTAAAATGACATAGTGTTAGAGACTTATATTATCTATAAATTATTCTGATAGAATATCATCATCATCAAGTTGGGCTGATAGCATGGATTCCCTTGAGTCTCTTTCTATTATAATAAATATTAGATGCATTTTGGTTTTTGATTTTATGATCTTCAAGGACATGCACTGTTATATTTCAACATTTAAAAGCTATCAAATCAGTTAAAATTACAACCAAATAATAACTTATTATATTGTTTTGAGAAATGTAAAAAAAAATTTTTTTATTTAAATAATTTATCAAATATGTTATTTATTGTTACAATTTAATCAAATGTTTCTGATGTGAAAAATGTTGGAGATTCTGTTCAATTCTAGGAGAATATTTGGGCAGGGTTAAATTCTATGTACTGCTTATATTAGTTCTCGGAAGTTGATTCTATTGTGCGAATGCTTTTTTAGGGGGCTGGGTGGATGGTTGTTTTGCTAGTTTATTACCATATAAAGATGATTAGGTATGAGAAAGTAAAACTAGTGACTGAGACTTGTAAATGTGCAGGGAACTGCTCTAAACTAGTAGTAACAAGTTGTATAGTGTTAAATAAAGTAAGGGACCAAAGGTTATGAATCTTTTAATCAGGAGAAAAATACATATATATATATATATATATATATATATATATACACACACACACTATGTAGTTTTCATATATATTTCATTTTAATTGTTTCAGTTTGTTCAAAAAGACATTTTCATTTTATTTTTCTTATATAAACCTACAGTAATATTGAACAATTAAAGAGAAAGATATTCTCTATACTTTGGTTTAAAAACAAAAATTATCTTCAAATTCCTGCAGTTTAAAATTTAAAAATAAGTGTCATTGTTAAAACAACTGAGGAAATTTTTACATAAAGTGAATTTGAGTAGATGACATTGGATTAAGTATTAATGATAAATGAAAAATATATATAATCAAGAATATACAAAATATCAATGATATAAGATTTACTAAACAATAATCCTGTTGATATTTTAGAAATATTTTTAATTAAGTTACAATTATATAAGTTGATATGCTATCAAATTCTTTACTGTCAGATTTGAATCAATTTTGCTAATGTATATCAAATGATGATTTTTCTAAAAATTACTTATTAAATTCAATTGACAACAGAGCAAATATACATTACAGTCTACCATTTTAACTTTTCCAAAGGAAAATTAGTCAAGATTTGAAAGTAATCTAAATCATGATAAAAGAGTTTTACAAGGTAAATATAATTTCTTGAATAAAAAATACCCTCTCCACACCTGCCAAAAAAATAAAACATCAACAAATCTCTCTGTCTTATTTAATTATGATTTAATTAAAATGTGTAAATGAACATTGAAAAATTAAAAAAAGAAAAAATATGTGAAGAGAAAACATATGTTCAGAAATCATTTAGCTTTTATTTTCAAAAAGTGAAAAAAAAAATTAAAATAACTTTACATTTAAATGATTTTAAAAACTACATTGGAATAAAGATACATTTCAAAAATCCAACAAGTGTTAATGAAAAAATGAAAAGCAAATGATATATTTAACTGCTTGGTATAAAAGAAAGTAAAATATGGTATCTTAAAGAATATCATAAAATTATTAATGAAATTCCAAGTGCAAAGATTTGCAGAACTGCTAATTTATTTCCTCTCATTCTAAGCTTGCCTCTATCATTTAAGATCAAACATTTGCCAGCCACTACAAATGTATTGATTGGCAACACACACTCAGACACACACACACACACACACATACATACAGTTCAATGAGCAGTGATCAAAGTCTTTTGACAAGAGAATGCCAGGGTGGCAGTAAAATCATACAAAAATACTGATTATTAGTACTTGGTACTGGATTTTGCTTAGAAATGAAACTCTTCTTTCTGAATTTCCTTAAAAAGTCAGAGATTTAAAAGAAGATATATTTGAGCTTAATTTTAAAAGTAATTACTAGATTCATCATTGGAAAAATAGATTAGCTAACATCTATTCCTTTCTTTTGTTCACTGTAAACGAAATTAATTCAATCACATTTCAGATATTATTAACTTTAAAAAATATATTTTTGTGCTGAATGTTTTTGAAGTACAAAAATGTATCTTAGATTTTTATCTTAAACTTAAAGAGATTTGTCTATAAATCTAACAAGTGTTACAAGAATCAAAACTGAACATACTTTCATAAAAATCTATTAAGAGAATTAAAAGACATTTTTAGCTAACTACACACACACAATATATATATATATATATATATATATATATATATATATATATATATATATATATATATATATATATATATATATATATATATATATATATATATATATATATATAAGAGAGAGAGAGAGACAGACAGACAGACAGACAGACAGAGCTATATAATTATATAAACAGTATAAAGAAATAT
>CM042164.1:86671907-86699407 GCA_023376005.1 Doryteuthis pealeii | reverse complement strand
AAGAAATGTTAAAGTAGTTGTTGTCTATCAGGCTGAGAGAAGATAGTTGAATAATAAAAGATGGAAAACACACACACACACATATATATATATCCTGTCTTTAGTATAAGCTGATCCCTGATCAGCCATGGTGCGAGCAATCCAAGCCGCATAGATGAGATGCATTATGGAAGTAAAACTGTTTAACCTGCAACAGCAGCACACATTAACTGCACCAATCAAATAGATTCCATCTTTCAAAATCAAATCAGAGGAAAGGGGAAAAGTGGCCTACATTAGAGAAATAACTATTGAAAAAAAAAAGACATTTTTCAAATGAATGGAAAAAAAATAGATAATGTCCAGAGATTTCAAGACATGTACTTAGATATAGATAGATATAAGTTTAACTGACAAAAAAAAAAGATGAAATCAGATTCCATAATACAGAGATTATGTATGATTATCTTGGAGAAAGCATCATTTTCAACACTTTTTGGCACTATATTTTTTATTACCTTTACTTATACACAATTATTGATTATTTTTCTCAAGTCAATTCCATTTGAAGTTCTTTTCTCTTTTTTTAGGTGGGAGTGAATCTGTTTTTGATTACAAAAAATAAAGGGATAAATGGATTAGAAAATAAAAAAATATCAACATAATACATTAATTTGATAAAAAAATTGTAGAAATATGCTTCTTTTTCCCTTTGTCTAAAAATCTAAATCATTCACAAATGTTTCCATTTTAAATTTCATTTTTTTTCAACTCTTGGCAATGATTAATCCAAAATATCAAATTCAAATATCATTAAAAAAAATACAAACACAATGAATTCATATAAATGGAAGATGTATTTTCTTTTTGCATCCTACTTGTTAGATGAATGCAAATAGATCTCAATATATCAATACACAATTTGATTTACAAAAAAAAAAAAAAATGCTGGAAATGTTTCTTCTTTTCACCAAAAAAATCAAAGTAATAATTCTATGTATAAATGTTAAAAAAGAAAATCTGTTTTCCAAAGGAGACATACAGAATTAGTAAACTCTGAAAATGAATCCTCCTTGATTTATTTCTCCTTTTCTCTGGTTAACAGTAGAGGTGTTTTTTTTTTTTTTTTTTTTTTTTTTTTTTTTTTTTTCAAATTAGAAACGAACACTCATAAAACAACGGGAGATAGTTTAAGATTTTGAGGGTAGGAATAGATCTCAGGAGAAAAGTTGAACTATACTTGTCTGTTACCCTTCATTTTAGTTTATCTTGAAATAGTGAAAACAAGCGCTAATGGTATAATGATTTATGGCTATTGAGTAGTGAGTTCAATCCTTATTGAATGCCCCTATGCTTGTGTACTTTGCCAAAATTAAGTAATGCTTGGTAAACAAGTGTATGTGTGTGTATGTATATGTGTGTGTGAAATCTTTGGCTCATAGTAAAAAGCCTTTTTAAAAAAGGGTTTGTTTATTTTTACAACTAATAAATACATAAATAACAACTAATCACAGTTTAATGCGTATGTTACACTTACACTACCTCTGGTTTCTTTGTTATGTGTGTGTGTGCACGCCCGTGTGTGCGTAAATGTATACAGTATAACACCGTAATGGACACACACACACACACACACACACACATATATATATATATATATATATACACACACACACATTTACGAGGGTCGACTGAAAAGTTCATGGGCCAACCAAGATACTCTCATGGTCTGACTAAATGAGATTTATTTTTCAATAGTCTCCTTTGAGGTCAGACACTTCTTCCATCGGTGTTGCAGTGCTTGGATCCCATTGGTCAAAAAATAATCAACAGCAAATATGACGTCAGCCTATGATTTTTTCAGCCCATCTTCCTTTGATTAATAATAATTAAAAAAAAAGGCCTATTTTGTTGTGATCTTCTTAAGAAGCCCAAAACCTTGAAATAATCTTTTTCTTCAATCAGGTGACTTGGTTTACCGATTAGAACGTTTTATGAGTGCACAAACACCCGATAGTCAGGATCACAACAAAGTATCCCCATACTTGTAAAATCCTTGTTTTGTTTTGTCTATCAATTCTCATAGATTTATTCTTTATGCTAATTAAACAGGGTTTATATAGTACAAATCAGACAGACAGGAATTCTAAAGGAAAAGAACCAAAAAAATAAAGCAAATATACATGTTCCTCGATGTACATCACACACACACACACACACACACACACACACACACACACACACACACACACAAATCAAATGACATTCAAATGTGAAGAATTTGTATATAAACGGAAAGAATGAATGAACAAGGATGCCCACGGTAAATGTGTGAGTGAGTTAGTGAGTGTGTGTGTGTGTGTGTGAGAGAGAGAGAGAGAGAGAGAGAGAGAGAGAGAGAGAGAGAGAGAGAGAGAGAGCGAGCGTTTAGATATGTGTATGTGCACGCGAATGTATGTGTGTTTTCGTGGGTACGTGTTATTCAAAAGTGCGTGTACACCATCGTGTACGTAATTGTTTAGTGTGTGTGTGTGTGTGTGTGTGTGTGTGTGTGTGTGTGTGTGTGTGTGTGTAGATGTATGTATGTGCGTGTATGTGTTTAGAAATGTGTATGTACGTCTATATATGTCATGTATGTATACTGTACATGTGTATAAACGTATATGTACGTGAAAACATTGATGTGTATGCGTGTGTATATCTGTAATTTGGACATATGAATATGTATGATGTTATCTTTTAGATGTGTGTGAGTATGTGTGTGTGTATTACTGAAAGATGAATGAATATTTGTTTTATTTATTTATTTTCTTCTGTTTTACTTGCAATAAAAGTCGACCTAGCAAAATGCAATTTTGTCAGGTGAGAAAAATAAAAACATACGAATCGCTTTTGAAATTTCTTCTTTCCTTATTTTCCCTTCAACTTAAAAAAAAAAAAAAAAAAAAGCATCGCATAAAATTAGGTGTTTTCTTTTTTTATTTAAGCAAAGCAGAAATTTCATTCAATCAAATTCGAATAAAAATTTTGAATAAAATACAAGAAAAAGAAATTAAAACAAAACAAAAGAATAAAAAAAAGCAAACAATTTTTGAAACAATAAGGAACGAATGTTTTTCCCATTCAAAGAAAATCGTGAGGAAAGATTTCTAAACACAATAAAACCTAAAAAAAGGGGGGGGGGATTTTATTTATGTTTTTGTATTTTGGGGGAGGGAGAAAAGATCCTTTTTTTTCCGAAAGAAAATAAATTGAATTATTGTCAGTGTCAGGCTAAAAAGATTTTTCCACCAGGAGAGAAATGGGGAAGAAGGGAATTGCCGAAATAAATAAAATCTTTTTCTTTTCTTTTTTTCATTTCAGGTCGAAACTAATTGAGGAAGTTAAGTCAACTCATAAAGAAGAAAACAAGAAAATAAATAAATGATCTAACCAGGAAATATTCACAAACAAAAAACAAGAGACAACCTCAGATTTTTAATTGGAAAAAAAAAAAGGAACTAAAATGGAGATTGAATTTATTTATCCAAAAGAAAGAAAGAAAAAAGAAAAACGATAAAGATTTGTGTTTTTTTCTTGGGGGTGGGTGTCTCAAAATTTTGTCAACGTTTTATTTGCAGAAAATCAGCCAAGAAATAAATGGGACAGAAATTTATTTAACATGTCCCGAAAGTTTTTGTACATTTGAAAATGTTAATAATAGATCATTCGGACAAAACTTTTTGGGACATCGGTCAACACGGCCGGTGATTTTCCATGATTCTGTGTTGAATATAATTGAAGAAAAAGGTTTAAAATAAAAGTGGATTTGAAAAGCTGGTATTTTTAAAATGATTTTTCTTGTCTTGTTTAACCATAAAAGACAATGAAATTAACATAGAGAAGAAGAAGAAAGGAAATGAATGGAGAAGACATAAGAAGAGAAACGTCCATAATTATTGAAAGAGGCAGACGACACAAGATGGGAGCCCAACATGACGACCACGACCACGACGATGAAGAAGAAAACTATTCAATTTTAGATCCATCTTTTAATATAAAAACGACGATGGACATTCAGTTTAGGGATTAATTATCAGTAAATTAGAGAAAAACCAACAAAATAGACTTTATTTAAAAATATATTGGTTCTGAGAGATAAACATTAAATTCGATTTAATTTAGCGGTTTTTAAGATGGAGCGACGATCATGACGAGTGACACAATGTTTGAAAAAGCAAAAACACAAATGTAAATATTATGAATAATAAATAAATAAAAAAGAAAATGATAGAATGAAAAGTAAATAAATAAACTGTCGGCTTTTGGGATATTAACGAAAAGGATAATAAAACTATCCATGATTTTTACAGAGGTTAATATTGAAAAACAAAACAAACTACATATTATGATTAATAATTATTGCATCGATCTGGGGACGATGATGACGACAACATTTACAATATTGTAGCAGGATTTTTACTTTAAAAATTGCAAATAATTTGATGAATAAATGTGTGAAATTATCCTTTTTTTGCGAATGAAGAAACAATATTAATAAAAAAAAAAAAAAGGAAGAAAAGAACTGTCCCAAAATTGTCATCCAATTTTTTTAGTTTTCTTAATTAAAATCGTTGTCAATTTTTGGACATTAATTTCATTAAAGAAGCAACGTTTTTTTGTAATATAGCTATTTTTATTTAATAAAATAAAATAAAATAAAAAATTAATCGATTTTTGAAAGAATAACCAAATTATTTAAATAATTTAAGAAACAAATAGCGTTTTGTTTTTTTTCCGTTTTTTCTTTTTCAAAAATCAAATGCGTTTCTCCGAAAGATTTAAAAATATTTTTACTCCGTTTTTTTTTTGTTTTTCGAAAAAATGATCATTAATTTCATTATTTTCCTTTTAAGACATAAAAAAAATGTTTCATTCTTCAATTAAAAGAAAAATGTCTTAAACTGCAACAAATTTGCTAAGAAGAAGATATATTAGAATTTCATTAAAATCAATTATTCTCTCTTCTGGTTTTTCTTTTTAATTTTGTCGACACTTACCTGAATTATTCCTGCCCTTAGAAAAGGATAATAATAATAATTTTTAACAACTCCTGTCGTCGTCTTCATCGGTTTGAACGTCCAGGAAATAAAACATCACCGAATCCAAAATAATTCATAGAGAAACACAATTTTTATGGACAATAAAAGGTGACAAATTCGGATTCAGTCCTCTAGTAAAACTGTACAATATTTGATGATGGCTGGTGTATATGTTTTTTTTTTCTTTAATCTTTTCTTTTTTTTCTTTTCTTTTTCTTATTTCCTTTTTTTTAATAATATTCTGTTGTTGTCTTTTAGAAAAGATTCACAGTAAATAATATCCTCCTTGGTGGTGGCTTTTTTCCCTGTCGGTCGGCGGTGGTGGCCAGCAACAATTTTTCGCTTTCATCTGTTTCGATCGTTTTCCTCTCTCACCGAAAGAGAAAGAGAGAGTGAGAGAGAAAAATAAAGACAAATAGAGAGGGGGATGACAGAGACGCTCAGCCCGCCTAATGCTATGTGTGCGTACGTGGGTGCGCAATGCTCTCTATCTCTCCGTCACCCTCCAGTCATAGTCAATGTGCAACAACATACCCCTCTCTCTATGCACCTGCATTTCACTCGCAATCTTTCTCAATACCCCTCTCTAATCATCTCTCGTGCATCGAAGCCCCTCCCTCTTAACGTCTCATGTGTCTCACTTCGCTTGATTCTTCTTCTTCTTCTTCTTCTTCTTCTTCTTCTTCTTCTTCTCTTCTTCTTCTTCTTCTAGCCTCTCTCTCCCTATGTTCACTAATCTTTCTACTCACTTTTTAATTTTCTCTCTCTCTCTTCTCTCTCTCTCTCTCTCTCTCTCTCTCTTTAGGTATTGATTTTTCTCTCCATCTCTCTCAGTGGTCGTCTTTCCTCCCATTCTGTCAGTGAATGTCTCGCCTATTATCTTATTACCACTCTTGTGTTTCATCTTCCTTTTTTTCATCAATTTCATTTCTCTCTCTCCGAAACGCTTTCTCTTTCGTATTACTCTTTCTCTCTCTCTTTCTTCTCTCTCTCTCTCTCTCTCTCTCTCTCTCTCTTTCTCACCCACATCCCCCTCTCTCTATCTTTCGCTCAAAAAATGACCATTTCTTTATTTTCTTTATTATTTCCTTTGCTGAATGATTCGTTCTTTCAACAAACCAATTTTCGATTTCGCTTTTCTACCGATTTTTTAATCTACATTTTTTCTTATATTCTCACTTTCTGTCTTAACAGAATTTTCTTCTTTCTCTTTCATTCTCATTTTTTCTTATTTTCCATTCTCATTCTTTTTTTCATCACTTCTTCATTTTTCTTTTTCATTCCTTCATCATCTCGCTTCACACTCACTCACAATTTTTCTTCTTTTTTTTTTCTTCCTTTTCTTTTTACGTTTACCTGTGCATAAATTTTCCCTTTCTCATATGATTTCCTGAAATTCTTTCTTTAAATATGCACACACTCGTCACAAAGAGGCTTCTTTTTTTTACGCTTAAGGTAAAGTTCTTTGTTTGTTTGTATCTTTCTTTCTTTCTTTTTATTTCTCTGCCCTCCTTCCCACTTTTTTCTTTTCTTTTTCTTTTTTTTTTTTTTTTTTTTGAAAATAAAAGTGCGCTTTTCGTCTTCTACGCTCACGCGCAAACACACACGCGCACGCACACACACACACACGACACACGCACACACACTCACAGAGTACATACTCGCACGCACCTTTCTTACCCTCTGCCTACTCCTCAAGTATCTCCTTCCCACCTACCAACGGCCGCAACTAAACACTGTCGTTCATTACCACGATAGTGATGATGATGACGACGATGATGATGGTAATACTGCTGTCCTCAACCTCATCACACTCTCACTCATTCACTCATTCACACTCTCCAACAGTACGCATCCCCCTCTCTCTTTATTTCTCTCTTTCTCGCCCTGCCGTTACTGCTATTCCCCCTCCCTCCTCCTCCTCCTCCTCCTCCTATTCCTCCTCCCTCTCTTGACTGACTGCAGTGAAAGCCCTTTACCCGCACAAGAAGTACCGCCACCAACTTTCACTTTCTCCCTTCCTCCCTTTTAAACTTTTACCATCGCGGCCACCAATTCGATAGAAAGGGCAGCAGAGCGAGTGAGTGCGATGGGCACGAGTAGCAGTTAGCTATAGTACTGGTAGTAGTAGCTCGTTTAGTAGGAGATGACGTTCTTGCTGAAGATGATAAAAAAAAAAAATAAAAAAAGGGGGAAAAAATTACAGTCGTCACGTCGAACTAGAGCTTACTTTTGAGTTAGTTTTAAAGCAATAACCAATTCAGTTTGTCAATGTTCGACATTCTTCGATATGACAATGGTCAGAAAAATTGATCATCATTTTATTATTATTATTATTATTATTATTATTATTATTATTATAGAGTTTTTCACACCAGCGTTAGCTGATGGTCTTTCAATGGAGTCTGAGTGACAACAAGTCTCCTCAGGTCTCCAGGACTTATTATTATTATTATTATTATTATTATTATTATTATTATGAGGCTTTCACACCAGTCATAACCGGTGTTTCACTGGAGGGTGAGTGAAAGCAAGTCTCCTCAGGTCTCCAGGATTCTTCTGAGTATTCAAGCTGATCCCAACAGTGCTGGTGTTTGGAGGGTATTATTATTATTATTATTATTATTATTATTATTATTCCAATATAATAATAATAATAATAATAATAATAATAATAATAATAATCAACAACTAACTAGGAAGATTGCTAATAGAAATACTGTTATTACAATTCCTACTGTGACTTCTACTACATATGTAAGTCTATAAGATACTAATAATACTGCTATTTCTCTAACAGTGGCACGACTGATAGCGGTTATTAGGATAACAATTGCAAGCATCGAACAGCCAATCAGTGAATTTGATTGATAGATACACGCCTGATACGAGTAGTAGTTGCATTCAGGGCATCTTGCAGTGGCCAACATCCAAATAATTATTATCAGTATTATTATCAATAAAAATTATCCTCTTCATCATTATTATCAATACCATTTCTGTTGAACTCTCATATATTCTCACTATCAATATCATAATAAAATTCATCATAACCAATTGCTAACTACATACAGCAACAGATAGTTGATCTTGAAATTGCAGTATATACATATATTCTGCTTTTCTTCTTTGTTTATATAACAACAATATATATGAAAGTAATTTGTCTATTTATGCCATCTCTCTGGTGCTTCTTACCTACAAAATCTATATATCACCTGCTGATTATTATTATCATCATTATTATTATTATTATTATTATTTTTATTATCTTTATTAATTTTGTTAGTTTTTCACACCAGCGTTAGCTGATGGTCTTGCTGTGTGAAAAAACTAACAATAATAATAATAATAATAATAATAATAATAATAATGATACTGATTCTCACTAATAATAATAATAATAATAATAATAATAATAATAATAATAATAATAATAATAATAATAATAATAATAATCAGTAGGTGATATATAGATTATTATTATTATTATTATTATTATTATTATTATTATTATTATTATTATTATTAATCAGTATTATTATTATTATTATTATTATTATTATATTATTATTATTATTATTATTATTATTATTATTATTATTATTATTATTATTATTATTATTATTATTATTATTATTATCATCAGTTTTGTTATTATTAATATTAGTTGTAGCATTATTGGTTTTCATGTGACTATCTGTTCAAACTTAAGGTTAAACCAGAGTAATACAAAGAAAAAAAAAATGGTTTCACCTTCTCCAAGAACGACATCTTAGAGATTGAGTTTCAATTAAAAGAGATTCCTTTTACAGGGTTGCCGTCTTAAGATGAAGAAGTTTTGACCGTTCTTTGATGCTGCCATTTATACAGAGCTTTTAAATCTTCAGAGAATAGCAAGAACTTGTTGCTTCTTCTTCATCATCATCATCATCATCATCATCATCATCATCATCATCATCATCATCATCATTATTTTCCATTTTCCCGCCATCATCTTATTATTTAAGGTTTTTACCTTTAATCACAAGACTTTGATTTTAGTTTTGGATGTAAATTTTCTACCAACACAAAGAGTCGACAAACTACAGATGCACCTTTTACTAATAGCAGCTGGTGAACTATTCACCAACATTCTTAAATTCATTTTTTTTTCCTACATTGCCATTGTCTGTTGTATTTAGATGTTGCTCTGTGCATGAATATCCACACCTTTCATCTTTTTTTGTTAAATATCTTTCCTCATCATAAAATTTGATAATGTGCCATGAAAGTCTGATTTAACATGAACAAAATTCCTTTTTAAAGAAAACGTCGTATAAAAATGAATAAATAATCTATTCCAAAAGATAAGTAAATGATTATTTAGTCGATGTTTGTTATACAATGGGGAAATACAGTGATGATCAGGCATAGTCATTATTGTGATATTGATTATAGAAAGGTGTGTATTTGCACATACACACACACACACACACACACACACACACGCACACGCGCATGCACACACACACAAGCACATATGTGTGTTTATGTCATTTAAAAATCACTTACATTCAAATACATATTTGTTTTATATACAGTCAGAGAAAATAAAGAATAAATACATATATAGATAATGACATTCACAAGTACAAACACAACACACACACACACACACACACACACACACACACACACATGCATATACACAAACACATATACACACACTCACATATGTATTTATGTCATTCAAAAAATCACTTACATTAAAATACATATTTGTTTTATATACAGTCAGAGATGATAAAAAATGAATATGTATATAATGACACACTAACACAAACACATACGCACATACACACACACATACACACACACACACACACATGCACATGCACACACACACAAGCACATATGTGTATTTATGTCATTTACAAATCACTTACATTCAAACACATATCTTATATACAGTCACAGATAATACAGAATGAATACATATATAAATAATGACACAAACCCACATACATACACACACATATACATGTTTATGTCAAATAACAATCCTTTACAAGCACATATTTGTTTTACATACAGTCAAGGATATTTAAAAATGAATACATATACAGATAATGACACACACACACATACACATACACACACACACACACACACACACAATGTACATATCTGCTGATTGATACTTGTCTTTGAGTAATAATTAGGAAGTTAATCTCAAACAATTCCTAGTGTATGTGGTTAGTTCTCACTGAGAGCTTTGATATAGTGGCCTTGTACCAGACTAAGTTATTGTAAATTTATTTCTCTATAGATATATATGAATAAGATATAAGATATGTTTATAAAATATAAGATATTCTTATGATTCTCAAATATCAGTGGTTTGGGAAAGAAAGAAAAAAGAAAGAAAGAAAGAAAGAAAGAAAGAAAGAAAAATAAAGAATTTATAAAGAAAGAACGAATGAATGAATGAAGAATGAAAGAAAGAAAGAAAAAAAGATTGAAAGAAAGAATGAATTAAGAAATAAAGAAATAAAGAAATTGTGATTGTAAAGATCCAATAGGAGAAATGGTTGAAAAGATGATTTTGAGTTGAACAAAGAATTGAATGAAAAGAAATGAATTTATTTCTCTTTTGTTTTCCCACACAGGAAATTCTTTTACTCAGATAATTTCTAAACACACACACACACAGAACAAAATCCTAAAATCCTAAAGAAGGATCAACCAACAAATAAATATGGAAAATCATAATTAGTAATTAAATAAACTGTATGTCTTTATAACACATATAACAAGTATATGTGATTGTGTGAGTGTTTGTGTAATTGAGTGTGTGTGTAATTGAGTGTGTGTGTGTGTGTGTGTGTGTGTGTGTGTGTGTGTGTGTGTGTGTGTGTGTGGTGTTACTTGTGTTCAAATATGCCAAGAAAGAAAGGAAGAAGACAAAGTGTGTAACAAGTAAATACCTGCAAGGAAGAAAAAGAAAAAAAAAAGAAAAAAAAAGGTCCCCTAGATAAATTAGGTTATAAAAGGAATTAAATAAGATATAAGTGTTTAAATATAAAATTGGTTGGGGCTGGGGGCTGGGGGGTTACAGAGGTTGTCAATAGCAACAATAAGTCGATTTTGAAGAATTCTACAAAATAATGGATTTTTATATTGGTGAATTGTTCATGGTTGATTTCCTTACTTAACTGCCATAAGGAGTGAAGAAAAATAAATGAATAAAGAAAGATTTGTCTTTTAAAGATTGGTAAACTATAAGATAGTTTGATTTCCTTGCTCAGGTAGAAGGAGTGGTGATACAAAAAAAAGAGAACAGATAGTAAGTAGTTGTGGTTGTAGGGATTTCTATTGTAGTAGGAGAAGTAGCTTTCTGCTTCTACAGGGTCTGATACCAAGCTGGACTGACCATTCTAAGGAAGGAAAATGAAAAGAACCTGCTAAATTGTTCAATACTTATTATAATATTACTTGAGTGAAAATCAACACCTTTATTCAACAAGTCACAACCTTAAGGTGGTTGAATGTACTTCAAATCTTAAATTCCTTGCAGCTGTGGATCCTATGAGTACAAAAAAATGAACACTAAAAATACTTGTCTCAAGTTTTTGTGCTCATGACAAGGCTTGAACCTAAATCGACTCAGTCAAAGATATCTTTAACAAATATGTCATGACACCTGTTCGTATACTTCAAATATTAATTAAAATTTATATCGATAAATATGTAAAATATCAAAGTGAAGGATTTATATCAGTTTGTACGGCATCTAAAATAGTTATTCAATGTTTAAATGTGTGGACAAAGGTTTGAACTGAGATCAGCTGATTCTGAAAAGGACATCTTTACCAACTAAGCCTTCCCTTTTGTAGTCTTAATTTGTCCAATTGTTGCGTCTTGTCATTTGTTTTTAGAAATTTTAGATTAAACAAGAAAGAAATGTGTTGTAAAACAGATCAAATAAAAATAGGTTTGTGTTTCCATTATTATTATTATTATTATCATTATTATTATTATTATTATTATGGAGTTTTTCACACCAGCGTTAGCTGATGGTCTTCACTGGAGTCTGAGTGACAACAAGTCTTCGCAGGTCTCCAGGGCTTATTATTATTATTATTATGAGGTTTTCACATCAGTCGTAATTGGTGGTTCACTGGGGGCTGAGTGACAGCAAGTCTCCAGGACTCTTCTGAGTATTCTAGCTGATCCCGACAGTACTGTTGTTTGGAGGGTATTATTATTATTATTATTATTATTATTATTATTATGGAGTTTTTCATACCAGCGTTAGCTGATGGTCTTTCACAGGAATCTGAGTGACAACAAGTCTCCTCGGGTCTCCAGGACTTATTATTATTATTATTATGAGGTTTTCACATCAGTCGTAATCGGTGGTTCACTAGAGGCTGAGTGGCAGCAAGTCTCCAGGACTCTTCTGAGTATTCTAGCTGATCCCGACAGTGCTGTTGTTTGGAGGGTATTATTATTATTATTATTATTATTATTATTATTATTATTATTATTCCAATAATAACAATAATAATACCCTCCAAACAACAGCACTTCTGAGTATTCTATCTGCTTTATTATCAGTATCATTATTATTATTATTATTATTATTACTATTATTATTATTATTATTATTATTATTATTATTATTATTATTAGTTTTTGCTGGCTTTTTAATTGAAGAAATATTTGAAGAAAGAGAGAGAGAGAAAAAAAAAGAGATATGATTTCAATAATAAAAGATGCTAGGTGGTAGGTAAGTGTGGTGACACACTAATTATAGAAGATGGTAAAGGAAGAGGAGAAATATTAAAGAAGAAAGTCAGATGAAGCATTGCAACAACAGGTAGTATTAGTTGTAGTTGCTGAGGGTGAGGGTCTGGCTGAATCATGGGTGGGTGGGGGTAATGGCTTACAGATCAGCAAAAGATCATTTTTCATATCTTCCTTCACAAAAAATATATATATATATATAAATAAATAAATTATCTGTTATTATTTTCTTCTTTTTTTTTCTTTTATAATTTTTTTTATCAGTCATTTTGTTTTGATTTTATTTGTTTTATTTATTTTCCAATGTATTTTTAAATTTCTTTTTTAAAAAAATAAGATTTGAATTTCTAAAATCTGTGTAAATGAACAAACTAGGAAAAAAAAGAAAGAAGGAAAATAGAACTCGGATTTAATAATAATAATAAAAAAATATGGAAGTAATATTAGCAGTGAATTTTCAAATTAGGGAAACATGAGATCAAATCCAGTTGAAGGTATATATACAAGTGTATTATCAGTATAATGTAAAGAATCAAATAATATTTAGCCTAGCAAAAAAAAAAAATAAATAAATAAAATGAAATAAGATAAATAAATAAATGAATGAAATAAAGTAAAAAGAAAAATAGAATTTTGCAGTGTAGAAGCAATGAAAAGATTCTATCTTTCTTTCTCCCTTACTCCCCCTCCTCCTTTTTTTTTTTTTCACTCCCACCTTTCTCCCAAATTAACAAAAGATTGTTTTTTTTTTGTTTTTTTTTGTTGTCTTTTTTTTGTTGTTCTTTTCACCTACCTGTAGTAAGATGCAAAGCAAATCCAACATAAGGATGACTGAGGTTGTAGTAGTGGTTGTATCTGTTCTTCAGTTAAATATTTGTTTTGACCCCCATTCAACAAGGAGGGTTTATATACAAACGAATGACAACCATTGGAGAGAGAGAGAGAAATTATCAGTTATTCTCTCTCTCTTTCTTTCTTTCTTTCTTTCTTTCTTTCTTTTTATCTTTCTTTTATTTCCTCTTTCTTTTTTTTAAAAAACCTTCCTTCTCTATCTTCTTCACCCTCCTCTTCTTTTTCAGTTATTTTTTTCTTCTTTCTTTTTTCCCCTCACACTGACTGTCTATAGCACTTGCTATATATGCATATGTGTATCTGCATGTAAACGCTCTGTTTTAGCAATAGACAAATCAATACGATCCTGTTCTATAGCCGAAGAAAGAAGAGAAACAGTTTAATATGTATTTATACTTGATAAGAATCCAAATAACAATATATGCGCAGCCAAAAATGTCAATATTTACTGCTGGATTTCTTGTTGTGTGTGTATACACACACCACACTCCAAGAGAACATGGGCAAATGCGTTACACGGTAGTTTTGCCTGAGCTTTTGCCTCACGTGCATGTGTGTATGCGTGTGTATGTGTGTGCAGTGCAACTTAGAAGAAGAAGAAGCTTACATATATAATGAGAGAATTTTTGGAGAGCTCAAAATCCCACAACAGGAATCTCTGTTACAATTCAAAATTTCTGCTTTTCCTTTCTTTATTTCCTGTCTTGTTACACATATTTATTTAAATAGAATAAACAAACCTAAAATTAATCTTCTTCTTCTTCTTCTTCTTCTTCTTCTTCTTCTTCTTCTTCTTCTTCTTCTTTCCTAATGATGCTATAAGGTGTTTTTTCCCCTGGGATCATGTGACAGCAAGTCTCTTATCATTATCATTATTTTCACTCCCTCCTTACACTTCTGGCTAATTCTAACAATAATCATTATTATTTCATTCCCTGTGAGTTTTTCACAGAAGTATAAGCTGATGGTCTTTCAGTAGAGTCTGAGTGACAGCAAGTCTCTTCAGTTCTCCAGGACTCCGCTGAGTATTCTAGCTGATCTCAACAATGCTATTGTCTGGATGGTCTCAATTATTATTATTATTATTTCACTCCTATGAGTTTTTCTCACCAGCATAAACCAATAGTCTTTCGCTGGGGTCTGAGTGACAGCAAGTTATTCAGGTCTGCAGGACTCTCCTCAGTATTCCAGCTAATTTCAATGATGCTGTTGTCTGGATGGTCTCGATTCTTCCTTTGATTTCCAGTCTTTTTTCTAAGCTTTTGGGGACTGTTCCAAGTGCCCCCACTACTATTAGCATCACTTTCTTCTTCATATACCTCAGTTATTTTAATTCTCTAGCAAGGTCTAGGTATTTGTCTATCTTTTCTCTTCCTTTCATCTTCACCCTTTGAGTTTTTCACATCAGCATTAGCTGATGGTATTTCACTGGAGTCTGAGTGACAACAAGTCTCCTCAGGTCTCAAGGACTCTTCTGAGTATTCTGGCAGTATTCTGGATGGTCTCAATTCTTCCTCTGATTTCCAGATTTTCCATTCTTTTTTCAAACCTCTTTGGGGCCGTTCCAAGTGCACCAAATGCAATTGGTATCACTTTCACTTTCATATTCCATAACTTTTTCAGTTCTCTATTTGTCCATTTTTTTTGTTTTTCTTTCAGCTTCACCCTGTGATATGCTGGAACTGCAAAATCCACCAGCTGACAAGTTCTTTCTTTTTTGTTAATCAACACTAGGTCTGGTCTTCTTGCTGGGATAAGGGGATCTGTTTTTATCTCAAAGTCCCAGAGAGTTTTATGCATTTCGTTCTCAAGAACAGATTCTGGTTTATGCATATACCATTTTATTGTATGGTCAAAATTTAATTTTTTGCATAATTCCCAGTGGACCAACTTTCCAACCCAGTCATGCCTATTATTATTATTATTATTATTATTATTATTATTATTATTATTTTACATCTTGTGAGCTTTTCACACCAGTGTCAGCTAGTGGTCTTTCACTGGAGTTTAAAGTGGCAGCAAGTCTCTTCAGGTCTCCAGGACTTTTCTAAGTATTTTAGCTGATCTTAAGAATATTGCGGTCTGTATGGTTTTGATCCTTCCACTGATTTTCAATTCCTTTAGTCTTTTTTTTTGTCTTTTTATTATTATACTCCATGAAACTCTCATTTCACACCCACCTTCGCTGGTGGTTCACTGGAGGCTGAGTGGCTGCAAGTCTCCTCAGGTGTCCAGGACACTTCTGAGTATTCTAGATAATCTTAACAATGCTATTGTTTGGTTGGTCTTGATTCTTCTTTTGATTTCCAATTCACCTAGACTCTTTTCTAAGCCTTTGGGGACATTTCCAAGGGCATCAATTATGATTGGTACAACCTTTACCTTCATATTCCATGTTTTTTTTTCAGTTCTCTAGCCAGGTCCATGTCTTCTCTCATGCAATCTCACTAGTTTGATGCTTGAAGTATCCATAGAGTTGTTTTTCTTCCTATTTCTGTTTTCTTGTTTTTGTTTTATTTGTGTTTGTTCATATGTTGCAGTTGTTTTTTTTCCAGCTGTTGCAATTAGTCTTTCTTTGCTCTTTTTAGTGTATTCTTTGAGTGTTTAAATTGTTGTATCTACACAGTCTTCAATGCTGGTGAGACCTCTTCCTCCTTCTTTTCTTGACACATATAATTGGTCAGTGTCATCTCTCAGGTGTAATGTCTTGTGCATTGTCATAAGTTTCCTTGTCCTTTGGTCCATCTGTCGGACTTCCTCTCTTGTCCATTTTAAGAATGGTCCAGAGTATCTTTCAAAGGGGACAGCCCAGGTGTTAATTATTTGCTCCTTTTGAGTTTTCACATCAGCATTAGCTGATGGTCTTTCACTGGAGTCTGAGTGACAGCAAGTCTCCTCAGGTCTCCAGGACTCTTCTGAGTATTCTGGCAGATTGCAGCAGTGCAGTGTTCTGAATGGTTTCAACCCTTCCTCTGATTTCCAAACATTCCAGACCCTTTTCCAATCCTTTTGGGACCGTTCCAAGTGCACCAACTACAATTGGTATCACTTTGACTTTCATATTCCATAACTTTTTCAGTTCTCTGGCAAGGTCCAGATATTTGTCTATTTTTTCATTTTCCTTTAGCTTCACCCTGTGATCTGCTGGCACTGCAAAATCCACCAGTTGACAAGTTCTTTCTTTTTGTTAATCAACACTAGGTCTGGTCTTCTTGCTGGGATAAGGTGATCCGTTTTTATTATTATTATTATTATTATTATTATTATTATTATTTAATAATTATTATTATTATTATTATTATTGTCCTTCTTTATTTTGAAATTTATTCTTTTAAAAAATTTTTGTAGCAAGAATATTTCATAAATAACTATCAAATATAAAACAAAAATTGTCACCCTAAAATCTTAAATCTAGAAAGTCGCCTTTGAGTCAATTTCCTGTGTAGACTTTTTAAGTCATTTGACAGAAAGCTAACCAATCTTGACATAATTTTGATTTTAAAAGATTAAGATTTGGTTTTAAAACTCAACATGAAAACATGTCCTTGGCATATTAACTTGAACGAATTATGCAAATCCACTTTGATGGGAATTTTGTTCAACCTTCTTTTTCAATAGATTTTCTTCAACCTTTTTTTCTTTTCCTCTTAACAGGATTCTTTTATATATATATATATATATATATATATATATATATATAAAAGCAATTGGTAATTTGCTTGAAGCATTGTTAAGTATGTTATGATATATTAATATTTTGAAGGCCAGTACAATGCGTATGAAAAATAAAAACAAAAAGATGTTATTTTTGTCTTATCGATTTCGAAGCATGAGCTTCATCATCAGAGTTTATTTTCAGAAATGACGTGCTTATGTTTTTATCTGTGTGGTTATAATTTCTCATCTTATTTTCTTTATATATATATATATATATATATTATATATATATATATATATATATATATAAGAAGACCTTTATAAAGAGTCAAAATGATTTAATTACTAAATTTGACTTTAGATATAACATTTTTATACCTAAAATACAAGCACACATATATACAGACACAAACACAAATACACAAACAGACATATTCACACACACACACACACACTCACACATAAACACACATACACACACACACACACATATATATATATATATATATATATATAAATATTTTGCTTTATTTATAAATAAAGAGTGCTCAATATCATTTATAGAGCATATATAAGTCAGCATTTGAATGTATGTATGTAATTATGTATGCATATATATATATATATATATATATATATATATATATATATATATATATATATATATGGATACATAATTATATATATACATTCAAATGCTGACTCAGACATATATGTTTGAATTTACAGATTTCCTTCTCTTAGACTGGTTACTGTACCAAGGTTTAAGAGCCCAGTATGCCCTGCTATTTACCCATAGCTGGAGGGAGAATAGTTGGATTCATACCTTTCCCAACAGTATTAGTGCCATATGAAATGCAAACTTCATCCAGGATTTGAACTCATCTCATCATGTCCATTTCCTATGATGATAGCCATTACACACACACACACACACACACACACACACACACACACATATATATATATATATATATATATATAGATAGATAGATAGATTGGTAATTTTTCCGAGATGAAATAAAGGAAAATAAAGTGCTCAATTACAAATGTAAGAGCTTTATTTAGATCAGAGGGATGAAATAGTACCCTGAAGAAAGCAAAAGCCAGAAACCTTAGGAAGATGCTCACTAAAACCTCTGTATAAACAGTTATATTTAATAAATAGTATATATATATATATATATATATATATATATTATTTATTAAATATAACACACACTTACACACACAAGCACGCACACACCACACACTTACACACACAAACACAAACATAAACAAGCACCCCAAACCACACACACACACAGAATTTGGAAGACTCGAGACAGAACAAATTGAGCAACTGCTAGGACCACTTCAGTTCAAGTATTCTTCTGATGATGGGATTTTTCATCCCGAAATATTAAGAATAAAGTGACAGGTTAACAAACAACATTATAGTTACCTTCTTTTTTCTTTACACTTGCATTGTGACAGCCTTCAAAACCAACCAACAAACCAATATAAACACAATGCTCCAAGCAAATTACAAAACCTTTATATATATATATATATATATATATATATATATATATGTTGAAAAAACAAAAGATGTTTACAAAAGCATGGGATCATCAGGAGAGAATGTGCAACCGTTTCGGGGCTTTCCTCTCAACGGTTTTAAAAAGCATCATCGCCCCCCCCCCATCACTGATACATGTTGCTTTTTAAAACCGTTGAGAGGAAGGCCCCGAAACGGTTGCACATTCTCTCCTGAGGATCTCATGCTTTTGTAAACATCTTTTGTTTTTTCAACATATTAATTTCACACTGTCAGATTAAGTTCCATTTTTATTTCATATATATATATATATATATATATATATATATATATATAGGGGTAAAACTATAGACACGTGTTTCGAGGTATCACCTGAAGATATTTACATTTTTCTTTGTGGTAATGCCACATTAGGAAAAGACTTTTGTCTTGGTTAAGCAACAAGGCTTGGTGAAGGAAAACTCTGAATTCAAACCAGCTTCACTCTGCTTAAAAATATTAACCTTGGATCACATCCTGTCCATAGCAAAAACGCTAGTATATTCATACATCTATCAATGTATCTCTATAACTATTTATCTATGTAGTGTAGTGACTAATGTGCTCAACTGCAACATTGTAGTTAGTGAGTTTGAACTCTAGTCACTCTATTATATATACTAGCAAAATAAAATAAATAAATATAAAAATAAATAAAAAAACGCCCTCTGGGCGACGTAAAATAAATATTGCCTGAGGAGATGGAAGTTGAAAATTTAATATCAGAGAGTTTGTATCATAAGTAAAAGTAAAATCATCAAATTTATCAAAGGAGTAAAAAATAAAATAAATTTATTAAAGGAGTAAAAAATTTAAAAAATTGAAATGGAAACTTTGTTCTGATAACTTTAAATATATATCAAAATAAAAGAAACTATATATAGATATATAATACCAGTCATGTATTTATTAAAACTTGTTTAAAAACCAATGAGGACTGTCTAACATTGTATGCTCAAATTTTGAGTGTTTTATTCTATGTTATGACGATTTTAAGTAGTGTGACGTGAGCAGTGATGTAGTTTTTGTTACAGACAAAAACCCAGAAGCGAATCTCCATTATTAATAGATTTACCAACCCTTCCACACGAGCAGGATGTGACACAAGGTCAATTTCTTAAGCGGAGTTTAACAGGTTTGAATTCAGAGTTTTCTTTCTCCTAGACTTGTTGCTGTACCAAGTTTAAACATCCCAGTCTGTCCTATTATTCCCCCATAGCTGAAGGGAGTATAAGGGAGTTGAATTCATACCTTTCCAAAGGGCATCAGCGCTATGTGAAATACAACCAGCATCGTCCAGGATTTGAACTCATGTGGCCGTGTTCAATTTCAATAACGATAACCATTACAACACGGACTCATCCATATTTAAACTTAGAATACTGTACATACTAGTGTAATGGAGGCGTGTGGTGTATTGTTTACCGTCAGAGGAAAGAGACTCCTGTTTCTCTATTATTGTTCAATATATATATTTACCAACCCCTCCGCACGAGCAGGATGTGACACAAGGTCAATTTCTTAAGCAGAGTTTAACAGGTTTGAATTCAGAGTTTTCCTTCTCCTAGACCAGTTGCCTAACCAAGGTTAAAGAGCCTAGTTGCCCTACTATTTACCTATAGCTGGAGGGAGAACAGAATTCATACCTTTCCCAAGGGTATTAGTGCTAAGTGAAATGCAGTTACCATGTCCAGGATTTGAACTCGGGGCGACGAGTCCATTTCCCATGACTTTATCCATTACACCATACGCTTCCTAGTCACTCTATTATGTTCACTTTTAAATTAATACTCTTGGGAATGGTATGAACACCCTCATCCTCTAAGCAATGAGTTAAATAGTATCACTACTGTTCTTCTACAAGGATGGCTTTGGTATTAAATAAACATGAAGGTTGATATGCCATTTAACAAAGAAACCAAACCTGTATATCAATTTACCTCTCCCCCTCTCTCTATATATATGTGTGTGTGTGTGTGTGTGTGTGTATATTGGCTGTCAACTCGTGCACGAGTATGACCATTTCCTCTTCTTTTTTTTTCTTTCATACTTGAGTGCCAGTAGCATTTGACACTGTATCCTTGTGTTTTCTCAGATGACTCACCAGTCATATATATATATATATATATATATATATATATATGCATGCATACACAGACATTGAAACTCATACAAAACACACACTCACACAGGTGCATACACATGCAAAAGATACCATCTCTAATATTTTAAGAACTTTTGATCTATTTCTAAGAAAATTTTATACTTGAGAGAATTCTCTCAAATAGAAGTCAATTTTGTTTATTCTTAATAAAAGTCTAATCATCTTATTTTAATAAAAAAAAATGGAAACATTCTTAAAGCTTCAACATTTTTTTCTTGACGCACAATTTTTTAGCACATTTTTATGTTCTTTTCATTTGCAAAAAAACTCAATTTACTTACACTTTTCAAATCTATGTATTACAAAAATTCTCATTTTCTATCTCTCTCTCTCTCTCTCTCTCTCTATATATATATATATATATATACATATATATATATATAATATATATATATATATATATATATATATATATATATATATATATATATATATATATCATGATCATGATCATGATCATCATGTCACACTGTGAGCATATTTTTATTCATATTTTATTTTTTATTTTTATTTCATTCAACAATAAAAAAAATTCTCATTTTCTCTCTCTCTCTCTCTCTTCTCTCTCTCTATATATATATATATATATATATATATATATATATATATATATATATATATATCATGATCATGATCATATTCATCAGGTCACTCTTTGAGCATATTTTTTATTCATATTTTATTTTTTATTTATTTGATTCAACAAAAAAATTCTCATCTCTATCTCTCTCTCTCTCTCTCTCTCTCTCTCTCTCCTCTCTCTCTCTCTCTCTCTCTCTCTCTATATATATATATATATATATATGTATATATATATATATATATATATATATATATCATGATCATCAGGTCACACTGTGAGCATATTTTTTATTCATATTTTTAATTTTTTAAATTTTTATTTCATTCAACATTAAAAAAAATATGAACACAGCACTACACTATTAAAACATACCTGGGAAACTAAAAAATAAAAAAAATAAAAAAACCAAAACATACCTGAAATAAATTGGAAAATAAGAAAAACAGCATCAGTATACAACAACCTTGTCCGAAAATGCAAACTTTTCCTAGAAGAAAGATTAGCCATAATAACCTTTGCAAAAAGAACAAAATACTCGACAAATGATCATAACTTATATCAAAATGTAGGCATGAGAATAAATATTTACTAAGCCAACTAAAAACTAATAACTCCTTTGATTTAAAAAAAAAATTAGAAGTGAAGAGCAAACAAAAAAATATGTATGTAACTGTAACCCAACAAAAACAGCACATCATAGTGTGACTTTTATTAGAGCAATGCACTTAAAATGTACAAACTTAGAAAATAAAGTTATTTACAATCCAATCTAAAAACTTAATGATAATTTTGGGGAATTAGCATTTATGCTGAATGTTATCCTTTAATCATCAAACTTCTTGATATAACAGAAATAGCTATAAAACGCTATTTAAAATCTATCACTCTTTCCTTTATAGAACAGTTAGTATCGTGATGAACCATTTGGAATCCAATGGATTTGTGGGTCATCTAGCTTTGAAATTAAACTGAGAATTATTTCTCTGGATTTTTGACATATGAATACACCAATTGGACATATGGTGTAGTGGATATAGGCATTGAGTTAATACAGTTCTAATGAGTTATCTCTAGGCTGCAGGTTCAATTCTGGAGCTCTGGAAAGTGTGGAATACCTCTTCATTGCCATTTCTCAAAAAAAAAATATTTGATACCAAACAAGAATGAATCAAACAAAATGTCGTTGGCATAAAATAACCCAACAAGGGTTGAAATGCTGTAAAATCCAACCAACTAACCAAACAAACAAATAGAATAACTACAAAGGCTGTTCTATGGTTGACATTTTCAATTACAGATGAAATTGTTAATTCATTGTTTGGTTTCTTAGTTTAATGGAGTATTTAATACCAAAGTCATCCTTACAGAAGAGTAGTGGTACTATTTTTATATAGTAGGCTGAAAAAATGACAAAAATGCAAAGGCATTGTTCGTTTTCATCAACAAATTTCTTTAAAAAGTAATGTAATTCTAGATTTTGGAATGCATTCAAATTTGGTCTAAGAAACTGATAGTCTTTATTTTTTGTTTTTAAAAATAAATTTGGTATTTTATTTGAAATTAAAGATTCTTGTAATTTCTTCAAATTTTGAGTAAATATGCAATGACAGCAAACTTTTTTTTTTCTAAAACCACAAATTTAGTTGTTGTTAGAATTCAGTGAAATGACTCCAAAATCTCTGCACACCCACTGTTCTTGTTCTCAAAATTGTCAGTTCTCTCAGACTACACCCCGCAGCAAAATGTGTGGTAAATCTCAAAAGTAGAGGAGTTGGGTGCTGACCAGTATGATAAACTATCAACACAGTTAATGCACAATTATATGGTATCAAGTATTCCTAGGTATGACAAACTATTTGCGCATAGTTATATGACTTCAAGTATTCATATCATATATGGTGCAAGACCATGGGGAGCATCTAAAGAGGCTCAAACTCACCACACTAATAATAGCTTGCGAGATGAGATTGATAACTACTGTGAAATGGTGAGGATCACATAATGCTCAACAGATTGATATTTACTAAAATATACACGTGTGGTGTAATGGCTAGAGTCGTAGGAAAATGGACTGCATGATGCAAGTTAGAATCCTGGACGAGGCTGTTTGCATTTCACATAGTGCTAATACACTTGGGAAAGGTATGCATCCAATAATTCTCCCTTCAGCTATGTGTAAATAGTAGGGAAGACTAGGCTCTTTAACCTTGGCTAGGTAAACTGTCTAGAAGGAAAACTCTGAATTCAAAACCTGTTAAACTCAGCTTAAGCAATTGGCCTTGTGTCACATCCGGCTAGTGCAGAGGGGTTTGGTAAATATATTTACTAAAATATATATTAGTATATCTGACCCCACCCCCTGTTCCGGGTTCAATAACGGCCCCCACCAAATCAGCACATGAGTAGCACAGCTTGGGTAATCTGATCTGTGTGGTAAATCTTCAAGGAGCTGACAGTAGGCGTGGCACTCCAACTCAGCAAAAAACAACCTCCCTGGTCTAGCGCTAGTGAAAAGGGGATAGACTCCCTTTCTGTTCAGCTTAAGCAATTGACCTTGTGTCACATCCAGCTCGTACAGAGGGGTTTGGTAAATATATTTACTAAAATATATATTAGTATATCTGACCCCACCCCCTGTTCCGGGTTCAATAACCGCCCCCACCAAATCAGCACATGAGTAGCACAGCTTGGATAATCTGATCTGTGTGGTAAATCTTCAGGGAGCTGACAGTAGGCGTAGCACTCCAACTCAGCAAAAACAATCTGTTTAGCGCTAGTGAAAAGGGGATAGACTTCCTTTCTGTTCGGCTGATACTGACAATAGGCCACTCTGCAGATTTGACTTACTACTATAGCTGAGGACGGTAATGGCTTGTGAGATAAGTTTGATATCCACTGTGACATGGTGAGGATCCCATAATGCTCAACAGATTAATATTTACCATTAGGCACATATAGTTGGCACTGTTGTGGTGATGTAATTGATGTTTGAGCCTGATCGTACCATTGTAACGTTGTGGTATATGTTCACGCTACCCAAAAGCGATATATTCACCATACTAAAAAAGTCTTCGGCACGTAGCGGTCATCTTGTTGATAAAAAAGTACAACGCGAGAAATATATTGTCACAAGCTGCTAGCTTTTATTTCCAGGGCTCGCCTCGTGCGTCTTGTGGGCTGTGTCAGAGAGGAGGAAAGGCAGAGAGAAAGAGAGAGAGAACGCTGCTAGATTACTGTGTCAGGTCCGTACCCTACAACGTCGGGAAGCACAAAGAGACCAGTATTTTTCTTCGTCGTTCCACGTCACCACGTGACTTCCGGTTCCGGTCAACACCCAAAACTTCCGGTTGACACTCAATTCTCCATTCGGGGTCACGCCCCGGTCAAATCATCGTTCATCCAGTTTTGTGCTCATCACTGTTTTTTAAACCTTTACTATTCTTATTTCTTCTTCCTCCTTTTCTAATATAGTAGTTCCCACTCAGGATAATATCCCCATCTTGTTACAACCATTTTGCTTCCTGTCTTTCCATATAAGTGATGTTTGAGCCTGATTGTGCCATTTTGCTTGCTGTCTTTCCATGTAAACATGGCCATACCACTAGTAGTATGCACCAAGAAAGTGACGCAATTTCTCTGGTCAGAGGGAGTGTCAGGGGCTGAAATTCATTGGAAGCTTTTATCACTATACGGAGAGTGCACTACTGCATAGAAGTATGTATGAGTAAAACGAGAAGTTTAAAAGTGGCCAGACTAGCATGGCCACAAAGAGAGAGCAGGATGCCTGTCAACCTCCACACTGATGAGAAGATTCAGCTAGCTCGAGAGATGGTAATGGCAAACTGGCACATTATCATCCACAAGGCAGCTTGTTCTTTATAGATTAGTTGTGGCTCTGCCTATCAATGATGAGCTTGGTTACCATAAGACAAGAATGTGATTAATTTTTGAATCTCCCTCGGATATTAATGCGTCACAAGACAACAAATGGGAAGCACCAAATGAGACTCAAAACAATGAGAGTTAGTAATGGATTGTAAGATTAATGTAGACTATCAACACTTGGATCTGATCACAAGGATCCCCTATTGACTTGTTAACAGTGTTTATATTTTATCTTACTAATTAGTGAATGTTTATTTTCAATCTGGCAGCACCCAGCTTCTCTCCTTTTGTACATTCCTATTGTCGCACTTTTAAACCTCATTACATGCTCACCATTTGTAGTTCTGTGTTGTACTAGTATATTTTCACAGGAGAGCCATGGTTAACTCTTTGCCTACCAAATTTACCCCCATGGCTGTACCAAATTTTCATATGTCTCCTGCCTCAAAAATTGCTACCCGGTGACTATCAAAATAACGACCCTAGCTCGTCGTAATTCTTATTTATCTATTGTAATTTGTCGTAATTCTTGATTAGATATGAAGATGGATATATAGTTTGGAATAGACTGAGATAGATAGATAAACAAACAAAATAATATAGATAGATATGAACAAATGGAGATAGATATTTTCGACAAGTAAATGTATTATTGGGGGGGGTCGCTTCTTTTTTTGTCGTAATTCTTGTTTATTTAAACTAAAAACAAGACAGACATGAATAAAAGAAAATCTTAGTATTTAAAGTAATATAGATAAATATGAACAAATTAAGATAGATATATAGATATGAAGATGGATAGTTTTGAATAGACTGAGCTGGGTCATTATTTTGTGGGACAGGCAATGTATTTTGATACTTCCAATACAACTAAAATAGTTTCCCAACATCCATCATACATATTCATAAATTAGCATACAGGGACTCTCTAACAACAACAATACATATATATATATATACATATATATATACTAACCCTCCACAGGGATACGATGTAACACAAGGTCAATTTCTTAAGGGAAGTTTAACAGGATTTTTCCTCCAAGACAATTTCCCTAATCAAACTTAAGGAATACAGACTGCCCAACTATTTACCCATAGCTGAAGGGAGAATAGTTTGATTCATACTTTTCCCAATGGTATTAACGCTCTGTGAAATGCAAACAGCATCGTCAAGGATTTCAACTCCGGATACCTTTTCCATTTCCTATGGTAAACATTATACCACAAGCATTTCAATGAAACCCTTTGTTTGCATACATGTGTGTGAGAGAGGTAGAGATAGTGTGTGTGCGTGTGTGTGTGTGTGTGTGTGTGTGTGTGTGTGGGTTGAAGGGTCATTCAATAGATGAGGTGAATTTTTCCGAAGGAGTTGATTATAGGAAACACTGTTCATAGATGCATCTTTGGTAATCATGAACTTTAGTTTAGTAAATTCCTACCATAAAATTATGCTTGCGCATTATCTGAAATGAACTTAATTGTTATTAAGAACACAAGTTTGTATTTTTTTTGTTTATAGCTTATGATAATTCAAAATGTGTTCTTAATAACAATTAAGGATATTTGCCTCTCATTCCATTTATGAGGGTGTAACACAAGGACATTTTTATGTGGGCCCACTCACAAGCTTATGGGTGGTAGGCACAAAAAATGTGTCAATTCCGTCGGCATTCCCCCATGAGGAGGTCGCCTCCTGGGGTCGATGCTATTAATTTAACACTTAAGTTAATTTCAAGCATAATTTGAAACTTAATTTTAATTATTGTATGATATAAACAAAAAAATACAAACTTGTTCGAATCAATACAACTGAATGCTTTAACACAAAAATATCATAAAATGTGTTCTTAGTAACAATTAAGTTCATTTCAGATAATATGCAAGCACAATTTTATAGTAGGAATTTACTAAACTAAAGTTCATGAT
>CM042164.1:86614407-86666907 GCA_023376005.1 Doryteuthis pealeii | reverse complement strand
ACTTTTATATGTCATTAAGTACAACAAAAAGAAATATAAAACTTAATTTTGGGAACGATAGGTTAAATTTACTAAATATGATAAGAAAAATAAATGTAAGAGAAAAAGATGAAATTATTTGTACAGTATGTAAAATTTAAAAAAAAATGGAACAACTTTAACAATTTTAATAGATGCATGATCACTTAACTTGATAACTTGCTGCAATTGTTTTCTAAAGTTTTTGATGAGATTTGAATAAGTCTTTTCTGGAATTTTCTTTCATTCTTCAATGGTTACATGTTCTAATTCCTGAAGGTTTTTGGTGAATAGTCACACATAATCTCTCTCTCTCTCTCTCTCTCTCTCTCACACACACACACACACACACACTTTCTTAGATACTAGAGTATACATTTTTCTGACCACCCACCAGGCTGAATTGACATAAGGACATTTTAACGTGGGGAGCCACGCACCAACCAAAGCTCATAAAGTGGCCAATAAAAAAGGTACATGGTTCCATTGGCACCTCGGGCACTGAGTAATAAACTCGGTCTTGCCCCTTTTAACATAGATACTTGAGTACGTGTGTAGCCTAATGTTACATAATCTATGCGGTCGCATAAGATTATTGTCAATCCCCTGTAATTCTGAGGGGATGACCCTTTTCATATCATGGCTGGGTCCTTCCATGGAAAATTACAGAAGCCCGCCAAATATGTGAAGTCACGTGGGACCTTTTGAGTCCCCAGTTTGCAGTTGGACGTCAGGCAGAGCGGTCGGCCATTTTATGCTCTGTCTAAACTGGATCTCACGTGCGCTATGTTAGTTAGAAGATGTCTGGGTTGGGGATTGAAAATAAAGTAACATCAAAATAAAAAAATAAAAAAAAATAAAATAAAATAAAGAAAGAGGTATGCAACATTATAATTATTTAGTGCCAGTGAAGAAGGCGCTATGCAACACTAATAATGAAAAATAAATGCATATCTTTATCTTCTAGCATAATTTTCTTGCTTGTTTTATGTACTTCTTTACTCGTGTGGACTGTGACATCATAGCAAGCAAGTTCGAATTTCAATCATGCTATTATGTTCACTTTTAAACTAATACCCTAGATAAAGGTATGAATCCCCTTCATCCACCCAGCTATGGGTTAAATAGTAACACTACTGTTCTTTTACAAGGATGGCTTTTGCATTTAATAACCCATGTAGGTTGATATGCCATTAAATAAAGAAAAGAAGAAAACCTTAAAATATAGTTGTAATTTATCATATTTAATTTAATTTAATGGTAAATGCAGTATATATATATATATATATATATATATATATACATACAGTGATGCTGATAGCTCTTCAGCTCAGTGCGCCCCGGGATGCAAGGACCCGACTTGAATAAGCCCCTGGGAAACCTGATGGGTCCCAACCAAAGTTCTCCAACAAATTGCAGAGCCTCCACCCATGAGCAACCAAAGCCATCCAACCCCCACCCCGCACTCCACACAGTGAAATTCGTCACCAAGAAAATACCGAAATGTATCCACAGCCAACTGGAAATGGTGGGAGAAGAAAACAAAAAAACACTGGGATGCAGAAGAATCATATTTAATTTGTCATATAGTACCTAAATAAAGAAAATAAAATCCTCTGTTTTTCCTATAAATAATGTCTAACAAAATCTCAGAAGGGGACTTGTTAATTCAACCTAACAATTACTAATTATTCTGTTCACATTGTATCTTTGTTTAGTAAACCTTTTCCCCAATCCTTAATAATCATTGTGTTTCTTCCTATTATTTCTCTTTTAATTCTGATATTCGAGTTCCAACACTATTGAAATACACATTGATACTGCCATATTAATTATATTGCTGTTTAGTAAACCTTTTCCCCAATCCTTAATACTCATTGTGTTTCTTCCTATTATTTCTCTTTTAATTCTGATATTCGAGTTCCAACACTATTGAAATACACATTGATACTGCCATATTAATTATATTGCTGTTTAGTAAACCTTTTCCCCAATCCTTAATACTCATTGTGTTTCTTCCTATTATTTCTCTTTTAATTCTGATATTCGAGTTCCAACACTATTGAAATACACATTGATACTGTGTTTTTTCATTCACCTGTACTTTCAATTGCATAACATATTCCTATTTTGCATTTCATCATGATAAAGAATTCTTACTTTATATATATATATATATATATATATATATATATATATATATTATGAGCAGATTATATTTTTATATCTGATTAGAGCACAGCAACAATAAATCCATTTATTTTCAGGAGATTATCTGTTGGGCTCTTATTTGAGCAAAGCAATATTATATATATATATATATATATATATATATATATATATATATATATGTATTACAGTAAAGCAATTGATACATGGGAATATAAAACAAAATTGTAATCTTTTCTATTTTAAAACCATTTTAAATTCAAACTTATGCATGTTATATAAAGAAAAAATAACACTTAAATTCTTGCGTAAAAGTCAACCTATTTTATAAACCCATGTTTAATTTAAAGTCATGAAATCAATAATTTATAGAATTTAATTTTTGAAATTGAGCATTGCTCTAAGTCTTTCTTATTAGATTTTCAATGTTTTAAAATCATCACTCCTATATGGTTCAGCAGTACCCCCACCCCAAAAAAGCAGCTGTATGGCCACTTACCCGATATCACACAAAGTCTGGATTAAAAATGCAAACTACAGATGACTACTGGCAAAAATTGTTGGGATTATTTGATATATAAGGCATGTGCTAGATATTCATTTTATTTATAGACTCGCTGAGAACTATGTGATCAATCTCTTGGCCAATCACTGGCAGTACTCTGCTGCTGATATAATATTTATACCGGCTGTTCTGGTCACACTACGCATAACTGCTTTGAACCTTTGTCGACGACGGACATAGGATTGTATCACTGGACCTTTACCAATATGCTGGATAGGACTTATTCGCAGGATAGGATTTATACACTTACCAAAGGATTCCATAACTCAGGACTTACTTACTTAAGCCCTTTTCAACTGGCCAATGATGGCATTTAAACACTTAACAAAAATGATATAGAATACTTAAATAGCTTAACTCTTGTACTCGGTCATGGTTAATGGAATGAGAACAATCTAACCCAATGGATTAAATAAAGGGGTCAGTCCAAAGTTACGTGAAAGCTCCTGATTATGACATGCAGGCTCCCGAGTTCAATAAGAAATATCTGAATAAGACCAGGGAGCACATTGGCTGAAACATAAAGATGAGTCAGAAAAATCTAGATAATACAAATTATGCAGCCTCAACTCAAAAATTCAGACAGAGAAAAAATATATATATATATATATATATATATATATATATATATAAATGTTGTTCTGGTTCCAAATGGGAGAAAATTCAATATTTTATAAAAAAAAGGTCAATCTTGATTATTGATCAAAGCCTGAAGAAGATACCAGAAGATCTGAAACACGTGTTGCATATGTAAGATAAAAAGAATAACAACATTTTTTCTAAAAACATAATACATTTTGCGGACCTTCTTTTTTATTATATATATATATATATATATATATATATATATATATATATATATATCCTCCCCAACACACATGATTTGACACTAGGTCAATTTGTTAACAGGTTTGAATTCACAGTTTTCCTTCTCCTAGATTGGTTGCCTATCCAAGGTTTAAGAGAACAGTCTCCCCTACTATTTACTCTTAGGTGGATAGAGAATTGTTGGATGCTTACCTTTCCCATTAGCACTATGTGAAATGTAAACAGTCTTGTCCAGGATTTGATCTTGGGTCGACAAGTCCATTTTCTATGACTCTAACTGTAATGTAACGTGCCTCCACAAAAAAATAACTGATACTCTTCAAGTGCTACTTGAAGATTTACCGTTACAGTTTTTGTGGCCATTTTTAGGCTGCAGGTGAGAGTACTTTACAGTGGAGATCCCTTGTGTTCCTTAGTGTTAGGTAGAATCCTTGTGTTCCTTAGTGTAAGGCAGAAGCCAGTGTTCCTTAGTGTTAGGCAGAATCCTTATGTTCCTTAGTGTTAGGCAGAATCCCTGGTTGTTCCTTAGTGAAGAATCCTTGTGTTCTTGGGCCCATAACCTGTTACAATTTTTGTGGCCATGCAGAGTCTATAAGTTTAAGTGGTGGACTCCAGCACAACTTATATTACAAAATACTCTTAACTGCTTTGGACAATACCAGAAAGTGGCATTTACCAAAATATTTCCAAACTTTTGACTCAGCCTAGTATTAAAAGAATTTTAAGTATATACTTATGTCATTTTCAGAATATTATGCTTTTTGGTTTTGAGACTGTTAAATTCCACTTAAGGATTAAGGATAAGAAATATTACTGACAAACAAATTATATACATTAGTTTTTGTGAAGGCACATGGTGTATATATATATATATGTATATATATATATATATTGTATTATACACATGAAACTTGAGTAACTGTAATATAGTATCCATAATCTTATAGGTTTTAAACATGCTCTTCTATTATAACATTGATCACTATTTCTATGCATACACTTTTCTTATTTGTCTTCAATATATATATATATATAGAGAGAGAGAGAGAGAGAGAGCTGTGGGTATATATATATATATATATTAGCTCAGTTGGTAGAGCGTTCGGCTAGAAACCACAAGGTTCCTAGTTCGATACCAGCCCTTGCCAACTCAACGTATGAGTAGCACAGGGATCTGTGCGGTAAAGTAAGGAGCTGATGGTAGGTGTGGCGCTCCACCTCAGATGCTAAAAAACAATCTCCTTGGTCTAGCACTATTGAAAAGGGGATAGACTCCCTTGCTGACTGGCTGATACCGACTTTAGGCCACCTCGTCGACTTTACTTTACTTACTACATATATATATATATATATATATATATATATATATCTTTGGTGGGGTACCAAGTTTCTTGGTATTAGGATGATTCTAAGCTGGTTCTTTTCTCCAACAGTATGTTGCTGCAGAGTTCAGGTCACGTTTGAGACCTCAATGTTTAATTTTAATAAACAGAGCAAAGCAATTTGTAAAGAAAAAATCCTTAAATACCGGGCATATAGCGATTATGGTCCATTTTCACCCATGGGTATCTGAGACCCACCGAGTTTCTTCAGATCACTTTATTCAAACTGGCAAATAATCAAATTCAGCTTACATTTATACATTTTTCTGTGCCCTCAGGGATGGTATCGTGTTTCACTTCCTTTTAAAATTCTTTGGGGATGGTATCATGGTGGGTCTCAGATACCCACGGGTAGAAATGGACCATAATCGCTATACCCCCAGTATTTAAGGATTTTTTCTTTACAAATATATATATATATACATATAAAACCAAGGTTTTTAAAAAATCATAGGCGAGAAACTGTCAGTTACCAAGGAGCATTGACTTGATGCCTATGCTACCCTAACTTAGATATACATGCTCTATCCACAATATGGATCACTATTTACTTATGAATAGAGCACTCTATATTATATATATATATATATATATATATATATATATGGAGAAAGGTATATATATATATATATATATATATATATATGCTCCCAACTATAGGAGTTCTGTGAAGGGGAATTTAGCTGTCACTGTCATACACTTAAAGCAAGGATCTTCTATTAATTCTCTGGTGACCTTGACACATATAACTATGCAAGTATTTATCAGTTAAATTCTCATTCACTTGTAGATGCTGATGATGGCTCAGTTGTTAAAACTCTGACTGATGGTAAATAGGTTGGATTTCGATTCTGACTGGAAGTAGCCTGCAAAGTTTAGCCATTCCGAGAGACGTCAAAACATAGTGTCTGTGGATTACTATTATATATATATATATATATATATATATATATATAATATACCAAACTTGTTGGTAAAATCCCTGCGGTAAGAAAAATATAGTTGATTGTAGAAATATACTACAAAACATCACCTGGGAAAAAAAAAAAATTTGTAAAAAAGAAAACACGCAGATAGTCGTACCAACTGAAAATAATCGGTTGATACTATAATAGTTGGTCAAAATATGGTGTCTGTGGATTACTATTATATATATATATATATATATATCTATATCTTCTTATAATGGAGATTGTGTGTTTTTCTGTCTGTAACCGAAACTATATTACTAATCGAGTCACAATTAACATAGTTATTTACATCAAATTCTCCATGATTTTATTTATATTTAAACCTCAATTATTAATAAAATTGCTTCACCTTTTTATTAGTGTTGTCCATATCTACATACGAATAACATGCAATTTTATTTATATATACAAAAAATAGCGGTTTGCAGTGTGAATGGGAAGGCTAATTTGCATATTGATATTAAAAATGTGATTTTATTAAATATGTGCTTAGTATTATTGATTTCTAACTGTTTGGTTTTATTTTAATGAATATAAGCAAAAATCTCTCCAATGAATCTTAAAAGAAATCCATTAACAAGAAAAAATAACTGTCATTTTATTCTTTATTTCCTAATTTAACTAAATTGTTAAATAAGTAAAATTCAGCAATGAAAGACGGGAGTGATGGAAGAGTAAGTTTCATTTCTATTTTTCTATTATACCCCCACTCTGTTACATATCTTTTTGTCTGCCTCTAATTTAATACGATATTTCATTACATTAAAACTTAAATACTTGCACCCGGAGGGTGCATATATTTGCTAGTATATATAATATACCAAACTTGTTGGTAAAATCCCTGCGGTAAGAAAAAACGCGGCAAATAGTTTGATTGTAGAAATATACTACAAAACATCACCTGGGAAAAAAAAAAATTTGTAAAAAAGAAAACACCCAGGTAGTCGTACCAACTGAAAATAATCGGTTGATACTATAATAGTTGGTCAAAAGAAAAAAATTATATATATATGATTTATATATATATAAACTGCCAGGATTATCAAAAGCTAAAAAGCAAAGAGTGCTCAACACTTAAGTAGAGCAAATAATAAAGTTAAACCTAATGAGTCAGATATACCTACTAACAGTTTCACTTAGTCGCTCATCAGGGCAAAGATCTGACTTTGCTCTGATGAGCGACTAAGCGAAAATGTTAGTAGGTATATCTGACTCATTAGGTTTACCTTTATATATATATATATATATATATATATATATATATATATATTTGAGAGAGATGAGCAGTTTTAGATGACATTCTTCATACTCACTGGACAGAGTCCCATATGTTTCCGAATTTCATTACATAAGTAAGATTTGAGGACATTAGGGACATTAAAAGGAGTAAGTAGTTTGTATTTATTTTAAATTGTGTAAATGTTCTGTTGTGCAAAATGGTCTCATTTCAAGTGTAAAGATATTATAAAAAAAACAAACTTTCACATCATTTTAAGAATTTTATTCTTTTTGGTTTTGGAACAGTTAAATTCCTCTTAGAAATTAAGGATAAAAAATATTACTCACAAACAAATTACAAGTCTGAATAAATAATTTCTCTCTTTTACTATAAAAGGCAGAGAGGGAGTCTATCCCCTTTTTCACTAGCGCTAGACCAAGGAGATTGTTTTCATCTGAGGTGAAGCGCCAAACCTACCATCATATCTTCACTTTACTGCACAGATCCCTGTGCTACTCATATACTGAGTTGGCGAGTGTCTGGACACGAGGGCTTGTATCGAACTTGGAACCTTGTGATTCCTAGATGGACAATCTACTGACTGAGCTAAACTGTTCTATTGCATACTTTAGTATATCCTTTTTCCACTCGCTCTTGACCAAGGAGATTATTTTAGCACCTGGGGTGGAGTGTCACACCTATCATCTGCTCCTCACTTTTACCAAACAGATCCCTGTGCTACTCATATGCTGAGTTGGTGAGGGCCAGTATCGAACAAGAAACCTTGAGGTTCCCAGCCAGACACTCTATCAACTGAGCTAATATATTTATATTATTGTCACTCTTTATAGTTGTCACTCTTGTGGCCATGTGACTGAAATTTGAGCCTGATCATACCATTTTGCTTGCCCTATTGGCTAGTGCTATACAACACACTGACTGCACCTTTGTAGAGGGGTAAAATCCCTCCTATTGTTGTATACCTCTCTTTACTTACTTCTTTCTTACTCTATTCTTCTGGCCGTCTTTGGAATCTTATAACATCTTGTCTTGGTCTGGAATCTTCTAAGGTGTGACTTTCTTGGGGACTTCGGGTCTGGTCTTCTATTGGGATTTCTCTTTATCAGAAGCCCTGTGTCATTGGTAGTTTTTAGAGGTAATAACACAAGACTCCGATTTGCTTTGATCTTACTTTATTTTTAAATCCCCAGCCAGACATCTGCGCAGATTAAGATAGGAGCGCATGTAACGCGATTTACCCTTCTGTCAAGCTCGGCTGCTAGTCTCTAACTGACTGAAACTTACTTACTATCTAAACCATAAGAGAGGGTCCTCTCTACAGGTTCTCACGGTATCCACCGGAAGGAAGGATCAGGACAGGTCAAGCCTTGTCATTCAAATCCTTCAAGGCCATGGGCTGAAGCTTATAACAGCCATTTTGATTTCTACACTATTGCACATAAATATTAGGTATCTAATAATTATGTAACACTATTGGGCCACCTGTTGGCTGTAGGTGGCAACCCATGATGCTTAAGGATGGAATCTTGGTGGCTGAGCATTCCTTGACATGCAACACTCTCCTCTGGCACATACTCCAATCAATTGACTGGTCATGTCAAGCCTATATAATTGTCCTGACCATATTACTCTTGTAGGAAACCGCAACCTTTTTTATAATATGTGTGCTAGAAGGTGGTGGCTGAGGTTCTTAGTGTCCAGGGTATGACGTTAAACTGCATCTTTTAGTGAGGTTCTAGTTCTGGAGCTTTGAGAGTGTGGAGTACCCATTATTGCCATTACTCCCAGGCCCACTCTGACTCAGAGTGTTTGCACCTGTTAGGGTCCCATCTATGGGTTAAATAGATTTAAAAAATGAGTTAGGAATGAGCTTAAAAATTAGTTAAAAGAAAATTGAATACCCAACAAGAAGGAATAAAATAAAAACATTCTTCAAAGGGTTGACATACTGCAAAACCAACCAACCAACCAACCAACCAACCAACCAACCAACAAACCAACCTGTGAACACCTACACATGAACACACTTGTGTAGGCCGACCAGCAAAAATTTACATCAATCAGCTCTGTGTATGGATTCTGGATGCTGCTCAGAGGACACGCCAGGGATGATGACAGGTAGGGACAGCTGGAAAGTGAGAGTCAAGGATATATGTGCAGTTAGCAGGACATGATGATGATGATGATGATGATGATGATGATTTTACATCTAACTTTGTCTTTTTAAAAAATCATTTCCTTACAAACAAATTTTGTCCCTAGCACCTATATGATTGTCCCTACCCTATTGCCCTTATGGCAACACTCAACCCTTTTTATCATATGGGTGGTAGAAGGTGGTGACTGAGGGTCTTCATGTCCTGGGAATGATGTTAAACTCTATCTGATGGTGAGGTTCCAGTTCTGGAGGTTTGGGGAATGTGGAGCACCTTTATCGTCATTGCTCTCTGGTCCACTCTGAATCAGAGTGGTAGTACCTGTTAGGGTCCCATCTATGGGTTAAATAGAAAAACATGAGTTTATAAAAAAAATTGAGTATCCATTAAGAATGAATTTATTTCAAAACTTAGTCAGCATTAAATGCCCCACTGAGGTTGATATGCCATAAAAAAAGAAAGAAGAAAAATTTTGTGGTAATGTAATATATGCTGAGAAATTTATTTTTCTTGCATTTGAATACTTTGAGTATTTCCTTATCATAATTATTTTCTTTTTCTTTGACTCAACAAATTAATTATTAAATATTATCTTATTATTAAATTCCATATATTCATTGTTCCTTGTTCCTTGGAGAATCTTAAGTCAATTTCTATTTTTTTGTAAAAAAAAGGATAAATAAAAATTGCAAGTTACAGTTGAAGAGATAATTTTATGTCTTCATTTGAAAACTTTTGAATATATTCCTGAATAGTCCGTCTTATTAAAGAATATAAACAAGTCTTTTATTCCCAATTCCAATGATTGGATAATTGGCAACATTCACATGGGAAGGAATCCTTCCAGATCCAACATTAGCAGGAAATTATTAACAAAGAATAAACATTATTTTTGTTTCATTATCAAATATTTATTTGAATATATTTTTCATATAAAAATACAACAGATAAAAAAAGAGAAAGATAAGTAGATAGAGAGAAACAAAAAAATATGTGGAGATAGATAGATATACATAGAAAGAGAGAGGAAAGATATATATAGAGAGAGAGAGAGAGAGAGAGAGAGAAAATCTTTGTTGTTTAGAAATAAAATTAGGGATTGAAAAGTCCTCTATTAGCTTTTTCCCTCTCAGTGTAAGAAAACTTTTTGTTTGTATATATCTATCCAAATATCACTGTATATATCTATTTTATTCTGTTCATATCTGTCAACCTATCTATCTATCTATCTATCTATCTATATATATATATATATATTTACACATATATATATATTTCATTTTGTTCATATTCATCTATCATAGTCATCAGTCATTATATATATATATATATATATATATATATATATATCAGTCATTATATATATATATATATATATATATATATATATATAGTATTTTAATGTGTACAGAAATTACCTACTCGAGTTTCACCATAAGGATCTTCAGGATTAAATCCACTGAATTAATCAAGATATTGATTAATTACAGTTAATTGTGGGAGTTCATGTTGTAATTATGACGTTGAAAGCAGTTAATGAACAATGTTGCGTCATTTTGAAAAGTTGAATGACAAACACGATGATGATATGTCACATCTGTACTTGTTAATATGGAATATTCAAAAATATATATTGAAAAAATAAATTTTTTTTCAAAAAATTAAACTTAAACATTTAAAAAAATCCTCTTAAAATACTTTTTTTTCATAATTTCCACTTCTGATATATATATACATTTATGTATATATGTAAATAAATAATTGGATACCTTGGTACAGATATGAATTGATTTAGGAAAACTCCTCAGTCTAATGTTTACAAATTCGAAGATCTCATACCCTGTCTATATCTGTATAATACTCCGTATGTTCACAGGATGTTGTACAGTGATGTTATACGTTTCAGTTATTAGACCTTCTTCAGGACAGTAGATTGAGTTTTTCTTCAAAGGATCAAACTGGTGAGTCAGGAGGTGTGAAGTTGCTGGTGCTACTAGCTAGTAAAGTTCTGTTATTGATGCGACATTAGTCACATACTTCTTGAGATGCATCACAGATGATTTCTGATCTTTGGTTCAAAAGTTCTCTAGTGTTGGTATAGCATGCTATTATTAATTTTTCCTCAGGACATAGATGGCAGAATTTACTATAGATGGCAGAATGTCATTCCTTTACCTATATATATATATATATATATATATATATAAAAGGTTTTGTAAAAAACATATAAAAACATATAAAAAACATCCCAACCATACACATTGGAAGACCCAAGACAGAACGAATTTAGCAGCTGCTAAGACAACTTCAGTTCCAGTATTCTTCTGATGATGGGAATTTTCATCCCAAATATTAAGGAATTAAATGACAGGTTAACAAAAAACATCATAGTTACCTTCTTTTTTCTTTACACTCGCATTGTGATAGCCTTCAAAACCAACCAACAAACCAATATATATATATATTTATATATATATGTATATATATTATATATATATATTAAATGAAATTAAATCTTAACATATACTTGTATCATCAGTATTTAATTAACAGAATGAATGATAAAGAGAGTATATATTTGTGTTTGTACAATTCTCTCTCTTTCTCAACGTGTATATATATATATATATATATATAATATATATATATATATATATATAAAGGTTTTATAATTTGATTGAAGCATTGTGTATATATTGGTTTGGAGGTTTATTTTGAAGGCTCTCACAATGCAGGTGTAAAGAAAAAAATGATAAGATAACAATGGTGTTGTTTGTTAACCTGTGATTTATTCTTTAGAATTCTTAAGAATAAATCACAGGTTAACAAACAACACCATTGTTACCTTATTATTTTTCTTTACACCTGCATTGTGATAGCCTCTTCACTCCAAAAAAATAAATATAAATATATATATATATATATATATATATATTATATATATATATATATATATATATATAAACTCTTTAACCATGGCAAGGTAACTACTCTAGGAGAAGGAAAATTCTTAATTCAGCCCAGTTAAACACTACAAGAAATTGTGTTGCATCCTACTCGTGCAGAGGGATTGGTAAATATACATATCAACTTGTCTAGGAGAAGGACAACTCTGAATTCAAATCAGTTGTATATTGTTTAAAAATTGACCTTGTGTCACACCCTGCATTTGGCCAAGGTTTTAGCTGAATACATTCTCATGATACACAGTTTTATATCGAAGTCTATAACTTATATCAGAAAATTAGATGTTGCCTAAAGCCGTGTTCATCTTCCCAATTCTCCAGCATTTATGCATCACAATCACAATGTCTGGTTTTGTCCTGTTCACTTAGACTGTGTAATAACTGTAGTTTGTAAGGAATCATTCAGTCTAGGATAGAATTTGTAACTTATGGCAAATCTCTCTTTGTGGATTTCTGTACGTTGCATAGAATAACTAGAACAAATGCATTTCAATTGTTTGATCTGTTACCTTTAAACAAACATCTTGTTTCAAATAATTCTAGATAGATAGTCTGTTGGCAGTAATTACCCAAAATGTGTTGTAAAATGCAGTTAGTTTAGATTTATATGCTCAATGCCCTATTGAACTACACAAAACAAAGGAAATGAAGAGAGGACTTTCCATAGTATTCATTTGCATCACAGTATTGGAAGACCATAGATTTCTGTACCTTTAAGTTACATTCTAGTGCAGCACCTTCTGTAACTGTGAAGGCCAATGTTTAAAAACAGTTTCAAACACAGATGTTGCATGTGAAGGCTGGTCCTGAAGATATTTATGGTGTGCTGGTACTCTTGTTGTTGTTGTTTTCTCTTGGCCCTTAAACTAGATGGGCAGATGGAGAGGCTCCCTCCAGTCATTCAGTTGAGCACCTATATGATTGTTGCAACCACACTGCTATTATGGCAAACCCCCTAACCTTTTTATCATATATGTGCCAGAAGGTGGTGGCTGAGGGTCTTAATGTCCTGGGTATGACATTAAATTGCACCATATAAAAGAAATTCCAATTCTTGAGTTCTGGGGAGTGTGAGGTTCCTCTTCATTGTTATTACTCCCAGGTCTACCCTGATCCAGAGTGGTAGTAACTGTTAGGGTCCCATCTATGGGTTAAATAGATCAAAAATGAATTTAAAAATGTGTTTGAAAAATTGAATACCTAACAAAAACGTCTTGGGCATAAAATAACCCAAGGGTTGACATGCCATAAAAACCAAGCAACCAAGCAACGAAGCAACCAACCAGCCTGAGTGACAATGGATCAAATGATGCTGACCAAATCTTTAATAATAAACTACAAATGTTTCTCTACAAAACAGTGAATAATGAGTGTCAATATCTTAAAACCGTGCATTCACCACATCCTCAGCTGGTTCATTCATCCTCAGATTCTTGTTGGAAATGTTTTAACATTGCCATTTCTAATTTAATGCATTTTAGAGAGAGAGAGAGAGAGAGAGAGAGAGAGAGAGAGAGAGAGAGAGAGAGAGAGAGAGAGAGAGAGAGAGAGCAGAGAGAGAGAGAAAGAGAGAGAGAGAGAGAGAGAGAGAAAGAGAGAGAGAGAGAGAGAGAGAGAGAGAGAGAGAGAGAGAGAGAGAGAGAGAGAGAGAGAGAGAGATTGCTAGTATGGGGACATCCAGTGATGATTGAATCCACTTTTCAGTAGTAATAGATCTGCGAGACTAGCTTACTAACCATCTCACCATCATAGGTGCTGTATATCCACACACACGCATGACTGATAATGACAGGTGGAGAAAGAAAGAGAAAGAGAGAGAGAGAGAGAGAGAGAGAGAGAGAGAGAGAGAGAGAGAGAGAGAGAGGGGGGGGGTCATGGGAATCCATACAGTCAGTGTGACCTGATGATGTTGATTATTCTTTCAGAACCAATACAGAATGGATGATGATGATGATGATGATGATGATGATGATGATGATGATGATTTTTCTCAAGAATATACAAACTAAAAAAAAAAATAAAGACAAAAAAACAAAAAAACAAACTTATATTTAAAACTGTAAATAAAATGGTTTCCTTTTTGCTGTGTAATTAAAATATAGAAATTATTCAGTTTCTAAATTGCAACAAAAAAAAAATTGATCTCCCAAATAATAATTAAGGGATCAATTAATAAATGATTTTTTGAAAGTTAAATACATTGTTAGTTAATGGTTAAGTAAGTGCTCCATTGATATAGCCTTGTGCCAGTCTAAGCTTAGCCCAGATATTACTTCATTTTAATCATTACTACTTATTTCAACAGGATCCTCTCTCATTAGATATTATTATGATAAAATGTTTTATTTTCTTTGAAGGATAAAATATTCTTCCTTGAATTAATGAAGTCAGGTTAATTAGCCTGAAAGATTCAACAGCAAATTTCGACGTCTCTCATTCGATTGATTGATTTTTACCTTTTTAAAAATAATCATTGATAAAATGAATAATGGAGTTTGTTGATAAGCAAATAGAAATGACCTAATTGTGAATGGTGAAAAACTCCTACGGAAATCAACTCTGAATTAGTCTAAAAGGACAAAGACACCATTAAGCACCCCATTTGCGACCTAGATTCAAAAGGACATGTTTTGCTTTTCACCGTCAAAGTCTGGTTGTTTGTTAACAGACAATTTTTAGACGCATTTTTAAAATTATAAAACTATAAACGAAAGACATGTTTTTATATAAAGACACCTTTTTTTTTTTTTACTTATTTCATGTTTTGTTGTTAATTCAATAGCAATTCTTTTTTAATTATAAAACTTTTATCGTTAGACACGTTTAACACGGGAATGATTAAAGCTATAATAAGTATATTATAAGGTTATAATAATAACTACTAACCCTAACCCTAACCCCTAACCCTAACCCAAATCCTAACCCTAATCCCTAACCCTAATCCTAGCAAAATCTTTTTTTAAATAAATACTTTTTAATATTAACTATCCGTAGAGGCACATGGAAAATAAATAAACATATATTTCACTTTAAGTTTTATTTAAAAAAATAACAATATTAGTTTATCTTTAGTGCAAAATTAATTTTTTCACATATGCTAACAACAATAACATGAAATAACTAATTTAAAAAAATTTAAATCAAAAACTATTTTAGTATAAAAATGTTACTGGTTTTTATCGGCTGGCTGTTTTGTTTACTAACAAGCAGTGAAAAGCAAAATTTAGTTCTTTTTTGTGCTGGGGTGCTTAATGGTGTCAAGGTTCGTCTAAAATACTGAAAAGTCAGCTTAGTCAGTTTATAGGCAACTGTAAATACCTTTTCAGTTTGGTATCTGTTGCAAAAGTAATTCATTAACAATATGATTGGTAGTTATTTACCCAACCCATTCAAAATTAAGTATTGAACAGACCCATTGCTGCTTAACTCTTTGCCTACCAAATTTTCCCTCACGGTTGTACCAAATTTACTTGGTATTTTTACCTGAAAGTTCACAGTCTATTCAGAACTCATTCTATTCAAATAAAATCCTATTATCATTGTAATCTGGTCCTTCTGCTCAATTATAATGAACTAACCATCATATCATACTGTAACGTTCTTGTTGTGGTTTTAAGGGGTCAAATAAGAACAAAACGACGGGTAATAAAATGTAGTAAAATGTATTAACAGAAAGTATACAAATACAATACAGATAAGTGAAAATTACGTCCGACAAATAGAGTTATTGGCTTACTCGCATTGGCTTACTGCCAAGCCACAATTATCCCTGTTACTTATAGTAACCCGTCGGTGCATTCCATTGGTCAATAGGGTATATCACCTATAACAGTTCTAATAGCGATATATGTTGTATAGCGGGTCTTGTCGATAAAAAGTTACAACGCGAGAAATATATCGTCACAAGCTGCTTAGCTTTTATTTTCGGGCTCATCTCGTGGGTTGTTTCGGACAGGAGGAAAGGCAGAGAGAAAGAGAAAGAATACTGTTAAATTACTGTAATCCCACACTAGGGACCAGAGGCCCGTCCGTACCCTACGCCTCGGAAAGTAAAAAGAGGACGATATTCTTCTTCGTCGTTCCTCGTCACCACGTGACTTCCGGTTCCGGCCAACACCCGAAACTTCCGGTTGGCTTTCAATTCTCCATTCAGGGGTCATGCCCCGGTCAAATCACCGTGCATCACTCCACCCTTTTTTCAAAGCCTCCACCTTGTCTCATTTCTTCTTCCTCCTTTTCTATAGTAGTCCCCTCAAAACTAAGGACCTTCATTATCTCGTTACAGTGCTTTGTTTTTGCAGTTAACTTTGGTGATCTAGTGTAAATGGTGTTTTCAGCTTGATGTGACCCTAATATATAGATAGATAGATTGATAGATAGATAGATAGATGGATAGACATTGTGATGGATAAATAGATATAAAGACATTGTGATTGATAAATAGATAGATAAAAGATAGATAGATAGATAGATAGATATGAAGATATTGTGTTATCTAGATTAATAGATATTAAGAGATTATGATTGATAGATAGATATGAATTCATTAACAATGTGGTAGGTATTTACCCAACCCATTCACCATTAAGTATTAAACAGGTCCATTGCTGCTTAATTTTGCTGATCTGGTGGGGGCCGGTGTTTTCAGCATGACTTGACCATAATAGATAGATAGCTAGTGAGATATATAGATATGAACATATTGTGATAGATAGAGAGAAATATAGATATATATGAATTCATTAACAATGTGGTAGGTATTTACCCAACCCATTCACCATTAAGTATTAAACAGGTCCATTGCTGCTTAATTTTGCTGATCTGGTGGGGGCCGGTGTTTTCAGCATGACTTGACCATAATAGATAGATAGCTAGTGAGATATATAGATATGAACATATTGTGATAGATAGAGAGAAATATAGATATATATGAATTCATTAACAATGTGGTAGGTATTTACCCAACCCATTCACCATTAAGTATTAAACAGGTCCATTGCTGCTTAATTTTGCTGATCTGGTGGGGCCGGTGTTTTCAGCATGACTTGACCATAATAGATAGATAGCTAGTGAGATATATAGATATGAACATTGTGATAGATAGAGAGAAATATAGATATATATGAATTCATTAACAATGTGGTAGGTATTTACCCAACCCATTCACCATTAAGTATTAAACAGGTCCATTGCTGCTTAATTTTGCTGATCTGGTGGGGGCCGGTGTTTCAGCATGACTTGACCATAATAGATAGATAGCTAGTGAGATATATAGATATGAACATATTGTGATAGATAGAGAGAAATATAGATATATATGAATTCATTAACAATGTGGTAGGTATTTACCCAACCCATTCACCATTAAGTATTAAACAGGTCCATTGCTGCTTAATTTTGCTGATCTGGTGGGGGCCGGTGTTTTCAGCATGACCTGACCATAATAGATAGATAGCTAGTGAGATATATAGATATGAACATATTGTGATAGATAGATAGAAATATAGATATATATGAATTCATTAACAATGTGATAGATAGGTATTTACCCAACCCATTCACCATGGGTAGGATTTGACACGATGTCACAAATATGGGAGCATACAGTGATAATTGAACTCGCTTTTCAGTAGTAATGGATCTGTGGGAGTAGTTTCTAACCATTACACCATGATCAGAATGTGACACAATAACTAATGACGTGGAACCATGATGGTAGTTTGAGTCATTAGTTAGGGAAAAGTTTGAGTATATGTAATGGAAAAGTTTGAATGATGATGTAAGAGAGGATGCATGGCATTGATTTTGATTCAAAGACGAATGATGATGTGGCAGAGGAGAAAGAAAGAGTGAGAGGTGATAGTGGAGAGATTCAGCCTGGCTACCGGAGGGTTAAGACAGGCTGAGGCCTGGTCTCTCCCATGTGGTGATCATGGGCAATATAAAATAAAAACTACTTGATCAACTAACAAAAAAATGTCTTTGTAATTCATTTAATTTAAACAAGCAAAACCCAACTAGACAACAAGATGGCAGCCGAAGAATCAACAAGAAAGAAATAAGATCTCCTCACTAAGTAAGTCTGATCCGTCTCTCTCTCTCTCTTTAGTCTCTCTCTTCAATATCTCTCTATCTCTGAAGAACTTTCTTATCAAAGAACTCTCACTCTCACCAATTAATGATGTCAATGTGGTATGTGCCACGTATCACATTTGGTACCGTGGCCAGCATAGTATCACATTTGGCGCATATGTGCAATATGTTCACATTCTTGTTACCGTGACCAGGACCAAAATAGTTTCACAGGAATCCATAACAATGTGATAGGTAATATTTAAGGCTGAGTGTCTTGATCATACATTTAAATTATACAAAAAGACTCAGATTAAAATTTCATCAGGTTGGTACGGCCTAGAATACACTTAATTCTCTTAAGAAAGGTAAGACCTTCCAGGGTACGACATTAAACATCATCTGAAGGTAAGGTTCTACTTCATGAGATCTGGGGAGTGTCGACTACTTCTTAATTGCCATTACTCCCAGGTCCACTAAAACCGAAAGTGGCAGTACCTGTAAAAGTCTCATATATTAGTCAAATAGATCTGTTTAAAAATTAATTGTATTCACGAGGAAAAAAAACAGTTAAGAAACAACTACACCAAAAAATGTACATATGAATGTAAAAGTAAGTCGTAAAGTCGTCGGGGCGGCCTAATGTCGGTATCGACCATGCAACGAGGGAGTCTATCCCCTTTTCACTAGCGCTAGACCAAGGAGATTATTTTAGCGTCTGATGTGGAGCGCCACACCTACCATCAGCTCCTTACTTTACTGCACAGATTCCTATGCTACTCATATGCTGAGTTGGCGAAGGTGGGTATCGAACTAGGAACCTTATGGTTTCTAGCCAAACGCTCTACCGACTGAGCTAACCCGGCCCCAAATTAAAATAATTATGCCAACTTACACCCCAGTACCATTTGTTTATAATACAACAATCAACCTAATCTGAGAATTCCAGTGGTTCTGGAGTATGAGGCATTGTGAAGTAATTTTAGTTCTTAATAAATTGTTTAGACAAACGTTTGTATCCACAGCTTTTGCATCTGTAGTTTCAACCAAGTATGGATCAAAATTTATCTAAAAAAGAAAATTTCAAAAAAAGTAAAACTTGAATTTGTAATTTCTAACATATGAATCTACACCAATAACATGATGTATAGACCTCCAGCAATATCATAAATATTCAGCCTTTCTTTCTTTCTCTCTCTCTCTCTCTTTCTCTTTCTCTCTCTCTCTCCCTCTCTCTCTCTCTTTCTCACCGCTTGTTTTGTTATCGGGATAGCTCAGTCAGTAGAGTGTTCGGCTAGAAACCACAAGGTTTCTAGTTCGATATCGGCCCTCGCCAACTCAGCGTATGAGTAGCACAGGGATCTGTGCGGTAAAGTAAGGAGCTGACGGTAGATGTGGCGCTTCACCTCAGATGCAAAAACAATCTCCTTGGTCTAGCGCTAGTGAAAAGGGTATAGACTCCCTCGTTGATTGGCTGATACCAATTCTAGGCCACCCCGATCGGGTTTACAAATGGAGATGGAAGAGGATGGTTCTATTTCGTCACTGGTCCTCATCTTCTGGGTCGATACGGCTTCAGTTTTCTGTGCTCGTCTTCTTTGTTTTTGATGATGGTGCAAGACTTGGTTTAGTTTTCAAAGACGTCTTTATTAAAAACCCGAGGCCAAAAAGGGTTTTAACCACGCGGTGAGAAGATGGCATCTTGGGAGCAGACGACCCTCGCGTCTAGTCCCTCCGGCTAACGGACAAAATTTAACTCTAGTTCAGTCCCCCTCTCACATCTGCATTCAGCTAATCAGAAATCAGCGACTAAGTCAGCGAAAAATAAAATGCTGTCAGTAACTTGTACAACGGTTAATGGTAACTTACCATTTACCACACCGTTATTTAAATCTTAGTACACTTACAGTCATAATTTGTAGGCAACCCAGTTTATCCCTAACATTTGCACTTAAATTGGAATGTCTTTATAAAGGAAACATCGAGCTGTTTTGTTGGCACATGCAAGAGAGACTGATCAGAGTTTGACATGTCATTAAAATCAGATGAAAATAAATAAGATGACTCCAAATGAAACCCTAAATACATTTGTAATATGATATTTTGTTGCAACAGTAATTCATTAACAATATGATGTTATAGAAGTGAGTCAAAGGAGTGAAAAAGAGAGGAAAGAAGCCGCCACAAAAAAGAGAGCCAAAAGGAAGGAGAGACAACAGCAACTCCAGCAAGCATCACTGTTTGTTTGCAGTCACTGCTCCAGAGATTGCCATTCAAAAATTGGTCAGAGAGGGAACAAAAAGGAGTGAAAAAGAGAGGAAAGAAGCCGCCACGGAAAAGAGAGCCAAAAGGAAGGAGAGACAACAGCAACTCCAGCAAGCATCACTGTTTGTTTGCAGTCACTGCTCCAGTATTGCCATTCAAAAATTGGCCAGAAAGGGAACAAAAAGGAGTGAAAAGAGAGGAAAGAAGCCGCCACGGAAAAGAGAGCCAAAAGGAAGGAGAGACAACAGCAACTCCAGCAAGCATCACTGTTTGTTTGCAGTCACTGCTCCAGTATTGCCATTCAAAAATTGGTCAGAAAGGGAACAAAAGGAGTGAAAAAGAGAGGAAAGAAGCCGCACGGAAAAGAGAGCCAAAAGGAAGGAGAGACAACAGCAACTCCAGCAAGCATCACTGTTTGTTTGCAGTCACTGCTCCAGTATTGCCATTCAAAAATTGGTCAGAAAGGGAACAAAAAGGAGTGAAAAAGAGAGGAAAGAAGCCGCCACGGAAAAGAGAGCCAAAAGGAAGGAGAGACAACAGCAACTCCAGCAAGCATCACTGTTTGTTTGCAGTCACTGCTCCAGTATTGCCATTCAAAAATTGGTCAACAAAAAAGGAGTGAAAAAGAGAGAAAGAAGCCGCCACGGAAAAGAGAGCCAAAAGAAAGGAGAGACAACAGCAACTCCAGCAAGCATCACTGTTTGTTTGCAGTCACTGTACCAGAGATTGCCATTCAAAAATTGGTCTGTTAAGCCACTTATGCGGTTGCAGATAAAAAATGGACACTACGCCATCGTCTTTAGTAGACGGAAGGATGCCAACAAGTCATATCTAAGTGCTGAGTGTCTTCATCCTACTAAGCAGCATAAGAAAGAAGTTGAAACCCACAAATATCTATTTATTTTCATAATTTCACGACATCTAGGCAATACTACAAAAGCTTCAGAATGTACCTCATCGATTATAACTCAATGGTTCGCCATCACCTTCGCCTGAGCTTGCTCGATCTTCTCATTAGTGGTAGAGGTTACCGGGCATCCTTCTCCCTCATCATGTCTCACGCTTGTCCAGTCACTTTTAAACTTCTCTATCCACTCTTAGACACTCCTAAATGTCAGTGCACCCTCCCCGTATTGTGATAAAAACCTCCAATGAATTTCAGCCCCTGATACTCTTTCCGACCGGAGAAAATCAGCGGTCATGTTTAAACTGCAAAGACAGGCAGCAAAATTGAGAATAATTTGGATTCATACCTTTCCCAAGGGTATTAACGCTATGTGAATTGCAGGATTTGAACTCGCCTCGCCGAGTCCATTTCCTACGACGGTAACCATTACACCACCCACCTCCACGGAGAAAATCTTTGGTGCATTCTACTAGTGGAGCGGTCATATTTACACTGCAAAGACAGGCAGCAAAATTGAGAATAATTTGGATTCATACCTTTCCCAAGGGTATTAACGCTATGTGAATTGCAGGATTTGAACTCGCCTCGCCGAGTCCATTTCTTACGACGGTAACCATTACACCACCCACCTCCACGGAGAAAATCTTTGGTGCATTCTACTAGTGGAGCGGTCATGTTTACACTGCAAAGACAGGCAGCAAAATTGAGAATAATTTGGATTCATACCTTTCCCAAGGGTATTAACGCTATGTGAATTGTAGGATTTGAACTCGCCTCGCCGAGTCCATTTCTTACGACGGTAACCATTACACCACCCACCTCCACGGAGAAAATCTTTGGTGCATTCTACTAGTGGAGCGGTCATGTTTACACTGCAAAGACAGGCAGCAAAATTGAGAATAATTTGGATTCATACCTTTCCCAAGGGTATTAACGCTATGTGAATTGTAGGATTTGAACTCGCCTCGCCGAGTCCATTTCTTACGACGGTAACCATTACACCACCCACCTCCACGGAGAAAATCTTTGGTGCATTCTGCTAGTGGAGCGGTCATGTTTACACTGCAAAGACAGGCAGCAAAATTGAGAATAATTTGTATTCATACCTTTCCCAAGGGTATTAACGCTATGTGAATTGCAGGATTTGAACTCGCCTCACCGAGTCCATTTCTTATGACGGTAACCATTACACCACCCACCTCCACGGAGAAAATCTTTGGTGCATTCTACTAGTGGAGCGGTCATGTTTACACTGCAAAGACAGGCAGCAAAATTGAGAATAATTTGTATTCATACCTTTCCCAAGGGTATTAACGCTATGTGAATTGCAGGATTTGAACTCGCCTCACCGAATCCATTTCTTACGACGGTAACCATTACACCACCCACCTCCACGTATGTAGCATTTTCTTGTGCAGATCTTTTGTTTGAACCGGATATTTTCTGTCTCACCCAAATCATGTAAATTGTCTACTTTCTAGACTTGGCTCATTTCAATGAGACAGCACAATTTTTCCTCAGAGAAAGACATTTTGTTTTTCTGATTATATAGATATAACAGTGTCTTGTCTTTCTAAACTCTTCACTAGACATGGATATAAATATTAGCCGACTTCTCAGACATTATTGATTTAAACAGCAAATTCAATTTATATGATTGCTTGTTAACACGGCAGTTTTTTTAAATATTGGTGTGTGCATGAAAAAACTTGCGAAAAATAATTATAATTGTATATGTATATACATAATTGTTTATATATATATATATATATATATATATATATAGATATAGATATAGATATATTTATATATGTGTGTGTGTGTATGTGTGTGTGTGTGTGTGTGTGTATTTTAAGAGAGGATGACTTAACGGACAAGGGAAATCGTTTTATTGTATGTATGTATGTATGTTCTGCTGGAAGAATATGTCTCTCCAGAGCTGGCCTGGTGAGTCATCTGAGAAAACACAAGAATAGAGTGTCAAATGCTACTGGCACCTAACTATGATGAAATAGTCTTATTCGAACACGAGTTGTCATCCATTATACATATAATATATATATATATATATATATATATATATATATATGTGTGTGTGTGTGTGTGTGTGTATCCATGACAATTTCTCGCCAACCTCCCCTATAATTCATTGCACCCGGGAGGTCCTCTGCGGAGCAACCAGCATCCTCGCATAGCTGGCCAATGTAGATCCTTACCGGGCGCCCCACACCTGCATGTCCATGTGTTGGCTTCCACAGAAGAACGTCGCTTATGAGCTCGTCCTTGCTTCTCCAGCAGTGTCCCGCATGCCTTGTCCGTCTCACTCGGATAGTTTGTGAGATGGGGGCAAGTGACCGTACAGCTCTCTCCTCGTGGGGTGCTGCTTCCACGACTTGTTTAAGACTGCACGCAGCATTGCTGTGCAGCTTCCATCTAGCTTATTCTCAAGACGCTTTGTTGGGGTCCAAGTGGTGCAGCCATACAGTAGCACTGATACAACCACAGCCTGGAAGAACTGTCGCTTCAGCTCGTCAGGGAGATCGGACCACCATATAACTGATAATTTGTTTGTGGCCGACCATGCCTTTGCTATTCGTGTATTAATATCGCTCTCTGTGGATGAGATATTACTACCTAGGTACGTGAATTGTTCTACTGGCTTAAGAGGCTTGGCGTTGAGTGTGGAGATGTTTCCTTTCTTTTTGAAACTCATGAACTCTGTTTTACTGGAGTTCACATAGAGGCCGATATTTTCTGCTGCCTCCTCCAAGCTATGTAGAAGTGACTCAGCCTGTGCCGGTGTATCTGCAAGAAGTGCAAGGTCATCAGCATAGTCTGCATCTGTGACTGTTTGTGCAGGATATCTCCTGCTTCTTGCCTTTCTTAATGTGAAACCTTTTTCTTTTATGGTATCTAATGATGTTCTGAGTACGTAGTCTTGGCATATTATAAATATATACGGTGCCAGTGTATCTCCTTGTAGGACTCCTGCGGCGATGTCAAAGAAGTCTGTGTCGCCATCAGGTGAGCGTACCATCACTTTAGTGTCTTTGTACAGCATCATTATAGCTGCAACCGTTTCTTTGGGGAGACCATATGCTAGTAGTATTTGTTTCATTTTTCCTCTATGTATGGAATCGAATGCCTTGGAGAAATCTACGAATAGTAGCGTTGCCTCTAGATTCTTTGCTCGTACTTCCTATGATCCGTCGAATAGTCAGGATCTGAGAGGTCGTGGATCGATTTCTGCGGAATCCGTTTTGGTTTCTTCTAAGGATTTTCTCTATTTCGGGTCGGATGCGATTAAGAAGAAGGGCATTATATATCTTGGCTGCAAGAGCAGTAAGAGTTATGCCTCTGTAGTTTTTAGCGATTCCTAGATCTCCCTTTTCGGGAATGGGATGATGCAGCCTTTTGTCCATTTATCTATTCTATTTTGTCTATATACTGCATTGCATTGCATAGCCTAAGCAATATATATATATATATATATATATATTATATATATATATACACACACACACACACACACACACACACACACACACATATATATATATATATATATATATATATATGATATTGTTCATGTATGTATATCACTGAATATACACGGAAATTTATTTTTCAGAAGAACCTTTGAATATATTTAACCATCTCAAGATTCTTCAATCGACACCATCTTATAAATATTATGAATGAAAAACAACAACAATAACAACGACAAAAAAAATGAACAAACAAACAAACAAACAATAACAACAACAACAACAACAAACACTACTACTACTACTACTACTACTACTACTACTACTACTACTACTACTACCACTTAATTCTGGATGATTTTGTAAATAAATATCTTATATTTTCCAAAACGATTTCTTTGTTCAAAAGATATTTTTTTGCACTGAAAATCTTAATAAAACAATCCGGCAAAAGCTAAAAATAAATTTTCAGGATCTTAAGCGATAGTCAAAAGGTGAAATAAATATTTATATAAGTTGAATAAATATTGGAATTCCTGAATCTTTCATGATGAAAAGTTGAATTAGCAAGAAAAGAAATTCACGTAAATGAATAAGAAATGAATAGAAAGAATATAAAACGATTTCTTTTATTACATAAAAATGATCTTTCGATGTTTTCAAATAAACATTTAAAAAAATCTAAGAGATTTTCAGGTGGTGGAAATGATTTTTCTTTTTTTTTTGTGGTCGTTAAAAGAATAAAAAAAATCTCAATAGAAATTGATTTAATTCTGCGAAAATATCAAACAATCCTAAAAGATAAAACGGAATTTTGCAAAGTGCATTTCATTCTTTGGAAACCATCTGATTTTTAAACTTTATTTCTATCAATCTTTGATCTTATATCCAAACTGCCCTGTAGTCTGGGGCTGTAGAATACGCTGACTGCACCTCTGCAGAGGGGTAAGATAGCCCACCACCACCACCATCAATAGGTAACCTGTAGGTTGTGGCTGGTGACCCGTTAAGCTTAAAGATGGAATCCAGGTGTCTGAGTAGTTAATGACACGCACCACTCCACTTTGGCCCTTACTTGGGCTAGACGGGCGGTCGTAGAGGCTACCCCCGATCAATCGGCTGGTCACATCAAGCCCCAACACGTATATGATTGTCCCGTGTTGTTCTTATGGCAAACCCCAACCCTTTTTTTATCATGTATGAGCTAAAAGTGTCTTAATGTCTTGGGTATGACGTTAAACTACGTCCAGTGGTGATATTCCAGTACTGGTGTGTGTGGGGTGTTCCTTTATTGCCATTACTCCCATGTCCACTCTGATATGGAGAAGTAATACTTGTTAGGGTATCATTTATGACTTATATTGTAAAAAAAATGAGTTAGAAATGATTTAATAAAATTGAATATCCAACAAGAATAAATAAAACAAAAACATCTTCGGCATTGAATAACCCAACAAGGGTTGACATGCCATAAAAATCAACTAACCTAACCATTATATCCAAATTACCAATCACAAGAATTCTACAAGAATGCCAATAATTACATTTTAATTCCAATTTTCGAATCATCCTGGATGATACTTTAAAAAATTTTAAATTCTAACAAAAGAAATTTCACACAAATATTTTCTCTCAAAGAATTAGAAAAGAAAAAAATTTCAGGTAGCGATTTAATTCTCTGTCATAAAAAAATTAGCATTTGTCTCATTTTGCCAAAAAATGTGAGTGAACTTTATGGCTGAAGAGAGAGAAAAAATTTAAAAAGAAAAGTATGAATGGTATCAATTTTTTTTTCATGAATAAAAGAAGTATAAGAGATTTTGTTTTTTTAATACATATTTTTGAACGTTATTACTTTATTGAGGGAATCAAATCAATTTAAAAAAAGAAAAAAAAAAGAACATAAAAATAATTTATGAATATTATTTACAAATCAATGGACGATGAACAATTTTGTTGTTGCTTAGTGATTGTTGAAAATGAAATCTTCAGATTTTCAGGCTTACTGATAATAAATCAGAAAAAAAAACTCAACAAAAACAAAAACCAACAAAAAGATAAAAAATCCCAAACAAAATCAAAAAACAATAATGAGTTTGATACTGCAAACAGAGCTTTATAACTATGGATGACAAATACACACACACGCACACACACACACACACACACACACACATATATATATATATATATATATATATATATATGTGTGTGTGTATGTGTGTGTGTGTGTATGTGTGTGTGTGTGTGTGTGTGTGTGTGTGTGTGTGCGGAGAAATGCAGATGAACACGGGATGATACACAGAATGGAAGTTTATTATTGGGCGAAGTGTCGACGTTTGAACATTTCGGTTCACAAAGAAACCTTCTTCAGGACTATATGAAACAAGTAAAAGAAAACAGATTTGTTGTTAAAAAGATGCTTTTAATGTTACTGTCGAATTGATTTCCTTAATTTACTCACACACACACACACACACACACACACACACACACACACACACAGAGCGTGTAGTATATATATATATATATATATATATATATATATATATATATATATATATATATATATACTACCGTGCTGTATGGTTAACACTATCTCACTTGATGAGTTAGTGGTATGCCAATAAGTAAAAGTAAAGTCAACGGGGCGGCCTAAAGTCGGTATCAGCCAGTCAGCGAGCGAGTCTATCCCCTTTTCAATAGCGCTAAACCAAGGAGATTGTTTTTAGCATCTGAGGTGGAGAGCCACACCTTCCATCAGCTCCTTACTTTACCGCACAGATCCCTGTGCTACTCATACGCTGAGTTGGCGGGGACCGGTATCGAACTACGAACCTAGTGGTTTCTAGCCGAACGCTCTACCGACTGAGTATTATTAGGAGAGTACTGTGATAGAAAAATTACATAATAATGATAAAAAATAAATATATATTAGTTTTTCTATCTACATTTAATCACATGGATGTTTATCTGGAAACATTTGGTTTCATGGAATTTTTACAGGACAATCATCAGGCTGGAAATTTTCCTGGCCAATGATTGCTCTGTAAAGATGAGGATGAAATGGTCGCAGATAAGTATCCATGTAATTAGATATATTTACAAAAACTAATATATATATTGATTTGTTGGTTGGTTTTGAAGGCTATCACAATGCAAGTTTAAAGAAAAAAAGAAGGTTACTGTGGTGTTGTTTGTTAACCTGTGATTTATTCTCAATTCTTAATATTTCGGGATAAAAATCCCTTCTACAGAAGATTACTAAAACTGAAGTTATTGCTAGTGACTGTTCATTTGTTCTGTCTCATGTCTTCCAAATTCTGTGTATGTGTGTGTGTGTGTGGGGGTGCTTGTTTATGTGTGTATTTATGTGTATGTAAGTGTGTGTGTGCGCGCTTATGTCTGTGTGTCTGTTCATTTCCTTTTTTTAAAAAATTATTATTCCAGATTTAGCTCGCCCTCTAAGCATGTTTTTTTTGTTCACTGATAGGACCATCTGACCACTTTTTTTTGTATTAATATGTGTCTGAGATTAACATTCCAGATATCGTTTGATTATTTATAGGTGCGGGTGTGTAAATTTGTGTGTCTATCAAAATCATCTGTTGTCCTGTTGTGTGTGTGCGGTGAATAAGTCCCAACACCATGTGTGTGTGTGTCTGTGTGTGTCTGTGTGTTATTTATGTGTGTGTGTGTGTGTTCTGTTTGCGTGCGTGCCTTGTTCATATACGTTTATATGTGTGTATGTGTGTGTTGGATTTAGGAGCTTAGAATGAAATTAATATATATATATATATATATATATATATATATATATATATATATAACACACACACACACACACACACACACACATATATATATATATATATATATATATATATGACACAGCTGTTTGCATTTCACATCACCCTAATAAATCTGGGGAAGGTATAAATCCAAATATTAACCCGCCAACTATGGTAGACTGCGCTCTTTAACCTTGCAATGTCAACCAGTCTATGAGAAGTACTCTGTCCTTGTGTCGCATCCTTCTCGTAGCGTAGGGTTTGGGTAAGCCCCTCCCCCCAAAAAAAAACCCCCAAAAAAACCCCTACTATTTGACGTTGTGCCAAAAGGAAACAAGTTTCGCTTATTCCACAGTTTCTTTTTAGAGTTGTGAGCAGAGATCAATAAATAATTCAGCTTATTTTTAGACATCCCATCGTAAGCAATAAACAAATGAGTTTTAAACGCCGGAAACTTTTGCACACACTTCATATACATTATTCTTCCTACTTTTTCTTTCATCCTGATGTTGTTTTTAGTACAATGTTTTCGGTTACAAACTCCCCGACCGTTAAAGGAATCGGAGTAAAATCGGAAAAAAAAATTAATAATGCAAATATTTCGTCTAAGAATTCAGATAATTTGTCCAAAATGAATTTTGGTTTAAAGATAATGAATACTAGGATTTAAAAAAAGAAGGAAAAATGAAGAAATACCCGGAAAGGTGTTAGATGCACCCAAGGTGATAGATTATTGCTCTAATATCGATTATAACCAAAACAGATAATCAGTTATACTTTAACTGTTTGCTTACCAAATTTTGAACTTGTATCTCAGTGGGTACCGTACACCCCTGACCTTATTAGACTATACTAGCAAATATATGCACCCTCCGGGTGCAAGTATTTAAGTTTTAATGTAATGAAATATCGTATTAAATTAGAAAGTCTAATAAGAAGGCAGATAAAAAGATATGTGACAGAGTGGGGGTATAATAGAAAAATAGAAATGAAACTTACTCTTCCATTACTCCCGTCTTTCATTGTTGAATTTTACTTACTTAACTATTTAGTTAAATTAGGAAATAAAGAATAAAATGACAATTATTTTTTCTTGTTAATGGATTTCATTTAAGATTCATTGAAGAGATTTTTGCTTATACTCATTAAAATAAAACCAAACAGTTAGAAATCAATAATACTAAGCACATATTTAATAAAATCACATTTTTAATATCAATATGCAAATTAGCTTTCCCATTCACACTGCAAACCGCTATTTTTTGTACATATATAAATACAATTGCATGTTATTTGTATGTAGATATGGACAACACTAATAAAAAGGTGAAGCAATTTTATTAATAATTGAGGTTTAAATATAAATAAAATCACGGAGAATGTGATGTAAATAACTATGTTAATTGTGACTCGATTAGTAATATAGTTTCGGTTACAGACAGAAAAACACACAATCTCCATTATAATAAGATATATATATATATATATATATATATATATATATATATATATATTGTAGGCATGTGTTATTGAATAATACGGAGCACTTCTTCATTATTTGGTTCTGTATCTTTTCAGTCGTCTGGCGATCTTTTTGGTGTTTTGATCCAATTGAAATAGGATATTTCCCATACTGTCAACCCGAGCGTTTTCGACCGCTTCTTCAGTCGTCATCATGGGGTATAGGATTTGGTTTAGTTCGTTTTTTAGTCTTTTATCTATGTTGTTTTTAAGTTAGAAGAGTCTATTATTTTTAGAGGGTTGCGTGTTAAGTGTGTTAGTTATTAAAGATAGTTAATGTGTTATGACCGACGTTGAATGCTGTTTTATTGATGTTAGGTTTTTTTATTTGTTATGCATCTTGCTTCAAGAATGCGGAGGGGTTGGTATATATATATATATATATATATATATATATATATATATATATATATATATATACCCCCCTCGCATGAGTAGGATACAGCAATTGCTCAATTTCTTCAGCAGGTTTGCATTCAGAGTTTTCTTTCTCCTAGACTAGCTGTCTAATAAAGGTTAAAAAGCCAATCCAACCTAATATTTATCCATAGCTAGAGGGAGAATAGTTGGATTCCTACCTTTACCAAGGGTATTAGCTCTATATGAAATGCATACAGTTTCGTCCAGGATTTGAACTTGTGTTGCAGGTTCCATTTCCTTCGACAATAACCACAACACCCCACTATAGAGTAAATATGTATACGTAAAAAAGGGACATAAGTTTCTCATAAGGTTATTTTTTGCGCAGGACTAAGTATTAGTGCTATAAAAATGCACACAGCCTCATCCAGATTTGAACTCGTATTGCTGAGTCGATGTTCTTCCACAATAACCATTACACCACACACCACTATACAGTAAATATTTATTTGTAAAGAAGGAACTTAAATTTCTCATGAGGCAATTTTTGCCAGTATTCGGTATTAGTATTATATAAAATGCACACAGCCTCGTCCAGGATTTGAACTCGTATTGCCGTGTCCATTTTCTTCGACAATAATCATTACACCACGCAATAAACGTGAATATGTAAAGAAGGAACTTAAATTTCTCATAGGCAATTTTTGCCAGGACTCGGTATTAGTATTATATAAAATGCACACAGCCTCGTCCAGGATTTGAACTCGTATTGCCGTGTCCATTTTCTTCGACAATAATCATTACACCACGCAATAAACGTGAATATGTAAAGAAGGAACTTAAATTTCCCATAAGGCAATTTTTGCCAGGACTCGGTATTAGTATTATATAAAATGCACACAGCCTCGTCCAGGATTGAACTCGTATTGCCGTGTCCATTTTCTTCGACAATAATCATTACACCACGCAATAAACGTGAATATGTAAAGAAGGAACTTAAATTTCCCATAAGGCAATTTTTGTGCAAGACTACATGGACTCTTATTCTCTTATGAATAAAAAAAAAACCCACATTGTTGTATTATTCCATTGTACAAGCAATTTGAGATGACTCATCACCGCTGCAGACAAATTTGATTTAAACAATTTAACCACCACTTATAGATATCTCGATTGTCATCATAAAAATACTGTTTATGTTCATTTGTTCTCATGTTCCACAGAGTTCGAATAAGAAACGTAAAGTTAAATTAAATTAAAAGTTTTACACTGTCTGATAAATGTTCATATGACAACTTATACACTTAGTAGAAATAATGATAAGACATTCCATGAATTTGTTCATAACTTTATGAATATTGATTTAAAGTTCATTAAATTTTTCATCAAACGAAGATAACAAAACTAGAAGTCAGTGCAAAATCAATCTTTTTATTTTGGTTTAATTTTTGAAAAGTTATTTCAAAAATAAATATTTGGGGGTGGGGGTAAAATAATTGAAAATAAAGATAAGACACCTAAAAAATTTAGATTCTTACGCCTTTTTTTACACTTTTACAAAATATCAAAACAATACACTATGTTTCGTTCAACCGGTAGAGCGTCCGTCTAGGAACCACAAGGTTCCTGGTTCGATACCGACCCTCACCAAACTCAGCGTACGAGTAGCACAGGGATCTTGCAGTAAAACAAGGAGCTCTGGCGCTCTACCCCAGACGCAAAAACAATCTCCTTGGTTATAGCGCTAATGAAAAGGGGATAGACTCCCTTGCTGTATGGTTGATACCGACTTAAGGCCACACCGACGACTTTACTTAATAATGCTGAAATGTTCTTGTAAAGTTCAGAGGTTTAAAACTTTGGTCAAAATTTAAATATCTATATTTAATCCGCATTGGAAGAAAGATGTCCGCTTTCAGAAAAAGAAAAGGGTCAAATAATAATCTTAAATGAAAAATGATGCTCCTTTAATTCAATTACCAGCGCTAGCACTAGTGAAAAGGGATAGACTCCGTCGCTGTCTGCCTGTTTGGAAGAAGATGTACACTTTCAGAAAAAGAAAAGGGTAAAATAGTAGTTTTAAATGAAAGATGATACTTTTTTTAATTCAATTGCCAGGCAGATTAAAAGGTCTTGAACAGTAATGGCCTATTGTCGGTATCATCCCGGCAGAGGGAGTCTATCCTCTTTTCGCTTGCGCTAGACCAAGGGGATTGATTTTGCGTCTCACACCTGCCATTGGGCTTCCCTCTTTACTGCACAGACAAAAGCTCTGCTACTCATGCGATGAGTTGGCTAGGCCAGTATCGAACACGGAACTTAGTGGTCCCTGGGCCGACTGAGCTCAAAACCTGATCCCCGTCACTGTTATATCCCGTCTGGGTATATAAATGAGGAGGGGGGTTCTATTTCGCCGACTGGCCATCTTCTTTTGGGTTGATTTCCTTTGTCTCTTCCTCTGGTTGATACGGGCTTTTTTGTGCAGACTCTGGTTGTGGTTTGTTTGTGTTCATTCTCTTTGTTTTTAAATGATGAATGAAAGACGTAGTTTATTTTTTTAGACGTCTTTATTACCCAAAAGCCCAAAAGGGTTCAACCGCGCGGTGATTAGATGGCTTACTTGGGAACAGACGACAATTGCGTCAGATCCCATTGACGAACCGCCAAATTCTGACTATTCTAACTCAGTCCCGTTCACTTGCTTTGCCTTTAGCCAATGAGAAATCAGCAACTAGGTCAATGAAAGGTGAACTGCTGTCAATCACTTCTATAACGGTCATGCTATGATTCAATGGCAACTTTCCATTTACGAATACCGTTATTTAAATTTTACTACACTACATTCATAATTTGTAGGCGACCCTCGAATTATGCTCGATAAATGATTAAACTCTTTTTCTTTTTGCAACTCTTTTTTTCGGATTTGATTATAAAATGATTAGCTCCAATTTCCTTCGTCATTCTTTTACAAATGTCAATGAAAAAAAAAAAACAACAAAAAATGATTGGCTAAAGGACAATATTCAGTGAGCGTCAAATAATATCGGCTCTTTTTTCCCACTCATTTATAGTTCTAGATGTTCCCTTTCCTTTTGGATCCTCGTCTAGGAATATATTTACCAACCCCTCTGCAAGAGTAGAATGCAACACAAAGCCGATTTCTTTAACAGGTTTGAATTCAGAGTTTTCTTTCTCCGGGACAGGTTGTTTAATCATAGTTAAAGAGCACAGTCTATGAGTTACTCATATCTGGAGGAAGAATAGTTGGATACACACCCTTCCCAAGAGGATTAGCGCTATATGAAATGCAAACAGTCTCGTCCAGGATTTGAACTCGGTACACCAAATCGATAACAATTACACCATATTTGAACATTAAAAACATTTTTTCTTACATGTGCTAAAAAGCAGTGGTTGAGGTCCTTAGCGTCCTGAGTATGACGTTTGACTGGCTCTATTGGCGATGTTCCAACACTGGAGCTCTGAGGAGTGTGGAGTACCCCTTCATCTCCATTACTCCTAGGTCCACCCTGACCCGGAGCCGTAGTACCGGTTAGAGTCCCATCTATGGGTTAGATAGAAAAAATGAGTTTTAAAAATGTGTTTAAAGAAATTGAGTTTAAACAATTGTGTCTAAAAAAATTGAATTAAAAAAAACTGAATACCCATCATGTATGAATAAAGAATGTCTTCTGCATAGATTAACCCAACAAGGGTTGATATGCCGTAAAATCCATATATGAATTTATGAATACCCATAAAGTATGAATAGAACAAAAAATCATCGGTTGAACCATGGTAAAATCTAACCAGCCAACCAACCATCCGCTAAGTGACAGCAAAGACCCCCCCCATCTCAGTGAGGGAGCAATTGGCAGTTCAAACATTCAGGGAACTCTCTCAGCCAACCCCCACCAAAAAAGCCCCCAAACAAAATAAAACAAAACTAAAGACAAGAGTATTGGAACCACTTCACTTTAAAAATAGTCATCATCATCATCAAGGCGTGCCAACAGCACGGATTCCTTTGGCTCTCTCGCCATCGGTTATTGGCGAGTCCTCTTGACGGTATCCAGTGTCCGTGCAGAGTTGATGAATGTTCTTTGTTAATCGGCCAACACATGTGTAGGAGTCCATAGGACAACGTCGCTTTGACAAGCTAAAGCAGTGCCCAGCATGTCTTGCCTGTCTTTCTTGGATGGTTTGTGAGATGGGAGGTAAGTGGCCGTACAGCTGCCGTTTCGTAGAGTGCTACTTCCAGGATTTGTTTAGGGTTGTAGTTTGAATTTATAACCGACAAATCCATCACCGGTATTCACGTTTGATCTCATCAACAGTGTCAAAACGGTGAATCTTATCTTGGATGGGTGTGGGTGTGGGTGGAGCCGAGAAGGAAGTAGCTGTAAGCAAAATCTGGCGTATGGCGTAGGGGGTGGGTGGGAATCGGAAATTTTCTCAAGTCAGTCAACCTCTTTCAATCAAGTTCTGTCCATTAAAATTAAGGATTAGAGATCAGTAGAATTCCGATGGAAAGATAACTGCTAAGTATTGGAGGTGTTCAAAGGATACTTTGCACGTTATATCATATTGTACAAATTCAAGTCTCCTAAAAATTACATGATAAGCTACTACTACTACTACTACTACTACTACTACTCTATTAATAATGGAGATTCGATTCCGGTTTTTGTCTGTAACAAAAATTACGTCACTGCTTACGTCACATTACCCCAAATCGTCATAACATAGAATAAATACACTAAAAATTTGAACATGCAACATTAGGCAGTCCTCATTGTTTTTTAAAACAAGTTTTAATAAATACATGACAGATATTATATATGTATATATAGTTTGTTTTATTTTAATACATATTTAAAGTTTACATTTCAAATTGTTTTATTTTTTAATCCTTTAATGAATTTTGATGTTTACTTACTTAGGGTACAAACTCGCTGACATTGAATTTTTTACTCCCACCCCTCAGGCAATATGTTTCAAAAATTTATTTTTACATCACCCGGAGGGTGTTTTTTTTTTTGTACTAGTACTACTAATAATAATTGTTACGATTTTTGTGGCCATTTTTAGACTGCACTTTAGAGAGCACTTTACAGTGGAGGTCCCTTGTGTTCCTTAGTGTTAGGGAGAATCCTTTGGTTGTTCCTTAGTGAAGAATATTTGTGTTAAGCAGAGTCCTTGGTTGTTCGTCCGTGTTGAATACGTGCAAATGAACGGCTCTCAAGTTAAGTTATCTTATCACGTATTCGAGCGTGTTGATTGGCTGGCTTTAATCCACGCGGTCACTCAGTCTATGAATTTAAGTGGTGGACTCCTGCACACCTTACAGTACAAAATAATAGCAAACTAGCACAACGAGAATACAAAACTAGACACGACTGGATTGGGAAGGTGATCCACTGGGAATTATGCAAAAAACTAATTTTGACCATGCAAAAAAATGGTATATGCATAAACCAGAATCTGTTCTTGAGAACGAAACGCATATAATTCTCTGGGACCTTGAAATAAAAACGGATCACCTTATCCCAGCAAGAAGACCAGACCTAGTGTTGATAAACAAAAAAGAAAGAACTTGTCAACTGGTGGATTTTGCAGTGCCAGCAGATCACAGGATGAAGCTGAAGGAAAATGAAAAAATAGACAAATATCTGGACCTTGCCAGAGAATTAAAAAAGTTATGGAATATGAAAGTGAAGGTGATACCAATTGTAGTTGGTGCACTTGGAACGGTCCCAAAAGGATTAGAAAAGGGTCTGGAATGTTTGGAAATCAGAGGAAGGGTTGAAACCATTCAGAACACTGCACTGCTGCATAGAATACTCAGAAGAGTCCTGGAGACTGAGGAGACTTGCTGTCACTCAGACTCCAGTGAAAGACCATCAGCTAATGCTGATGTGAAAACTCAAAAGGAGCAAATAATAATACGGCTAAAATACTCAAAAGAGTCCTGGAGATCCGCGGAGAATTGCTGTCATTAACCTCCAGTGAAAGATCACTAGATAAAGCTCGTGTGAAAAAACTCGCAAGGAGTGATAATAATAATAATAATAATAATAATAATAATAATAATAATAATTTGAAAAAATGTGGACTATGAGAGTGAAAGTGATACCAATTGTAGCTGGTGTCCTTGTAACTGTTCCCAAGTTTTTAGAAAACCGACTGGAGAAATCGGAAATCAGAGGAAAAATCTGAGCACATCTAGACAGCAGCATTGTTAAGTTCAGCTAGAATATTCAGAAGAGTCGTTGAAAGTAGAGGAGACTTGCTGGTGTAAAAAAAAAAAAAAAAAAAAAAAAAAAAAAACTCGCAAAGAATGATATAATAAGCGAATGGTATCAACCAGACTTGGAATAAATGAAAACAAACATGAAAAGAATTCTGCAGGGTAATAAGAGCCATATTAATAACATAATTACATGGATAAAATAAAGTTATTTTAATTAAAATCCTGGCAATAATAGTAGTAACATACAGTTTTAGGTTATTTCCTATAAGTCTAACATGATCAAAGGGGAACCACTCTTGACTGATAAATTATTATTTTTTATTTATTGATCTACTAGGAAAAAAGAAGACGGGTTTAGGTTTATGGTTAGGGTTAGGGTTAGGGTTTATTAGGTTAGGGTTTAGGGTTAGTTTAATGGGAACATAAATAAATAATTTATCAGTCAAGAGTGGTTTCCCTTTGATCATGTTAGACTTATAGGAAATAACCCAGTTTTAATATAATAAACTATGCGTCAGCTAAAATAAAAATAAGATAGATGATAAAGTTAAGAAAATAATACCTGCAATAGAATTCATCTTTTCAGAGCAGATATAGAACGTCACAACATCATAAGAGAAAATAGTGGAAGAGGCTGAATCCAACTAGAATTGAACTACAAAACAGAAATACTTAGAAAATACAACGTTTTCGATGCAGCGAGAAGGAAAAGAAAAAAATATTAAAAAAGTAATAAATTTGCTAAAACAACACAACCTCACACCGAAAGAAATAGAAACAAAAGATCAAGCAACTGAGGCCAAGTGGTGTTGTTACATAATCTATGCGGTTGCATAAGATTATTGTCGGTCCCCTGTAATTCTGAGGGATGACCCTTTTCATACCATGGCCGGGTCCTTCCATGGAAAATTACAGAAGCCCGCCAAAATACGTGAAGTCACGTGGGGCCTGCTGCAGTTGGACGTCAGGCAGTGAAGATGTACTGCCGAACTGTGATCACTCTGCATACGCGCGCTATGTTAGTTAGCAGATGTCTGGTGGGGATTTAACAATAAAATAAGATCAAAAGTAAATCGAAGTCTTGTGTTTATTACCTAAAAACTAACAATGACACAGGACTTCTGATAAGGAGAAATCCCTAACAGAAAACCAGACCCGAAGTCCCAAGTCAACTCCAGACGTTAGAAGATTCCAGACCAAGTCAAGATGATAGAAGAAATACAAAGACGATCAGAATACTAAAGACGGCCAAGAAATAGAATTAAAGAAAGAGGTATGTAATCTCCTAATGAAACGAACATAGAACAAGTTCCATTACTCCCGTCTTTCATTGGCCAGTTATTTCTTCTTGTTAAGAGATTTTTGCTCATATTCAATAAGAAGGCAAATTAATTCACCCTGTAAACCGATTGCATGTTATTAGTATGTTGAATGGTCAACATGGACCATTGATATAATTAACAGATCCCAGGGGGCCATACCTGCCCCCTTGATTTAAAGGGGCAGGTTTATTGCCCAGCGCCTGAGGCGCCCCACTTGAAAAATCGACGCAATTTTCACACCCCATGATCCCACATAAATAGGCCTTGTGCCTGACCCGTACAAGTGGGGTACGTGGAAAATATCATGTAGATATGGTCAACAGTTTAATGATGTAAAACAAATAAATTCATGGAGAATGTAATGTAAATAACAAAGGGAAATGTGACTTGTATAGTAATATAGTTTCGGTTACAGATAGACGAACCCACAATCTTCATTATAATAAGATTTAGTGCCAGTAAAGAAGGCGCTATGCAACAGTGTAACCATTAAGTAGTACTGATACGGCTACAGTTTCGAAGAATTCCCGTTTTATTTTATCAAAGGGATCAGACTTCCATATGATCGATAACCTGTCAATAGCCGTCCATGCCTTTTCTATATGTATAGTTGTTGTGGGGTTTTAAGGGGTCAAATAAGAACAAAACGACGGGTAAAAATGTAGGAAAATGTATGAACAAAAGAGTAGACAATTACAGTACAGAGAAGTGGGAAATTCGTCCGACCATAGAGTAATGAGCTGACTCGCATTGGCTTACTCTCAATCCATAATTGTCCCTGTTACTTATAGTAACCGTCGGCGCATTCCATTAGTCTATAGGGTATATCACCTATAACAATAGTAATACCACTTTCTGTTATACTAATTTTCTGGTATACTACGGGATTTGTCTGCGCTACCAATCCCGTTGTAGAATTCACAATATATACAAGGAATACCGTGATTTGTCAGTTGCTGGTGCTGTTACCCAGTGTTATCATGATATGGGAGTCAGACATCGTGCCAGAACCTCATCAATCCAGATCATCAAAGTGGAGTCTGTGCCCCTAAAAAAATGCAGAAGAACTTACATTAAGCAGCTCCATAATGTCAAGATCAAGTTCCCACTTCCTCATCGTGTGAACAAAAATCTGCCCAATCCCAGATTCACCACTAGACGGGCATACTCCAACTTCTAAATCTATAGTTCATTCTGACTTTGGAAACTGGTTACCAATAAATGGACCGAATGTAAAAAAAATTCAGTGGCTTGTCATTTAAATCAGATCTGTGTGGATTCTGGACGCCGTACAGAAGAACTGTTAGAGACGACGATCTATAGGACTCTGTGTGTGTGTGTGTGTGTGTGTGTGTGTGTGTGAGAGAGAGAGAGAGAGAGAGAGAGAGAGAGAGAGAGAGAGAGAGAGAGAGAGAGAGAGAGCGTGACCTGGTTATTATGGGATCAGCCAAAATACTGAGAAGTGTCCTGGAGAACTGAGGAGACTTGCTGGTACTCGGACTTTTATAAAGACCACCATCAGTACTAGTGTTAAAATAATACTAACGCGACCAGCAGGCGTCACTTGTATTTAAACTTATTTTACTAATCTTATATTCTAGTCTATCCTCCTTGGGCCAATTCTCAACTTTGTTAGATACTTTTTGAATATATTTTTCTAAAAATACAATTATTTTTGTTGTTTCACTGTAGAAAAAAAAACAACGTTTTTTTTTCATGAATAATCAACAAGAAAGAAATGGTTCAGTAATAAGGTAAAGCACTGACGTCTGATTTATTAACAGTTTTATTTTTGGTATTCAGTCTTGAGGCTCAGCATCACGAACTGATATCAAACAAAAGTTCGCTCCTGCATTCAATATTGAAACTCTGTTACATAGAATAAATCCCCATATATCCACGATGTGTAAAAGAACAAGTAACGTTCAAAAGAATATTATCAACGCTGTAGGTCAGCTGACTGAATTGTAAGTTCTTTCAACGAATGTGTTAGTCAAACGAAGTAGAAACCATTTTCAGCTTTCCTACGTTTAATTTGTTCTGCCTAAACTCAGAAGTATAAATGCATTTCAATGGCTGCCGTGTCTCAAAATGGCCGCCATCAATGTTTCTCTTCTTTTTTTTTCTTTCTTTTTGCAAATAACAATCCCTAAATATACCGAGTTCCCCTGGTCAGTTCGGTGCAGATTTCCACCGTCTAAAACTCATTGTTATTCGTGCACGGTCGTGGCATTTGAGGCAATAAATATTTGTTGGTTAAACTTTAAAGTGTATGTTATTTCTTTTCTGTTGCACATTGAACAAATGATTGATTTACTTGATGCAATTTGGCAGCGAACTTTTTCTTGCCGCTGCTGCTGCTGTTGCTGCTGCTGCTGCTGTTGCTGCAGCCTTTTATCTTTTTTTCCGGAATGTTGTCTGACTTTTTGCCTCTTGAAATCAGAGATTCGTTGAAGCGGAGGCTGGCGTGAGCGGCTAAATCACATGCGTATTTGACCAGAAATGATTGAAGCAAACGAATCTGAGACGAATTCTGCCAATACATTTCATTCCTCTTTTATTGTTTGCTTACAGTTATTGATATTTTCCCATTCTGTTTCGGTATTATAACACTTACGATCTCCCATAGACGATAATAAATTATGCTAACGGCTTTTCGTAGGTTGATAGCCGCTATTCCGAGAAATTGCTAACTTAGAATCACCCATTAGCTATGGAAAAAAAGAACATCGCCATCATTATAGAAACACGGGATTTGGTTGAGCTTTAAGTTCTATTCGTCATTCCAGTTTTCAAAAACAAATCTTATTGATATTGCGTCGTAAGTTGATAAATATCTTTTTCATCCGAATGCCGTCTCGAAACCAAACAGATTTCGCTCGTCTCTAGTTGCATTGATAATTGAATTTGGTATCACTAATTTCTCCCTTGGATAAAAACCTTGCCACAGAAAAAGGTCAGAATTCTCATTGATGTCAACAGATAACAGACGGAGAATATTTTTGGAAGTACCCACTGATAAGTGTGACCTTGGGTCACAGTTCTTATCGCGGGGGTTTGAATAAATATTAACATGCTTTGTTTGATAGACGTCAAAAGAAACAAACCTTTAAATTCTGATGACTGGTCGAATCCAGTCAAAGATAAATCTTTCGTTCTCTTTTTCTTGTAATTGCAGATAAATATCTACATGACAAGTCATTATCTAACATAATCAAACAACTTTTTATCATATGTGCTAGAAGGTGGTGGCTAAAAGTCTAAGTGTCCTGGGTATGACGCTAAACTGGATCTAGTGGTGAGGTTACAATTCTCGATCTCTGGGGAGTGTGGGGTACCCTTTTATTGCCATTTCTACAAAAAATTAAATGTCTAGAAATTCTCTGGGATTTTGAGACACAAACGTATCCCACAATCTTGGCCAGAATACCAGACCTAGTTTTAATTAACAAGAAAAAATGATCTAATTAAAGAGATTTAATAAAAATACAGAACTAGAAAAAGATATTGGTGTGAATGAGTGTTACATAATTATTAGATACCTAATATTTATGTGCAATAGTGTAGAAATAAAAATGGCCGTTATAAGTTACAGCCCACAGCCTTGAAGATGAGTGACAAAGCTTGACCTCAGTCCTAACCTTCCGGTGGATTCCGTTGAGAATCGGTGGAGGAGACCCTCTTCCGGTTTAGAATAGAAATAGATTTTAGTCAGTCGGCGAGAAACCACGACGGTGGTGAGTCGTGTTATACACGCTCCGACTCGAACTGCGCAGATGTCTGGTTGGGGATTTAAAAATAAAGTAAGATCAAAGCAAATCGGAGTCTTGTGTTATCTAAAAACTAACAATGACACAGGGCTTCTGGTAAAGAGAAATCCCCAATGGAAGACCAGACACGAAGTCCTCAGGAGAAGTCCAGACCTTAGAAGATTCCAGACCAAGACAAGATGTTATAAGATTCCAAAGACGGCCAGAAGAATAGAGCAAGTAAAGAAGTAAAGAAGAAGGGTATACAACATGAGACCCTGAATTAAAATTTTCCAAACATATAGAAATACAAGTAAATAAAGCAAACAAAATATTAGGATTAATACGAAGGCCAAATGAATACATGGATAAAGAAATTTGAAAAAATATATTCATTGCATTAGTGAGTGGAATTTGCTAATGTGGTCTGTAGTCTAAGACTAATCGAGGGCATAAAACTCAACGAATGAGTTCAAAGGAGAGCTACTAAGGTAGTGAATGAATTAAAGAACTTTTAATATAAAGAAAGACTTGGGAAGACTGAATTAGAAAGTTTGGCTTATCGACGAATCAGAGGAGATATGATTGAAGTCTATAAATATACCCATAGATTTCATTCAACGAACTTTAATCTGTTAAATGTGGCTCAAAAAATCAATACCAGGGGTCATAAATTAAAACTCTCGAAAACAATTTGCAAAACAAATCTAAGGTAAAATTATTTTTGTAACCAGGGTTGTAAATTACTGGAATAAACTACCATCATCAGCAGTGAATGTCCTATCTCTGAACTCCTTTATGGTAAGGCTGGATGAACTGTGGAAAGAATATGCATATTCAGTGGAAATAAGATGAATATTTTAAATATAAGGAACAACTGACAGGACTCAGACCTAATATATCCAGCTGAAAAGATTATTATTATTATTATTATTATTATTATTATTATTATTATTATTATTATATGAAGAAAATAACTTAACAACTTGATTTTGCCGTTTCAGAGCGAAAATAAAAGAATGTAAAAGATAGACAAGTTCTGGACCTTGCCAGAGAACTGAAAAAAACAAAAAACAAAAAACAAAACAACAACACAAAAACTGTGGAACATGAAAGTTAATAGTTGGATCTCTTGGAACGCCCCCTACCAAAAGCTTGAAAAAGAGACTGAGGTAACTCTAGACCAGAGGAAGAATGGAGACCACCCAGATGACAGGATTGTTAAGATCAGCTAGGTTAGAAGATTGGTGGAGACCTGGGGAGACCCACTGTCACCTCCAGTGGACCACCGGCTAAGGCAGGTATGAAAAACTCGAATGGAGTGAAATATATATATATATATATATATATATATATATATATATGAATGTGTGTGTGTGTGTGTATTTATACTTGTGTCTGTGTGTTCATATGTAAATATATGCTTATGAAAATATATATGTGTGCATACTGGAGGCGCGTGGAAGAGTTGCGGAAACCTGAGGAGACTTGCTGTTATATAGACACTGATAAAAACCTACCAGTTAAAACTGGCGTAAAAATCTCACATAGAGTAAAACCCATAAAATTATCTAGGACTTTGAGATAAAGACAGATCACCTTATCCCAGCCAGAAGACCCAGTAGTATTGCTTAACAAGAAAAAGAGAACTTTTCAATTGGTAGATTTTGCAGTCCCGGCAGATCACAGGGCGAAGAAAACGAAACCTGGATTTAAAAGAAATCATGGAATATTAGGGTGAAAGTGATACCAGTTGTAATTGGTGCACTTGGAACGGTCCCCGAAGGTTTAAAAACACACTGGAGGAACTGTAAATCAGAGGAAGAATTGAGACCAACCAGAAAACAGCATTGGTGAGATGGCTAGATACCCAGAAAAGTCGAGGAGATTTGTTGTCACTCCAGAGAAAGATAAGAAACTTACGCACTTGCGGCTAGAATACCCAGAAAAATCCTGGGACCCAAGGAGATTTGTTGTCACTCCAGAGAAAGATAAACTTACGCTGGTGTGAAAAACTTGCAAGGAGTGAATAATAATAATAATAATAATAATAATAATAATAATAATAATAATAATAATAATAATAATAATAATAATATTTACCACAAAGAGAGTACAAAACCAGCCACGATTCTGTGGGAAAGGGGATTCACTGGGAATTGTGCAAGAAATTAAATGCTCACAATACAACTGAATGGTATATGCACAAACCTGAATCTGTCCTGGAGAATGAGACGCACACAATTCTCTGGGACTTTAAGATACATACTGATCACCTAATTCCGTCTAGGAGACCAACCTGGTGTTGATTAACAAGAACTTGTCATCTCATGGATTTTGCCGTCCAGGCCGATCACCGAGTGAAAGTGAAAGAAAGTGAAAAGATAGACAAATACTTGGACCTTGACAAAGAACTAAGAAAACTGTGGAACATGAAGGTGAAGATCGTGCCAATTGGAATTGGGGCCCTTAAACGGTACTCATTCAGACTTCAACATTGTTGAGATCGGCTAGAATACTCAAAAGAGTCCTGGATACCCGAGGAGAGTTGCAGTCACTCAGGCTCTAGTGAACCAGCTAAGGTGGGTGCAAAAACTCGAATGGAGGGAATAATAATAATAATAATAATAATAATAATAATAATAATAATAATTGATCTTGCCAGAGAATTAAAAAAATATGGAATATGAAGGTAAAAGTTCAAGCAGAGTGAAAATAAAAGAATACGAATAACATTGGGTTTAATTAAAAGACATATAAATCTTCTTCACACGAGATGTTAAATAAATGCTATTCCCATAGGAAACTGAATAAATATATGCATTACGGGAAAATAAAATCGATACAATTTCATCTTTAAAAGATTTATGTGAACTATAAGTAGTATAACGCTGAATCGTGAATACGAGAAAAGATAATATTAATACCGATGAATACCATCTTAGCGAACAAAGGAAATAGTCGTAAAATTTCTACAATAAACGTAAAAATAGATTATTTTATACAACTTGAGAAATCAACCAAAAAATATAAAAGAATATTATCAAATCTTTAAGGTCACTTGACTGAATTGTAAATTCTTTCATTGAACGTGTCAGTTAAACGAAGTAGAAACACTTTCATGCTTTTCGCGTTTTTTTTTTGTCTAAACTTAGAAGAATAAAAATATTTCAGTGGCTGACATGTTTTAAAATGGCTACCGTATTTAAAAATGGCTGCTCTTGATCAGCTTCAATGTAGATACAAACGCAATTTTATGAAACTAACGAGAATTTTGACTTTTTTTATTATTATTATTCTTATCATTTATTATTTTGTATTTGAAACGATCTTTCAATCAATGGCGAATATTTTATCATTAATTTTCGATTAAAATTGTTGATTGCTACTATGCGTTTTTTTATTGTTGTTCTTTTCCAAAAGGGTCATAGCTAAATGACAAATGATTTATACAAACTTAACATAAAAAATCATCATCATCATCATCATCATCATCATCAACAACAACAACAACAAATTCGGGTCAATCGAATTATCTCCACATAGATTAGGTCAGCTAACTTGATCCAGAGACAGAATCCCAGTTGATGGATTTGAACTGTCCTGTGGGTGAGAGATATCGAAAACAACTCTTGTCTCCAAGTGTTAATGAGTTTAGCAAACAGGAAAACGAAACAACCGTTTTACTGTAAGGACTTTTATTTATTTATTTATTCATTTTTTTTTTCATCGCAGTTGAACTATTTCCCAGAGATTTGGCAAATTTCCCTAAAAATCTTTTCGGATCTTCACAGCCAATCAACTTACACATCCTGTCAATGTTAACTGACTTTCATTCATTCATGGCCGTTCACTTTCTCGACTTCAATTTTTGTTTATATTTCTTTCTTTTTTTATGTTTATGATATGCACAAACTCTAAGCGAGTATCAGCTGAATTTTCAAAGAAGATTTGGATCAAGGCCAATAAGAGTGTTTCTCTCAAATATCAAACTCTGAATTTTGGAACCCATCCACTGATTTTTATTCTTATCGATATCGAATCGAAGATATTTCTTCATATTTAAAATCTACACAGAAACAGAATGAAACGAGTGTAATCCCAATCTATATGCATATAAAGGGCAGTTGTATGTATGTATGTATGTATGTATGTGAATAAAGGAAGTGAATCCGACGGTATGTAGTATATTAAGAAAAATGAAAAAAACACAGGTTTAAATGGGTTAAGTGGTGAGTTTATTGGCCGACGCTGCAGTGTTTCGATCTATTAATTTGATCATCTTCAGGGCATTTGTTGGTATATGGAAGGTAATAAGAATTTTTTTATCACAGAATAACGAGAAAAGCGAGTGGTAGTCCTTGTTATTCAGTCAGTTTAAATTTTTTTTGAGGTTTGAAAAAAGGGGGACAGTTTGAAATATGACGTCAACTAATCTTTTTTATGGTGTGAGTATGGAATGGGGTAAGAGTGTGTATCGAAAGGAAACATTGTGCATTTTTTAGGTGTGTGGTGGTGTGTGTGTGTGTGTATAAATCTTTTGCGATAAACGACAGCGGAAATAAACCCTAATGTATGTTTGCTCAAAAAGTAGAATATGGTATCATAGTGAATATGTATATATATTTACTTTGTTGTTAATTGTTTTATTTTTTAGACATACATAGATACATAGATACATACATACATACATAGCAATATCAATAGCAATAGCATAATCTTTACAGATCACTGCCATCCCTCACAGTGATCTATAAAGATTATGCTATTCCTATGTATGTATGTATGTATGTATGTCCGGGTGAATCTACAAAAATACAACAATTAACAACAAAATAATATATGTACACATTCACTATCACAATATCCTGCTTTTTGAGCAAAAATAATAAAGACTTAATTTACATACATGAAGTTAATTAAAAAATAGAATTTAAATAGTTACAGCATGTATTGTTTTGCATTTATATTTGAAATAAGAGGCATTAATTTTTCTTTTCAGAGTGTCTTTGCACTGTTTTTTTTTCTGACGCCCCACCAAGTTGGATCAACGCAAGCTCTTTTTTACGAAGGGATTTTAATGGGGAATCCTGTGAGGATCCAACTCGTAATTCAGTAATAATGGATCTATTACCTTTTCAACCCAGGCGTCGCTGGGTGACCACTTCTAATCGTAAATAAAGTAAATTCAGCGGAGTAAGTAGTCTCCCAAGCGAGGGAGTCTATCACTTTTTCCTAGAGATCTTTTTAGTTTTTAGTCTCGAAAATAAAATAAAAACTTTTGTAGTGTTATATAGCCACTTATTTTTCATTATCTTATCATATTATACTTATCTTCTACTCTGGAGGATTAATTCGCCTATTCTCTTTGTGGGTATCTGGGCTGGTTCTCTATTCTTCTGGTCTGCGCCCTAGCAACTTCTTGGGGCATCTTTATTTATGTGTTCATCACTGTTTTAGTAACGAACACAAAGTTTTTGTATATTTTTCAGACGTCTTTATTTAACCCCATGTTAACCATCACATCCAGAAGAAATAGGAATTTTTGAGATATGTTTACCTTTTTCAAAATCTAAGCTAGAACTCTGTAAATTCCAAGTTCACCTCTCCACTTCCACCAACTGAACTGACCAATCAGGGGACAGCGAAAGGTCAAAACCTTGTAAATCCTGAATTACCTATTTCTATTGTTTTATTTTTCCTAGTTTCTTCTGGACATATATACATACACACCAACTGCCCTTTATATATGTATAGATAGATTTCCTTCCATCCACTAATGTTAGCTTTATTTTTAAAAAGATCAAACAATTTTTTAATAAAAAATTCTGCTCGACATTCATTTTACTGAAAATCAGAACAAAATGTGAATGCTTCTAGTTATGCATTACCCTTTATTGAAAATCATTGGATTTTGAATATCTTGTTATTTAAAAAAATCTTTGTTGTATAGCTAAGTTAAAACGTAGCATTCAAATTTGAGTCTTGTAAATCGAGAAATAGCTGGAAAAAATGGATCTGTGCAGCATATATCCATTTTCTCTTAAAGTGAATAAATGGTTTTCGTCTTGTTATCTTATACGAGTATGATTCCAATGATCTCTTTAGCTATTCGTAAGCAGTAGGACAGATTGGGCTCTTCAACCTTCTTATGGTAGCCAGTCTAGGAGAAGGCAAACTGAATTTAAACCAGCTTAATATTTGATCGTGATTGTGGTGGAGGAGTTGAGTAAATATAAATATTTACCAACCTCCTCCACAGGAGCAGGATGTGCCATAAGGTCAGGCGCAGTTGAAGAGGTTTGAATTGAGAGTTTTTCTTCTCCTAGACCGGTTACCTAAGCAAGGTTAAAGAACCTAGTCTGTCCTACTATCTACCCATAGTTGAAAGGAGAATAAGTGATGCATAGCTTTCCCAAGGATATTAGCGCTATATAACAAACAGCCTCGCCCTGGATTTGAACTCAGATCGCCGTGTTTATTTCCTAGGGCAATAACAGTTACACAGCGAGCGCCTCATAAATCTATTCGCTTTATTCGTGTAAGTTTCAACTTTTTATTTTCTGTAAGGGAAACAAACTTAATTTTGTTTAGTTCACTCTTTCACTCTTCCCCATCTCTCTCACTCTTATACTACGCCCTCCCTCTCTCTCAGTTTCTCATTCTTACACACACACTCTCTCTCTCTTTCTTTCAAACACTCTTACTCTCTCTCTCTCCCTCTTCCTCTCATTATCTCACTCTTTACATTTCTCTCTCACACACTCAGTCTTTCCCCTTTCTTTCACTCCGTCCATTTCTCTCTCACATTTTCCTCTCACTCATTCATTTCCTCTCTCCCTCTACCCCACTCACCATTTCCCTCTTTCCCTCTCGCTTCTCCCCTCTCTCCCTTTTATATTAGATTTAGTATTAAATCCGGGAAACTTTAAAGTCCAGTTTCAAAAACAAGAATAATCTCCGCTTTTTAGCTGCTTTGATATATTAGAACACGACATTTCAAGTTTTTAGCGAACATACAATCATAAAAGGCTGAAAAGCTTCAAGTTGATATTTCTTCTTCTTCTTCTTCTTCTTCTTCTTCTTCTTCTTCTTCTTCTTCTTCTTCTGCTGCTGCTGCTGCTGCTGCCTCGTTTAAAATTTCAAGATGGAGGATGATTATAACCCGTTGATTTATTTTCAGACTAGTATCTCTACATTGATTGTTTTTATAACAACCCCCACTCCGTCTGATAACTTTTCCAATGTTTGTAACGTACACATGTATCTAGTTACCAACTCCTCCGCACGAGCAGGATGTGACACAAGGTCAATTTTTATGTTTTCCTTCTCCTAGACCAGTCGCCGTAGACCAGTTGAAGAGCTTAGTCTGCCCTACCCATAGTTGGAGGAGACGAGTTGGATTCATACCTTTCCCAAGATTATTAGAGCCATATGAAATGCAACTAGCCTCACCCAGGATTTGAACTCACGTCACCGTGTCCATTTCCTTCGACGACAATCATTACACCACGGGCACCTCCTGTAACGTACATATGTAAGAGTCAATATTTATTATTGATTTTAATGGCAAGTCAACCCGTATAGTGTTATTTTATGCATAGAGGTCAGAGAATCGCGTTCATTCTATGTACCGACCTACATTTTTTATGTAGTTGTTAAGTTCTTTTGCACACGTTTATGTGATATCAAATAGTCTTATTTGAAATAGTTCTATTTGACCCATAGGACCCCAATAGGTACTACCAATCCTAATCACAGTGAACCTGGGAGTAATAGCTAATGGTACTCCACATTCCCGAGATCTACAGAACTGAAGCTTCACCATCAGATGCAGTATAGTGTCATACATAGGACACGCCATTTTTGGGGGTGGGTAGGAGCATTTTATCCCTCTGCAGGGGGGGGGGTAAACAGTTAATGAATTTTATGCATAGCTGACAGGGTTTACATTAAGATTTAGAGTTTTTTTTTCTTAGAAATAATCAGTTACTATCAAGATCTGTGGATATATCCCTATATGATAATTGGATAATTACAACGTTTGGTATGTTTACTTAAGAGCTATTGCAAAATACTTTAATATGTAAAAAGTATATGAATCTTGATTTAACTTTCTATCACTCTTTTTTCTTTCTTCTCTTCTTTTCCTCTTTTCATTATGTTCGATTGAAACAGATTAGCTCAACCCCTCTCTCTCTATCTTTCCCCATACTATCTTTCTTTTTTTTTCTTTCTTTCTTATTATATTCCTTGTGTAGTATGTTCTTTTTCTTCCCTTTCAGTCTTTTTAATAAAAACAGAATGGTCCATTATTTAGCTGAGGTGATGACACTAATAAAAAATAAGAATTCGGCAGACAAGCAATACCAGATAATCAGGATTTAATTTTTTTTGCAATTTATCTAGGACGACTTGGACGGTCTCATTTGTAAGCAGAGGGTGTTGCAAGATAATAACAGTCGTACGAACACGAGCATTAACTATTTCTCTGAGTTTTTTTAGATGAGGCTTGATAAATTCTATTATTTGGATTATTCGGACTATTGTACTCGAGAAACTTCTCTTCGAACTCGGGAACCTTCTTGTCGAATTCGGGAGCCTTCCCAATTACGACATGAAGGCACCCGAGTTCGAGAAGGTTCCCGTTCGACAAGAAATACCTGAAGAAGGTCGGAGGCCACATCGGCCGAAACGTTGTGTAGATAACAATAAAGATGGGGAATAATCCAAATAATACGAGTATTAACATATAATTTTTTTTTACTGTGGACTTCACTTGCAAGTGAAGTTGACTTAACTAATTTCTAGATATGACGTTCTTAAGAATTGAGTTCGCATTTCCTTCTATATTCTTCGACCCATTCCTAAAAAAAGCAATTTGGTTGGTGATAATTGCATGATGATCTCCGTAGAGGACTGTTCATGTCAGAAGTCACCCTGACGCAACACCATGAAGCTAAGAGGTCCAGAAAAAAAGCGGCAACAAAGCACCGGAACATCAACATCTTCAGGGACAGCCTTCAAATGCAACATCTGTGGTCGAGAATGTTTTTCAAACATCAGACTTCACAGTCACAGGAGGTGCTGTAACTTCAGGCGCACAAAAACTATATTATAGTCTTCCGAGACTGAAATGTCAATAATAATAATAATTGCATAGACGATGTTATCTAATAGGGACACGGAAAAGGTTCTTAATATTCGACACAAAATGTAGATTATTATTGCTGAAAAATAGACGGGCTTCATTTCAGTTGATAAAATGATAATTGTTGTAAAATTATACAAAGATTTCAAGCAAAACCCGCCCAATGATTCGACGCCGGAAACTGCATTTTTCCTTTTCATTGACTTCCATACTTAAAAGAAAACTATCGTCTTTTCTAGACGGATTTTCATAGCGATGCTTTTTCTTTTAACGTAGATTTTCTCTTGTGTATTATTCTTGTATTAACTGAAGACACAATTCTTTCCTATTCATTTTTGTTTCATTTACGTGAATATTCAATACAATTCATTTCTTCTTTTTCTTTTTCTTTTTCTTTTTCTTTTTCTTTTTCTGTATTTCATATTCGCATTTTCGATGTGTCTCTTTATAAGCGTAAATTGTGCTGTCCTTTTCCAATAATAGAAACAGCTTTACTGAACAGGCTCGTCTGGATTTACACCATCAACAAACTTAACACAGAAGCTTTAACCCGGTGAATCGAGAGGGAAAGAGAGAGAGAGGGGGAAAGTGAGTGAGATGCAGAGAGTGAGAGAATGAGAGAGGAAATGTCGTATTTGAGAGAGAGAGAGAGAGAGAGAGAGAGAGAGAGAGACAGAGACAGACAGAGACAGAGGGGGAAGAAGGGGAGAAAGGAAGGAAAAGAATTAGAGAGAGAATTGTGTGTGTGTGTGTGAGAGAGAGAGAGAGAGAGAGAGAGAGAGAGAGAGAGAGAGAGAGAGAGAGAGAGAAAGGAAAACTCTGACTGTGAGAGAGTAATGGAAAGAGTGAGAGAATGAAAGAAAGGGTATTTGATTGATTGATTGAGAGAGAGAGAGAGAGAGAGAGAGAGAGAGAGAGAGAGAGAGGGAGAGAGAGAGAGGGGGAAGGGAGGAAAATAATTAGAGAGAAAAAGAGTGTGAGAAAGAGAGATGGAGATAGAGGGTGAGGTAGGAAGAGAAAGAGAGAGAGAGAGAGAACGAGACAGGAGAGAGAGAGAGAGGAGAGAGAGAGAGAGAGAGAGAGAAGAGAGAGGAGAGAGAGAGAGAGAGAGAGAGAGGGGGTGATATAACGCGAGAAAGAAGTGTTGATGTTGGTAGTAGTGATGTTAATGATGATAAGGGGGCATTCGGTTAAGATCCATTGAAACTACTTATTAAATATCTCCAAGTCATGAGAATCTATTCAAGAATTGCCTGGCCATTCCAACAAGCAGTTCCTTCTGCTATTCAAAACCGGCGAAACGATTTCTTTATTTTTTCTTCTTCT
>CM042164.1:86596907-86611907 GCA_023376005.1 Doryteuthis pealeii | reverse complement strand
GTGGGTGGGTGAGTGTGTACGTGTTCATATGTAAATATATATTCATGAACTCTTATATACCCAACCTATGAACAATAATAGCAGTGGTTTACCTTTCTTCACACCGCTGCCAAATATTATGAAGATTCCATTTCATTTCCAATCTCCGTTTGGCTATTCCTCATTTAGTAACCTTTGTAAGGTTACAACATGAACATATATATGTGTGCCGGAGGCGCGTTGTGTAATGGTTATCGTCCGAGGAAATGGACACGGTGAGACGAGTTTAAATCCTTGACCAGGCTGTTTGCATTTCACATAGCGCTAATACTTTTTGGAAAGGTATGGATTCAACTATTCTCCTTCCAGCTATTGGTAAATGGTAAGCAGACTGGGCTCTTTAACCTTGTTTAGGCAACCAGCATAGAAGAAAGAAAATTCTGAACCTGTTAAACTACCCTTAAGAAATGAACCTTTGTGTCATATCCTACTCGTGCCTAGGGGGTTATTAAATATATATATACGTGCGCATGTGCGTTCATATATATGTATAAGAGGAAGGCCCCGAAACGGTTTGCACATTCTCTCCTGATGAGCCCATGCATTTGTAAACATCCTTTGTTTTTTCAATATATCATATTCACACTGTCGGATTAATTTCCATTTTATTTTCACATATGTATGTATATAAACCTCTGTATTTTCTATGAAGAAATAAAAGAAAACGTATTTCTGTGTTGTCTCGTCGAGGTGAAATGATACACAGAAGAAAGTACTTAATATATTTATTCAGCACCAATATCCGGTGCTAACGGATACGTATAAAAACATAGAACAATACGTTACAAAACTATTAACAAGACAACTTACAAGAAATAGAGGAGGGTCAAATGCGGTATAACCAAGCGCAGTCAGATCAGTTCGAATATTAATTAGCTTGTTAATCCGCTGTTAAAGTTCTTAATCGTAGACTATTTAGGGCTATAAGCCAGGCCATCTGATAAAGTACTGAAGGGATGCTAGCTACTCTACAACATTCCAAAAACATGCAATGAATATTTCCCTATCAAATGATGGAGCTGATTCTTATTCTGATGTTCAATGTTTCGGTAAATAAACATCTTAAGAATATTCTTTATTAAATGATTGATTTAAAATGTTATTTTTATGGAAACAAATCTCCTACCATATTGGTTTCATGCTTTTTAAACTTGATCGTTTAAGTGGAGCAATCTTCGGGCAGCGAAAGCTTATGAAAATGTGAAGATATGGCCAAAACAATTATATATTTGTGTAACTGTATACACGTGTTATTTGGTTGTTTACAAGTGTTATAAGCGCAGATGCATCTGTTCCATGCATATATATATATATAACCTTGGGAAAGGTATGAATCCATATATTCTCCCTCCAGCTATGGGTTAGATAGTAGGGCAGACTGGGCCCTTCAGCCTTGGGTAGGTAACCAGTCTAGGAGAGGGATAACTCTGAGAGGGGTAACTTTTAACCCTTTATATATGGATATTAGGGTAGGTCAATTTTCAATTCTTTTCGAATATAAAAAAGATTTACCCAAGGAAAATTGGGTATTGGTATGATAAGTACTGACACTAAAAAGTAGATTTCATACTTGCACCAATTTGTGAGCATTTAGTTTTAAAAATCGTCTAATATAAAGCCTCCCAAAATCCTTGTTTATAATACGTTTAGATATAAAATTGTTCAAAAATCTTATTATTTCAATCCAGAAAAGATGATCAATTTATTCTATTCAAATTAAACTAATAAGATATATTAAAAGTAGCATTCAAATTTAAATTATACCCACCGACCGCAACAGGGCAGATAAGCTCCATTCATCTCATTAATTGAGATACGACAGTAAAAATGTTGCAGAATACCGTAAAACGGCTATTTTTTATGTTATTAATGGAACAAAAGCAAACAAGTATGAACTCTGCTGGGAAAAAATTAAGGATGATAATTTTTATATAAGCTACCATTGTAATTTGAACACTCATCTAAAAATCTAGTGGTTACTAATAGTGAGTCTTTTCCGTTTCTATTCTATATAGTAATTGTTAGTACTTATCATAATAATAAAATAGAAACGTAAACGATGTATGACGTTGCGATGGGGTTATAATTTTGGAGCTGTTGAGAGTGTGGGGTTTCCCTTTCAACGTCATTATTCCAAAGTCTACTCTGACTCGGAGTGGTAGTACCTTAAGGTTCCATGTAGGAATCAAACGGATCAAAAAATGATTTTAAAAAAAGTGTTAAAAATGAGTTACAAATTGAATACCCAACAGAATGAGTAAAACACGAAAATGTCTTCGGCATAAAATAACCCAAGGGTTGACATGCCGTAAAATCAACCAACCAACCAACCAACCAACCAACCATATTAGCACCAATTTACATCATCATCATCATCATCATCATCATCATCATCATCATCAGTTCTTTCCCTTTTATAATTTTTGCTTCATATTCTCTCCGACATTCTTTTCACTTGTTGTGGCTTATACATTTTCTTTATTAAAAAATATAGACATTTTTGTTCTCACAAATACAATTATTTCGCTCTTTTTAATCCCTTACGCAACATTATTATTAATTATTATTATTATTATTATTATTATTATTATTATTAAATATGTCAATAATCAATAATCTCATGATTCTGGCGAAGCGTACGGACTGTGGTGTTAAACAATTCTCCCCACCGCCGCTGCAGTCACTTGTTACCGTATTTCTCGCTGTTAACCACACCCTCTATCGATGTTAGAGGGGGGGGGCAGGGTCTTCCATGCAAGTCTCTCTCAGAAAAACATTTTTCATTGGACAAAATCTGGTTTTACAATGGACAGACCCTTGCCCCTTCTGCGAAATCCATTTTTCCCAATTGACATACATCTATCTTCGCCGCCACCCTCACCATCATTTCTTCTTCTTCTTCTTCTTCTTTCTTCTTCTTCTTCTTTCTTCTTCTTCTTCTTCTTCTTCTTCGCTTCCGCCTCATTCATTCTGACACCACGTGTTGCTTCTCGAATCACGTGACCAACTCCTTACTTGGCCTTTTAAGATATATTTTCCTTTCTTTTCTTTTCTTTCTTTTTTCATCAACCCCAGAATGATCGATGGCCATTAAAAACAAAAAAAGTAAACTTGAAATGCCTATCATAGGCGGATCAGAGAAATTTGAATGGTCACTCTTAAAATTCCGGGAGAAAATTTGTTGTTCGAAAATACTTGTAACATCATTTTCATTGCTTTTTACAAAGTGATTTGAATCCCCCCAACCCCCCAAAAAAAAAAAAAACAAACAAAAAAAAAAACACGCAAAGCTGAAAAAAATTCGGGGCTACGAAATTTGTTCTTTGCTAAAAACATTCAAATTAAAGGTCGATAGCAGAATGCGCAGTCAAATTGACCGAAGAAGAAGAAGAAAAAAAAAGGAAGAAAGAAAGAAAAAAAGAAGAAAATGAAGAAGAAAAAAGAAAGAAAGAAAAGAAAGAAAAGAAGAAGAAAAAAAAACGAAGAAGAAGTAGAAGAAGAAAACAATAAGAAAAAACACCCCCTCCCCCAAAAAAACAACAACAACAAAGAAAACAATTTAATAAGTGACTATCGTAATTGCTCTGAATTTGATAGTTTTCAATTTACACAATTACCAAAGGGTTAAGCGCATGTGCACATCCACACACCCACACACACCACACACACATATCCACACACAGGCACACACAGGCACACTCCATACACATTTGTGTATACATATACGTACAAGGTCCTACCAAAAATTTTGAAGGATTTGAATAATGCGGGTGAACCAATGCAGTACAGATTTTTTTGTTAATATCCTTTGTGAGTAGCTTACGGCCGAGTTATGTTGAAAGGATCGGTTCTTGCTAGATCACCAAAGTTAAGCAGCGACGAGCCTGTTCCATACTTGGATGGGTGACCATTTAAGCAACAGCAGGTACTGTAATCAACCTGATATCAAAATGATTTAATTCGGCCTTAAATAACCCCAAATGGGTTGATATAATGTAAAAAATCTTTGTAAGCAGTAGACTTTATGATATGTATGCATTTGTCCAGCCCATCCGCCACGAGCAGGACGCGGCGTAAGATCAATTTTTAAGTACATATGGTTCGAATTCGGGGTTTCCTTTCTCCTAGACTAGTCGCCTTAACGAGGCTAAATAGAACAGTCGGTACTACTATTTACTCTGTCTAAGTAGAGGCATATAGAAGTCGGTACGATTAGGGTTAATACCTTCATCATTCCTTTTTTTATTCACTGATATGTGTAGGCCAAAAATAAAATGATGATGATTCTTCAAAGTCTGTTGAAAAGCAAATAGTAGTCACAGAAAGGTGCGAAGGATTAAATGAAGCCAAGGCGTGATTTTCAAAAGAGGCGTTTAATAGGTAAAGTAGTGAAAATATTAATTAACCTCGTTTGACTTCCCGTTAGATCAATACTATTCTCTTATTCCTTTATTCTCTTATTCGCTAATTCTAGTTTTAATCCTCTACACAATACAGAATGAGAGATTTGGTAGATCACAGAAGGACAAGTATGTATTTTTACCACGCCACATGGACGATGTAACATAAGGTCAATTTTTAAAGGGTGAAGCTGATTTGAATTCAGAGTTGTCCTTCTCCTAGATTAGTTGCCTCATCAATCCTAAAGAACCTCATCTACTCCACCATTTATCCATAGCTATGAAAGAAAATATGGATTCATTCCTTAGGGATGGCTGGAGAGAGAAAGTCGTGGATATCCATGCTGCCAGCGGGACGTAATAATGATGATGATGAGGATTTAAAAGAAATTCCAATCCATACACACACACTCACGCACACATACAGATATAGACGCACACACACACACATATATCCATACACACGCACCACACACATACACCCATACCCCCCCCCACACGCACCCCCCACACAGACATATTTATTGATTATTTGACTGAAGATTTGAAATGCTAAAGAAAATGATATCACTTGACGAATTGTCATCCAAACTTGACTAGTTGATGCCCGAAGGATTCAGATATGTTAATATTTCCTGTGAAAAGCCAAAATAAAAGAAATTACTTTTCAGACGCCAAAAGGAATCGATGATTCTTCTTGTGTTCGTTCAGTCATCCTGGAAGAATCCATGTTTTATTCTTTCAATGATTAGCGCTTGTTATAAAAGAACAAACATAAAAGCGGTTTACTTTAATATCAACGCCAAGGGCGATGGACGATAGGGATGGTTAGGAGAAAGAGACATTGGAATCCGTGCTGTTGCTGCTGCTGCTGATGATGATGATTTATGGAGCAATTTGCTGATTGATTAAGATTAGCACAAACAAACATAAAAGCGGTTTACTTTAATATCAACGCCAAGGGCGATGGACGATAGGGACGGTTAGTGAGAAAGAGACATTGGAATCCGTGCTGACAGCGTCACATGATGATGATGATGATGATGATGATGATTTGTGGGAGTATTTTTGCTGATTGATTAAAGAAAGACCATAAATGCTGTCTGCTTTAATATCAATGAGAATCGGCTTAAACCTGTTCCTTCTAGCTGAGATTTTCTTGTAAACGGATGCAAAAGAGACAATTTATAGGATGCAGAGTAAACTAAATCAACAGAAGACATAATATACCGAAAGTTAACGAAAAGCTTCAAGTCAGATTCCATGATTTAGTCTTTGTGGTTTTGTTTGTTTCTCCCCCATCACCCAGCTATGCGTTAAATAGTACCACTACTGTTCTTCTTCAAGGATGCCTTTGTCATTAAATAGCTCACGAATCCGGTTCTTATGTTTCTTGCCGTCTTTATTGCTTGAGCGGAAGGTTCGTGACATAGTGGCTAATGTCAGCTAACTTTGAACCACGTATATTTGAGGCGTAACACATTCTCAAAGATACATGGTTCAAAGTTAACTGACCTGAAAAAAATGTAAAAGTTTTTAGATAAAATAACTAGTGCATCATATCTTTAATTCATTAATATATCAACAATGAAATTTCATTGAATTCGGTTAATTCCCTGATTTTTGGTATTTTTTTCTTTCGATGGGGTAAGATACGATGGTGGAATTTAGGTCCGTTAAGTTCGATTTAACCGAACAATCTAAACTAATGGTTAACTTAAACTTAATAAATAAAGCGTTCTGATCAAATTTACGTGAAGGCTCCCGAATTCGACAAGAAACACCTGAAAAGGGCTGGGGGCACATCGACCGAAACGTTGTGTATATAACAAAAAGATGAGGACAACAATCCGAAAAATCTAAATATATGAATTATCAAGCTACGTCTAAAAAATTTAGACGAATAATTTATTATATTTGTAATTCAGCTGTTCACTCATGTTCTTTTGAATATTACCTTTTAAAATTTAAAAATTTTTTTAAAGATGGCCGTTAAAATGGCGGCACCATCAAAATCATTTGACATAGTCGTTCTTAAAATGAGTTTATTTCCGTTCGACTTTTAAACTTTTTTTTTTTAATTTAATAGAAAAATTATTGTTTAATCTTTTTTGGTTTTTTAGTTTTATTAGGAAATCTTTTTTTGCAATGTTTCGTGTTTTATTGTTGAAAATTAATTAAAATCCCTGTAAAATTGATAAATTACAAGAAATATCGCTTCTGTTTTAACAATTTGTTGTTTCGTGGAAAAAAAAGTAGAAGAATGAAGATTTGCTTTGAGTTAAGTGCTAAATATTGGAAGATAAATAAATATTGGAAGATAAATACACCTGTAATTTTAATATTTTGAGATGAGTTTATTGATAATATTTTAATGTTTCTCATATTTTTCAAAATGCATCTCCAAGATGAGGTAGAATGCATCATCAGTGATGTTCATTGGGTTGGTTTTGTTAATTGGTTGGTTGGATTTTACGGCATGTCAACCCTTGCTGGGTTATTTTATGCCGAATCTATTTAACCCATAAATGGGACTCTAAGAGATACTACAACTGGCGATGAAGGGGTACTCCACATTCCTTAGAGCTCCAGGACTGGAACCTCACCATTAGATGCAGTTTCACATCCTATCCAGGACATTGATCATTTGGGATTTCGGGTCTTTTCAGCATCATACCCACCGTTAAAGTCAGTCGGACGAATTGATCATGTCTTAGAAAACTGAAAAAGATATTATGCTTGAAAAGTAAGGGAAAAATGAAGAAAGAAGAAAAGAAAGAAAAAGGGGAAAAATAAGTGATTAAGTAAGGAAGGGAGGGAGGAAGAAGAAAGGAAGAAAAATATGTAATGGAAAAACAGTAAGAAAGAAAAGAAAGAAAGAAGTGAAGAGAAGTAAGATAGGAAGAAAGGAAGGAGAGGAGAATGAAAGGAATGATGAAAAAGAAAAAAGTGTTGAAGTTGAAGAGAAAACAGAAGAATATATGCTTATAGAGAAAAAGAAAGAAGAGAAAAAGGAAAAAAGGAAGGAAATAAGAAAGAAAGAAGAAGAAGAAAGGAAAAACAGCAAAAAACAAAGGAAAAAAGAAAAAAGGTATCTTGCAAAATAAATATCTAAGATGCGGTTAGATGCATCATCAGTGATGTTTTTTTTTTAGTTAATTTGGGATTTCATGCCTTTTCGACATCATACCCCCTTGCTAAAGTTGCAGTACGTTTAAAATTAACGGCAATTTTAAATTCACAGAGCTTTATCCTTTCACTGACCTTAGAGCTGTCCTCTGATTGGTCTGTTCAGTCGTGGAAGCGGAAGGTGAACTTAGAATTTCGACAGTCCTAGTTTAGGTTTTCAAGGAGAGAGACATGTCTCCAAGATGGCTATTTCGTCAAGGCATTATAATTAACTTGGGTTGAATAAAAGACGTCTAAAAATACATAAATCTTCGTGTTCGTTGATAAAAGTAACAACAAACAGATGAGGATGTTCCAAGAGAACAGACCAGAATAACTGGGAATTAGTCCAGACCATACAGAGAAGAGACAACCCGATTCAGCCTAGTAACAGAAAATTACAATATGATAAGATGGTTGAAAAAATAAGGGGCTATACAACATTTGTAGATGATGTATTGCTACCTAGGTATGTGAACTGGTCTACTAGTTTCAGAGGCTTAACATTCAGTCGGAAGATGCTGCTTCCAAGATTTCTTCAAGACAATACGCAGCATCATTTCCGCTGCACAAGTTACGAATTACCCCCTCCCACAAACACACACATACATATATATAAATTAAGGTTTGAAGACATGAAGTCAATAGCGCTTGGTAATTGTCAATTTTTCGCCTATGCTATTTTTAAACCAAATATGTTCACACACACACACACACACACACACACACACACACACACACATATATATATATATATATATATATATATATATATATATATAATGTCGTGCTAGCAGCGCAGATATGACAATCACTCGCAAAACGTCTCTATCATTCATTCCTTCTGGAAGGTCCTGAGCGCAGCATCCAGTAACCATGCAGAGTTGGCTGATGTAAGTCTTTGTTGGGCGGCCCACGCTGGCGTTTACATGAGTCGGCTATATATATATATATATATATATATATATATATATATATATATATATATATATTGTTAAATAATGCAGCCATTTTCTGTCTGCAAGTCTTGTCCTTTGTTTTTTCATATTGCCGGGTTATTTTTGTAATATCTGGCGAGAATTGGCTGATGTATTCGCCATATGTCATAGACCGAGTACTTTCTGCCCTATCGTGGGCCATCTTCAATAATAATAAAACTAATAATAATAACAACAACAATAATAAACACAACCTATATAAATGGTAAATGGAATAGTCCATTGTTGTACGGTTTCAAAATACCTTGAAAATGGCCCACGATAGGGCAGAAAGTACTCGGTCTATGACATATGGCGAATACATCAGCCAATTCTCGCCATATATTACAAAAATAATCCGGCAATATGAAAAAACAAAGGACAAGACTTGCAGACAGAAAATGGCTGCATTATTTAACAATATATGCCTACAAGAAAAAATGCTGCCTAAATACACACACACACACACACACACACACACATATATATATATATATATATGCAAGAATTATCATATAATTATCACCATAATCATGTCCTGCTGACAGCAAGGATACCCATGAACCTCCCTCATAGTTTCAGAGGCTTTCATACTCAGTATTTCTTCTCGGTTCATTTCTCCCGCTCCACTTTACGTGCATTGTACCTTTAAACCTGCTTCTTCCGGTACGAGACTTCTTTAATATCACGATTTACTTTTCTGTTTGTATTGAATGAACAAAAGATTCATATTTTTATAAGTGTAATATTTTCCGCGATTGAGAAATCGATCAGTGGTGAGCGCCAAAAAGATATTTGGCGCGCATTATCGACATAGAGTGTTAATCAAATTTGTGCTTTTAGAGAAGAAAGCTTAATTTCTCTCACTCAAGACAGAATCAACGTTTTAGAATTTATTTCTTCTCAATTTAGTTTAATTGTGCATCCATCTTTTCTTTTTTCTTTTTCTTTTTCGTTTTGTTAGATCATTGGATTCTTCGATGTGACTGAAAAGCGGCGGTAAAAATTGATTATTTAGAAATGTATCGAAACGTCGTTAACTTTATTTGCGTTTGATTAACGAAACGAAGAAAACGCGAAGTAATAATGCCAAACTTCAATTACAATGGAAAAAAACCCAAAAACCCCAAAAAACAAAAAAACAAAACATGGAACTCAGGAGAGAAAAATAGATTTTCAATTTGTAAGAATTGATATACTCACCTAAGTGGTCTTTGAGAAAATCAAATGAAATATTTAATATTACATTTCCGTGTGATAAAATCACGATAGAAAATCGAAAGTGTTTGATAAAATTGAACAGTTTATAAATCGATTGGAAAATCATAAGAACATTTCTTTGCATCGGGTGTTTCTATAGAATTGGCGTTTAGAAATCTCTGACGTCATTGAAAGTTTCTTTTTGGAAATGGAAATCTGGGAGAAAGAAAAGCTAATGAGTGTAGGAGTTAAATACATTAATAAATACTTAGTCTGGCACACATACTACTTATGTATTTTCCAATATTTATATGATGAGATTCGGTACTGAACGTATTAACTTCCATTGTGCTAAGAATATCACATATGCTTACAGAAATAATTCACAAATAATGTTCTTATATATTTTTGAATGAAACTAATGAATTCCATAGGATATTACAGTTTTTATCGTGTTAATAAAATAGATAAATGTTTCTCTGAATGTTTGAGACGAGGCTTGAAGATCAGTATTATCTGCGTTATTCGGACTATTGTCCCCATCTTCATTGTTATTTGTAAAAGTTTCGGCCGATATACCCTCCGGCCTTCTTCAGGTATTTCTTGTCGGACTCGGGACCTTCTCGGACTCGGGCACCTTCTTTTCGAACTCGGGAACTTTCTTGTCGTATTCGGGAGTTCTAAGTGACAGTTATCTCTGGAACCGGAGCTCAATCCTGAGTGAAAGCAGTTAGAAAAATAATTAATTAACACAACTCCTACCCCAGCTATGGTTAGCGGAATGAGAACAGGATACCCCCGTGGAATAAATAAAGGGTTAGGTTCAAAGTCCGTGATGGCTCCCGAATACAAGAAAGTTCCCGAGTTCGAAAAGAAGGTTCCCGAGTCCGAGAAGGTTCCCGAGTCCGACAAGAAATACCTGAAGAAAGCCGGAGGGTATATCGACGAAACGTTTACAAATAACAATGAAGATGTGGACAATAGTCTGAATAACGCAGATAATACTAGATAAATGTTATTCTAAACCAGAACCAATAGCTGATTTGATTATACTAGTTGTGACCACCACAAGCGGATTTATCAGATTAAATTCAGTTTTCCTTCTCCTAGACTGGTTGCCCAACCAAGGTTAAAGAGCGCAGTCTGTCCTACTATTTACCCATGTTAGTGTTCAGTAGGATAAATATCTCATTTTTATTTTCTGGACATAAAGATATTTTCTAGTGTCCGGTGTGATTAAATATCTCATTTTCATTGTCTGGTCATAAAGAAAAGCATTGGCTAGTTTCCGTGGGGATTAGATATCTCATTTTCTTTGTGTGGATATCCGGATAAACCTTGGCAAGTGTCCGGTGGGATTAAATATAAAGTTTTCCATTCGGGAATTCATGCCAATAGAATCTGAGGAATTTTCACACAAATTTCCTATTTCTACTTTCGAACAAAACATTTCATTGTTTTGCATCTAAATTATACTCAAGAAAAATTAAATCAATTTTCAATAGATTTATTGATTGATTTTAATGACATGTCAACCCGAATATGTATATATTTACCAACCCCTCCGCACGAGCAGGATGTGACATAAGGTCAATTTATTTAGCGGAGTTAGAGAATAAGCTTGTTGATAGTTACGCAAGAATGCTGCGTGCAGTCTTTAACAAATCATGGAAACAATACACCACAAGAAAGGATGAGTATGACGAACAACTCATGCGGACACTCATGGAGAAGCAAGACGAACTTATAAGCGACGTTCTCCTGTCGAAACATGCACATGGTCATGTATTAAAGACCTACATTGATCACCTCTGTTCGAATTCAGAGTTTCTCTCTCATAGACTAGCACAAGACCAAAAGAATAGAGCACCCTGTAAGAATCGAACTCACTAGCAATGATCTACTAGCCAATCTCGTTAAGCATTAAATTACGCAAGACTCCCAATAAATTATGCTTAGCACAAACCTAGGAGTTTAGGGCACCAAGTGAGAAGCCAACTCATTAAAAATTGTCTGGTAGCTTGTCGTAATTCTTGAAGCCATTGTGGTTGTTCTTGATGTTGTTGCTGTTGTTGTTGAAGAATCACGGTTAATTCAAGTGTAGTAAGCCTCCACCCGAGAGATATGTCAGCCATACTTTCTTGGCATTGGTGGTCAAGTGAACGAGTTCAAGACACTGAACGATCTTGAATGCCTTGTGTTCTGCATGCCCATAGGCATTTCTTACCGGAAGCTGCTGCTATCACTGTTAGTTGGGTCTATATTCAGAAGTAACGAGTTTGGTTTGGTTTGGTGGGATTTTATGGCATGTCAACCCTTATTAGGTTATTTTATGCCGAGACGTTTTGTTTTATTCATTCTTGATGGGTATTCATTTTTTAAACCCATTTTTAACTTATTTTTCCTATTCAACCCATAGATGGGACCCTAAAAGGTACTACCAATCCGGGTCAGAGTGGACCTGCGAGTAATGGCAATGAAGGCATACATTTTCAGGCGCATTCTGGGAACTGCGAATAACCCTGCCTTTTCCGGATCCATCAGCTAGTATGGAATAAAAGTAAATAGGACCATATGACATTTAGGCACACCTTTTGCGATCTCGATTTGGACATTTTTTCATTTACACCGTCAAAATCCGCTTGTTTGTTAACAGACGATTTTTAGAGTTTTTTAAATTATAAAACTAACCCCTAACCCCTAATCCTAACCCAACACCTAACCCTAACCCCTAAAAAACAACCGGATTTTGACGGTGTAAATGAAAAAAATGTCCTTATGAATCGAGATTGCAAAGGGGTGCCTAAAGTCCAGTAAATGGTCAGGTCAGAAATGCAAGCTGGTCATTCAACTATTTAGCATATTTCTCTCTCTCTATTTGCTTAGATGACATGTATACGTGATATCATAAAAGCTGATAAAATGTTTCATAGTTTTAGAAAAAATGATTTTCCGCCTTTCCAAGTCATCCTATTAATCTGACAGCAAGGATCCAATGACAAATTTGGGAAATTATATATATATATATATATTACCAACTCCTCCACACGAGCAGGATGCGACACAGTGTCAATTTATTAGGAGAGTTCAACAGGTTTCAATTCAGTGTTTTCCTTCTCCTAGACTGATTACCTAGCCATTGTTAAAGAGCCCAGTCTGCCCGCCTATTTATCCATAGCTGTAGGGAGAGTAGGATTCATACCTTTCCCAAGGGTATTAGCGCTAAGTGAAATGCAATTACTCGGGGCGACGAGTCCATTTTCCATGACTTTAACACACACACACACACACACCACATATATACACATATATATATATATATATATATATATATATAGAAGACGATGTCCCATGAGGTTAATTTTTTCATGTGGGGTAAAGCTGGTTTGAATTCAGAGTTTTCATTCTCCCAGGCTGGTTGCCTTCCAAATGCTTGAGGACTCAGTTTGCTCTGCTACTTACCCATAGTATCCTGATTTTAAAATGAGTTCGAACCCTGCAGCTTCTCTTTTTCCTCACAATCATATCCAACTTTTCTGTTTCTATTTCTCTTCCTCTTCTTCATCTTTTTCTTACCCCCTCTTCTTTCATCTCCTTTTTTATCTGATTATTCCTATATATCACTGACCAAAATCATTTTTTCTGTGGTGCTGTTATTTCCCCAAGGTTTTTCTTTTTTTCTTCTCCCAATTCTCCTCACGCCTTTGCTTCAGGCCTCAATTCTGTTTATGCTATATATAAAAATAAAAAAAAAAATAATAAAAAAAGGTTGTCTGTCGTAGAGCCGTGACTTCATTGTTCCAACCGCTGGACCCCCCGGACCCCCGGACCCCAACCAACAAATGGGCTTGGCACGCCCAGTGGGGAAGCCAGAAGCATCTATTTAATTATCGATTATTTCAAGAGTAATATTCGTTGAAACAGACGTTCTGCAAGAATTTATTCAGAATGAAAATATATTTTCTTTTCATCTTTCCTTCAGGCATTATTGTTAAGGACTCAAATTCTTTGAATGAATCTTTAGGGCGACGAGAAAGTGCTGTCAAAAAATGGTCACGATTTCAACAATAGAATGAGACTCACCAAATACAATGTCTGATGCACTCTTGTATAAGTCGAGTTTGTAGGATTAAATCTATTCGGGAGTTCGAGTGTACTTGTGGTCAAGCACGATTTACAGAATTAGAATTATTAGAATACACTGACTGCATCAGAAGAAGAAGAAGAAGAAGAAGAAGAAGAAGAAGAAGAAGAAGAAGAAGAAGAAGAAGAAGAAGTCTAGCCCAAGTAAGGGCCGAAGTGGAGGGCTGCAAGTCACAGACTGCTCAGGTACCACAATCCTGTCTTCAGGCATTACTGGTCGCCACCCACAACAAACATGTTTCCCCATTGAAGTGTCCTCAGCCCTCTGTAGAGGTGCTGCTAGCGTATTCTACAACCGCAACCAAAAGGTAGGCATTTCTATTTGTCTTTTTTCTGCTAGTTCTGATATTATGCAGCCCTGTAAAATTTAAAATACAGTGACTGTATTTGCTGCAGAGGAGTGAGACCCCCGCCAAAGAAGAAGAAGAAGAAGAAGAAGAAGAAGAAGAAGAAGAAGAAGAAGAAGAAGAAGAAGAAGAAGAAGGCATTCTGTGTAGGACACAAGATAGAATCTGATGGTGGGGGTCCAGTTCTTATAATCTAAGGAGTGTAGCGTTCCCCATCATTGCCAATACTCCCTGGCCCGCTCGAACCCGGAGTAGTAGTACTTGTTAGCGTCCTATTTATTAGTACATTAGAAATTTTTAAAAACGTGAATGTTTATTCGACAGTGTGTAAAAAATACCAAAAATAAAAAAAACAACAACAAAAAAAAAAAAAACAAATCTTAAGAAACGATTACACAAAAAAGTAAATCTGAACGTACAATGAACATGATTCTCTAACCTCGCTGCATAAAATAACCCTAGACAGATTGATATGCTGTTAGAATCAATCAATCAGTCTATTATAAAAACAGTTAAAGCCCCCGGAAAGTCCTCACCAGAGAAAGGAAAAGAAAATGTGTTGATTTAGGTTGAGTGATTTAATCAAAACATAATCCACACAGATTAAAAGATTAATTTTAAAATGCTAACCTTGGGGGGTGAGGAGGATGCAAACTAACTTTGTCATTCTAAATTTCAAAAGAAATATTCATAAAAACAAAACAAAAACAAAAACAAAACAAAAAA
>CM042164.1:86554407-86586907 GCA_023376005.1 Doryteuthis pealeii | reverse complement strand
CCTACGGCCAGAGGCAGCTGTTAATTACAGGAGAATATTTAATCGCTACATTTCTAAGCGGAAATGAATTCACTAGAGTCCTCAAACATACGTAAACAATGCGAGGGTTAGCTAGACGCCAGAACGGTGAATCTGCAATTAAATCCCTATTCAGAGAACTCAACCAAAGTGGGAGTATATATATAATAAATAAGTAATCCACAGACACGTGTTTCGAGGTTTCACCTTTCTTCAGTGTGGCTATACCGTAACAGCTACCCCTGACCGGGTTTGAGACCCGAATGAACTTTCGTTCGCCAAGCCTTTAACCCTTACGGCCAGAGGCAGCGGTCAAATATAGGAGAATATTTAATAAAATAATCTTTTCTCGAAAATTGCACCGGGATTTAGAAACACTAGTTGACGAAAAACAGAAACAAGACAAGGAATTTCATTAACTCTTTGTTAATGTAAATATATGTTATCAAATGTTACCAAATCTAGCTGTCTAGAGCCACTGTCACCGGTTTACGGTGGGATTGGCATGGTGTGAGCGGTTTAAAGTTGGCAAAGAGTTAATAAGAATGGAATGAATAAAGAAAAGAAAATGAAAAGAAAATATATATCAATTACGGGGAAGGAGCTATAAACAACAAAATATGCGATCCAACATTTGCATATTTTTGTAATCTAACAGAGGTTACTAAATGAGAAATAACCAAACGAAGGTTGGAAATGAAATAAAATACAATACTCGCCAGCGGCGTGGAAGAAGGTAAACCACTGTTAGTGGTATCAGACTACTCAGTCAGTATAATACTTCCGTATTCATGAGGATTAGGACATACCCATTAATGTCCGTAGAGAGGATATATAACACATATATAATAAAATAAACCTCATCTGTCATGTTGGGTTCACATGAATATTCACTGTGGATTTTACTTCACATAAAATCGTAGTTTGTTTGTCGTCAGTCTTGTGGGTTTTTCGGGGTCAGTCAATTCCAGTTTCACACCCCTTTTCGGCATATCAAATCAATCAATCATCAATTCATCTTCAAGTATGAGGGTTGGTTGGATTTAGTTGTATCGGTTAGGTTCCTATCTATGGGTTAGATAAATAAAAAATGAGTTCTAAGTGGACCTGGGAGTTATGGCAATGAATGGGTACTTCACACTTCCCAGAGCTTCAGAATTGGAACTTCACTACTAGCTGCAATTTATCGTCATACCTAGAACACTAAGACCCCCATCCACAGACTTTAGCACATATATTATATATGGTTGGGGCTTTCCATAAGGTTGGGTCAATCAGATAGATGCTAGGCTCTACGTGACCAGCCGATTGATCGGAAGTGGTCTTTTCGACCACCCGTCTAGATTAAGTAAGGACCAAAGCGGAGTGTTGCATGTTAAGGACTGCTCAGTCACCAAGATTCCGTCCTTAATCATCATGGGTCGCCACCCACTTTTGCAACCGGTTTATTCTACTGCTCAGCCAATAGGGCGGTAATTCGTCTTCAATTTCATTAAAACACAAAATATTTCTTAAATTACCTCATTTTCATCTTAGACACCTTGGTAAGATGCTTTCCAGATCTCTAGGGTAATGGCATGTCATGCTTGTGTAATAACAAAAAGTATTCCTTGATCGATGTCGTTAAAACTATACACACAGAAGAAGAAAACTTTTTCTGGTCTTTTATCAAATCTTACCAGATTCATAAAGTCCGTAAATCGTTTCCACAAGAAACAAATGTGGCGAATGATTATTATTTCGAAACATAAAATATCTTCCAGCAACTTTTAATGCTTGGACAGTTTTCGGAATTTCGCCAAAGATTGTCCCTGATCAGATTTTCACAAGATTTTCATCTTCTCCAATTCTCTGTAATTTCCCAGCGAAAATCACCAATTGATTCTAATTTTGTTCTTTAATACAATTTAAACATCGACATTGACCGTTGAATGTGGACATCTTTGTTGTTGGCTTCATCGACACTTGGCATCTGTTTGGCTCGATGATTCCCAGAAGACTCGAATGTTGAACGACACACACACACACACACACACACACACACGCTCGCGCACAGACACATGCACACGCACAGTGATTATATCTCATCCATTATTTTTGATTGACTCTGTTTTGAGCATGATTATATCGCGATGCACAATCGTAAATGTCAGTCTCTTGAATTTGGCTGCCTTTTCTTTTTAAAAGCGAACCAAAACTTTTACTTTTCAGAGAGCAATTATTTGTTTCCCATTTCCTATTGTTTCGGCTTGCGGTTAAGTCACGTTGAAAACATTGTTTCCTGCTAGATTACCAAAGTTTAAACAGTGATGAGCTTGTTTAATACTTAAATGGGTTACTATTTAGGCAACAGCAGGTATTGTAAGAAACCGAATATCAAAATGATTTGAACCGTAAAACAACCAACAATATAAAATCAGTATTATCTGCGTATTCGGACATATACGGCTTCCTAAAATTCATAAAGATGGTATTCCATTAAGACCCATTGTCAGCTGCCGAGGTTATCAGCATGCCACCCATTGAGCCGTTACCTAGTTGAAATAGTCACCCCATTAACAGGTAAATCCTCATCATATGTCAAGAACTCGGCCCACTTTGTGGAGAAAATTAAAAAATGCTCCCATCCATTCCAACCAAATAAGGGACAATAGTCCGAATAACGCAGATAATACTAATCATCAAGCCTCATCTCAAACATTCAGAGAAATATAAAATCATTTTTAATCATATTTTTTTTTTAATGTTTTTGCCCCCCCCCCAAGATTCTTGATTAGAAATTGAACTACTAATCTGTTTTGCTTTTCAAAATTTTGACTTTGAAAACCGAAGCCAAGTCAAAGTAGAAATTTATTTTATTTCTTTTTTCGTTGGAAAATTGGTCTTGTTCGAAGGATTGTTCGAAGGATTGTCAATAATAGGTTTTAGAATAATATTTTCTTTAATATCGTTTCGTTGAATTGGTGACCGAGTTGATAGTTGAGTCATTTGAAGAGATTGTCAGTTTTCAATTATTCTTAGTGTTGTGATGTTAGTTCAACAGTAAAAAAAGAAGTCAAGTCGAAGTAGGGTAAAATCAGACAAGTGTATTTACAATAAGGTACAAGAAAGGCTAGCTTGCCGCTAAACGGTAACAGTACAACCTTTTCACTCGGTGTCTCACTATTTATAGTGAGAACCGGTGTATATTCCCCACTGTAGGAACGGCCGGTACAACACTTAGTTTAAAGAAAAAAACACCAAAGAGGAAATAAATTAAGATCAAAGAAGAAATGAAAGATAATATAAGGATATAAATTTTAAGCGGGAGAGCCTGAATTTAAATATGCAGTGAGTTTAAATAGGTCAACCAATCGTCGATTAGTCAAATTAATCGATTAGTTTTTGGGGTATTACAACATTAGTATTGACTTCCAATAATTTCATTTAAAAATTGACTTCCAGTAATTTTATCAAAAATGAGTAACCCTTTTCTTTGAAAGATACTTTTTGTGAAAATGCTGATCCACATACTTCACAAGAAAAAGGTTTCTCACTTTTGAAAATGTTCTTTAACAATTTCTAGAATCCCCTTTCCGGGGCTAACACTTGATCCCTTTATTAATAGTACTTGTATCCTAAGGATCGTTTGAGGATGGAGCATGTTCCTTTGATAGCTGCTATTTGTATTTTATAGCAGCTTGGTTTACCTGGTATTGTTTCTGTTATAGGTGATACACCCTATAAGACTAATGGAATGCGCCGACGGGTTACTATAGGTAACAGGGACAATTGTGGCTTGAGAGTAAGCCAATGCGAGTCAGCTCCCAATTCTATTTGTCGGACGTAATTCCCACTTCTCTGTATTGTATTTGTCTACTTTTTGTTAATACATTTTCCTACGTTTTGTTCTTATTTGACCCCTTAAAACCTCACAACAGTTTCAAGGAATTTCTTTAAGTTTTTCTTCACCAACCCAGTTGCCCCTACCACAACTGGTATCATATTGATTGTTTTTAAAACATGCTCATCCGTGAAAATGCTAATTCACACACTTGACAAGAAAATGGTTTAATTAGATTAAATGGATTAGTAAAATTAGTAACTATTTTTACTGATTATAGTTAGATGAGCATTTTTTTTTGTTGCTTTTCACCTAAGCACTACCCAAACTTCAATGAAGTCTGTGTACAGATACGCTGAAAGTTATTCCCTTCTATCTATCGATCTATCTATCTATCTATCTATCAGTTCAGATATATCAATTTCATTATGTTCATATCTATCTGTATATCTATCTATTCTCTTATCAAAATCTGTTTATTTATTTTTCTCTCTGTTCAAATTTTACTACTCGAGCTTCAATGGAATGTACATACAGATACATTCAAAGATACGTATCTATTTCGATCTGTTCATATCTATCTATCTATCTATCTATCTATTCTATTCTATTATTCTATTCTATTCTATTCTGTTCATATCTATCTATCTATCTGATTGAATTATAACTATCTATCTATCTATCTATCTATCTATATATATATATATATATTCTGTTCATATCTATCTATCTATTATCTATTCTATTCTATTCTATTCCATTCTATTCTATTCTGTTCATATCTATCTATCTATCTGATCATCTATCTATCTATCTGATTCATTCTATCTATCTATCTATCTATCTATCTATCTATTCTATTCTATTCCATTCTATTCTATTCTGTTCATATCTATCTATCTGATTCTGATCATATCTATCTATCTGATTCGAATTCTATCTATCTATCTATCTATCTATCTATCTATCTATCTATCATTCAGTTCATATCTATCAATTTCATTATGTTCATATCTATCTATCTATCTATCTATCTATCTATTCTATTCCATTCTATTCCATTCTATTCTGTTCATATCTATCTATCTATTTATTTATCTATCTATCTATCTGATTCTGATCATATCTATCTATCTGATTCGAATTATAACTATCTATCTATCTATCTATCTATCTATTCTGTAATCTATGAATTTTTCTCTCTTTTCGCATTTATACACTTTACATCTTTTTATGAATAAGTCTGTCCAAAAGAAATAATCTTAATCGTATTTTTTAAGAATTTATTTCTGGTTTTATTTCTATTGAATTTGAACCCTTCGCCATTTTTTTTTTATTTGCAATAAATCTGCATCACTTGTTCTCGACGTCTCTTAGTACAAAACAAAGAAAAAAACAAAAAAAAAAACAAAACAAAACATAACAAAACCCCCAAAGCCCTTTCTCTATTTTAGTTTCAAATCGAATTACTGGACACACCTGGCCAACTAATTAATTGACCTATTTCAAGCTTACTGCACGCCGTCTTTTTCTATTCCACGATTACCCGAATGTCAACTGAATTTTTCTTTTGTCAGAACAAAAGGTTCGATATGAACTAATCAATAAGACATCGATTTCACTCATTATATTAAAAGAAAAATAATTCATTTTTTATGAGGATCCCTTTTGATTCCAATGTGACACTATACACTCTTTATGTGCATATAACTGGGGTCCAATAATACATATGCGTGCAGATGCGAGAGTTTCTATACGAGCGTGTATGAGGAGGAGCTCGTCGTGTAATGGTTATGTTCATGGAGAGTGTACACGCTGACCAGAATTTAAATTCCGCACGAGACATGTTTACATTTCACATAGCGCTAAAACCCTTGAGAAACGTATACATCCAAATATCCTCCCTCTAGCTATGGGTAAAATAGTAGAACAGACTGTTCTCGTTCACTTTGGCATGACAATCTATCTAGACAAAGGACAACTCTGAATTGAAACCTGTTAAACTTCGCTTTAAAATGACTTTGTGTCGAATCCTGTTCAAGTTGAAGGGTTGGTATATATATACATGGATAGATATTTTTCCTTTCGTCTACCAAATAAAACGAGCTGGTATATTTGGATTGCAGTTGCATCACTGCAACCGATTATTCATATAAACCAACGTGCAGCTGTATTATATATATTTACCCAATCATCTGCACGAGCAGGATGTGACACAGGTCAATTTTTTTAAGCGGAGTTTAACAGGTTTGAATTCAGAGTTTTCCTTCTCCTAAACCGGTTGCCTAACCAAGGTTAAAGAGCCCAGTCTGCCCTACTATTTTATCCAGAGCTGTAGGGAGAGTAGGATTCATACCTTTCCCAAGGGTATTAGCGCTAAGTGAAATGCAATTACCACATCCGGGATTTGAACTCGGGACGACGAGTCCATTTCCCATGACTTTAACCATTACACTACGCGCTTTGTAGCTTTATTATAGACCAGAAGAGGATACTCAACGTCACATGGGTAGAGTGGAGACAGCCCCCTCCCACAAAAAATGTGGTGTAATAGTTTTCAATTTAGTCTCGCAGATCCATTATTACTCAATAGCGTGCTCGTGCCTCGCTGGATGCCCATAAAAATCCCCATGTTAAAAGACCTAGTGTTAATATATATATATATATATATATATATATATATATATATATATATATATATATATTAAATGTTGTATATTTTGGCGGCAAGTTATTTTGTAGGCAGCTGTTATTAAACAACACGGAACACTTCTTTTTCATGATCTTGATTTGTATCTTTACCAGTCTTCTGACTATATTTCTAATGTTAGGATCCAGTTGAAATAGGATTCTTCCCATACTATCAGCCCGAGCGCTTTCGACTGTTTCTTCAGTCGTCATCAGGGGGGTATATTGTTTTTAAATTAGAAGAGTCTATTATTTGTAGAGGGATGCTGTGATTAGTGTATTAGTTATTAAATAATATATATATATATATATATATATATATATATATAGTTTGTCATCAAATGTATTATTTTCGTATTTTCATCCGGAAATACATACATACACACCAACTGTCCTTTATGTATGTATAGAAAACTACTTATAGCGGTGCTACAAACACACAAGCCTGAGCAAAAGGCTTAAAGTTTTATTTTGGTGGGACAGAGTGACAGAAGTGCCATGCAGTTCTTTGTTCTACTCTAGCTAGTTACATTCGCCGACCGATTCCATGCTGAATATATATATATATATATATTATATATATATATTGGTAATTTTTCCGAGATGAAATAAAGGAAAATAAAGTGCTCAATTACAAATTAAATATAACTGTTTATACGGAGGTTTTAGTTTGTTTACAAGCACATCAAAAGGATGAAATAGTACCCGAAGAAGGCAAAAGCCAGAAACCTTAGGTAGATGCTCACTAAAACCTCTGTATAAACAGTTATATTTATATATATATATATATATATATATATATATATATATATGTTGTGTGTGTTGTGTGTGCGTGTGTGTGTGTGTGTGTGTGTGTGTGTGTGTGTGGTTGGGGGTTGGTTCTGAAAGCTATCACAATGCAAGAAATACAAAGTAACGAAGATGTTCATTTACTTGTGATATATTTTTATTTATTTATTTATTGATATATATTTTCGGGATAAAATATCCCTTCCTCAAAAGTCTTTCTATTATGGTAACATTAACCACACAAGTTGCACACATAGTTTATGTGGAGGTGCGTGGTGTAAAAGTTACCATCATGGGAAATGGACTAAGTTTTTTTTTTTTAACCCTCATTGTATTTATTTCTAAATTTCGACTTGACAAATGTTTTCAGAAAGATGAAAAGCAATCCACTTTGATTCAAGATTTTCTCATTGATGGGCAAGAGGATATGCGAAGTGTTAAGATAAATCTTTTTTTGTTGTCGTTAAGACACTGGAAAGAAGTTAAAAGAAATTTTTTATTTTATCTATTAGGGATAAAACTTTTCTTTTGAAAGGAACGTGCGAATCTAATCGAATAAAAAAAGATCTATCATTTTCAGAAAATCTCCAGAGAAAATAAAATCTTGTTATAAAGATGGCTGAACCCAACACATATCACTCCAAAGTTTAAATCACTGCTTCTGGAGATATGGAAAATGGGAGCATATGACCTTTCGGCACCCCTTCCGCGATCTCGATTCGTGAGGACACTTTTCTCATTTACACCGTCAAAATCCAGTTGTTTGTTAGGGGTTAGTTTTATAAACAAAAACCCTCTAAAAATCGTCTGTTAACAATTAACCGGATTTTGACGGTGTAAATGGAAAAAATGTCTCCACGAATCGAGATCGCAAAAGGGGTGCCTAAAGGTCATATGGTTCGGAAAATGTGTACGTTTTCTGATTTTCTAATCAATCGATCAGTTTCGATCAACTATTGTGATTACTTCAATACCTTTTCCTAAATCTCCATTTTGAATTGCTTGAACCTTACGCTTCGTTTTTGGTTGAAGTAAAGTCGGTAGAGTGGCCTCTTGTAGGTATAAGCCGTACAGTGAGGAAGAGTCTATTCTTGTCGACAAATGCCAAAAGGTGGTCACCTGGCTTGAGCAAAACCAAGTGGCCTCAAATGATAAATCTGAAGACTATCATAATGAACTTGAGAAAGTCTGTCATCTTATCATTACAATGGTGGTATGCCTGTTGATGTAAAATAATTAGGGATCTCAATTAATTATTTTAGTAATTTGTAATTTATAATTGGGGGTTTAGATCCGACCCCCCCCCCAAAAAAAAAAGAATGCTAGAAAAATATTTTTTGGAATGAAAACGATCCGAGAGTTAAAGGATTATTTACACATGAAAAGTACTGTAATGCAAATCTTGATATGCCATTTAACCAAACAACCGACCAACCTGCCAACCAGCCAACCACGTGTATATTGTACGTACATTAATACACACACACATCTACATATAATCAAATAAAACCAAAGAAATTAATATTTTTGAGGGAATTTCGAATTTATTTTAAAAACTCAAGGGTATATAATTCAGTTTGTTGGCTACAATTCTCACACATGTGCGCACATACGAACACACACAATACACATTTGCGCTAGGAAAGCCACACTATGTGTGCTGAATTCGCTAGTAAGCATAAGCATACATGTTTATTTAATATCATATCAACGAAGCTCCCTAAATATAATTTTTATAAGGGTGCTAATAAAGCTTGTAAGTATTTATTTTCATGTCTACATTTACTTTTTGTTCAGTAGAGAGTCCTGTTTGTGAAAATTTTAAGATACTCAGCTTCTCTATAACTTTGTAGGGACTAGAACTCTCCCGTGCCTTCGGGGACATGAAGTAGAAAAGGTAACGTCCCTTGTCAGGTTGGGTGAAGAACCCTCTTTACGGCTTTGGTATCAACGTGTGAGCCTCGTAGAAACGAGCTCTTGTCTCAGTCTCTTGTGACTGAAGGAACTTTCCCCTCGGCGAGGGAGTAACAGCTGAAGACTCAACCTGACAAGGGACGTTACCTTTTCTACTTCCTGTCCCCTAAGGCACAGGAGAGTTCTAGTCCCTACAACTTTTTCAGTTCGTCCTGTCTTTAAAAATCTTTTCTATTCATCTATGGGTGATTTATTGTCTTTAAGGAAAAATATTTTGACGTATAATTCTATTTAAGACAATTTGAATAGTTTTTAGAATTCACCTTTCACTTTTTCTTTTACTGGGTTATACTAAGTTTATAAAATATCAATCGACTAATCAGTTTTAAAGATTCATCGCTTCAAATTTTTATATGAGTTCCAAATGTTAATTTTTGTAAAATAATCTTTGAGATACGGTTGGATAAACCATAAGTGATGTTTTTATTTCATTGGCGGGGGGTGGGTGGGGTCGGGTCTTTTAAAATCGAAATTGAAATAGCCCTCGCTAAAATGATCCGACCAAGTTGATCACGTCTAAGTCTGGATCTAACATGGTTGTTTGTCAACACTTCCTGCGCCTTAATATATGGCTTCGAGTTTTGTCCTTTATATATACTAGCAAATATATGCACCCTCCGGGTGCAAGTATCTAAGTTTTAATATAATGAAATATCATATTAAATTATAAAGGCTAATGAAACTGAATAAGAATGCAAATAAAAAGATTTGGAACAGAGGGGGTATGGTAGAAAAATAGAACAACTTTGAAACCAACTCTTCCATCATTTTCCATTACTCCCGTCTTTCAGTGGTAATTTTCCTAATTTAACTCTTTAGTTGAAATAGGAAGTAAAGAATAAAATTACAGTTATTTCTTCTTGTTAATGGATTTCTTTTAAGATTTATCCACGAGATTTTTGCTCATATTCAATAAGATAAAACCAAAAATTAGAAATCAATAATACTAAGCATATATTTATTAAAATCACATTTTTAAGATCAATATGTAAATTAGCCTTCCCATTCACACTGTAAACCGCTATTTTGTTGTATACATAAATACAATTGCATGTTATTAGTATGTAGATATGGTCAACAGTCTTAATTATGTAAAACAATTTTATTAATAATTGAAGTTTAAATTAAAAATAAAATCATGGAGAATGTGATGTAAAGAACTAAAGGGAATTGTGACTTGAGTAGTAATATAGTTTCGGTTACAGACAGACAAACACACAATCTCCATTATAATAAGATGGTCAGTTTGTGATTTGACCAATGAGCAATTATTTCCGGTCTTCTCTGTGGGTAATTTTGAGATCATGAATCGTGAACAGACCTGTATCTAAGAATTTCAATTAAAGGCCGTTAACTTTGGGATCAGTGGGTCAATGGAAAATTACCGGTGACGGTTATGACCTTTTAATCTGCTGAAAACGCGACATGACAGACATGTAAGAATAGTTTAGAGTTAGATTCGACCCGATTAGGAAGCATACCAGACGTGATTGTCGCCTCTCCCGGGTCATCTCAATCCCCGCGGTGGAATCAACCAATATGGGCTAGAAGAAAATAAAACTTGATCAAGCAAACCCAAGTCTTGTTAGTTAATTATTAAAAACAAGCAATGCCCATCTCAGAACAGAAGAAGAAAACCAGCCCTTAAATAGAAGTCAACTAGATAATGTTGAAAGATTTTGGATATAAGGCATGGGGCAAATGGTCACTCCTAAATATAGACTCGTCGACTACCACGTGACCCGAGAAAGATTCCTATTGCCCAATCACTGGCAGTGCTGCTGCTGGTGTTGGTGTATTTATAGAGGTCTGATTCTTAACCTTGGCTCATTGCTATTCGGACCATCTTGGACGTCGGACTTACAAAGAATACTATAACACCGGATTCTTATTGGCTTGCTTACTTACTTACTATATCTGGAACTAAGGATGCCGACCAGATACTTAACAGATAACATGGCGGATGACAAGTTTGAAGAAGAACCAGTAAGCAGTAGCTAGTAGAGTAACCAACAGAGTACCAAGTAAGAACACCATCCCTATCTCTAAACTTTACCCTCTCCCTCTCTCTCACTCTTTCTCTTTCTCTCTCTCTCTCTCTCTCTCTCTCTTTTCTCTCTCTCTATTATATAACCAAGTGTTTTTTGAAGGGTATATACAGCATGTTACAACGATATTTGAAATTTTATGATTTGGTTTGGTTTGGCTTCCTTTTTTAAGGATTTATCAACTCTCATGGGTTATTTAATGCCTAAATCATCCTCGTAGAAGAATAGTTGTGGTACTATCTAATCCATAGTTTGGGGTATAAGGGGGTTCATATCATTGTCCATTATATTAGTCCGACAGTGAACGTAATAGTACGACTGGAGCACGAACTTGCTTACGAAGGTTTTGCATTATTCTCAGTGGTGAGGAGAAAGAAATGGAGTATGAACTGACTAACGAGAAGAATTAGTTTGAATTCAATTTTTCTTCTCCTAGACTGGTTGCCATACAAAGGTTATAGAGCCCAGTCTGTCCCGCCACATACCCATAGCTGGATGGAGAATAGTTGGATTCGTACCTTTCCCAAGGGTATTAGTGCTATGTAAAATGCAATCAGTCACGTCCAGGATTTGAACTCGTCTCACCGTGTCCAGCATGTCAGCCATTAGGCCTGAGATTTAATGTTTCGAATTAAATGAAAGACTTCGATAATCGTCTGTAATCGATAAATAACAATTTTGTGACAATCATTGAATCGATTAAAATCTTAATTATCTCAAAGCTAAATGGTGAATTGTACAAAGTTTGAATAAAATAAAATTGTTATCAATAAATATTTATCATTATGAATTTAATTAAAAAAAAGATTATATAATTGATTAGAATAGTTTAAGGCGAAAACAAATAAGATTTAACGGACGAAAATCTAACCGACAAGAAATTCGGTAATCGAATAAAATGATTCCGGCTTTTCTTTTGTTGCAGATAAAATAATGGATTCACTTCACAAAAAACCTTCTTCTTCTTCTTCTTCTTCTTCTTCTTCTTCTTCTTCTTCTTCTTCTTCTTCTTCTTTGATTTGAAATAAATCTATTCATTCTTCGCTATGAATTTATAATTTTGGTTCAGAAAAATTGAGTTGGAAATTTTGACAATCAACGAAGTGGAAAGGATTCTCAAATAAACGAGAACAAATTGCCGCTGGAAGAACATTGAAGAAGATCTTTGAAAATGGAGGATTCATCTTAAGAGAAAAGGGAAGAAATTATTTAATAAAGGGTCGCGTAAATAATAACACGTCAGCTCAAATTCACGTACATAGAAAAAACATACTTAATGCGTATAATTATTTACTAAGCTTATGTTAAATGTGGCACAAGACCAGAAACACGGCACACTAGTGCGAATCGAACTCACTAACAATCGTCTGCGAATCGAGTTTGCTAACCATTACACTACGTGAGGTGCTTAATATATATATCATACCCGTAGAATAGAATTTAAAAAGTAACTGGTAAATTTTAAGTCACGGACAATACGGAATATGATTGACAAGGCTTAACCTTTCGCTAACCTTGTAGCTAGTAATGAACATCTTTCTCTCTCTCTCTCTCTCGCTATATATAATATATATATATATATATATATATATATATATATTATATAGTTATTTAGTATTGGAGAATTTAAAATAAAGAGCTCGATTACGGGTGTAAGAGGTGTATTTATTCATTATAGAGTACCATACAATTAAGATGCTTGTTACCATTGGTTTAAAAACAGCGTACTGGCTACTTATCAAAGTACCTGTGAAAGACTTTCTCAGGCGCATTGTCTTGATAAGTGGCTAGTATGTTGCTTTGCAGCCAATGGTGTGTGCGTGTGTGTGAGTGTCCCTGAAGATGTTGATGTGCCGGTGCTCTGTTGCCGTCGCTTGCTTCTGGACCTCTTGGCTTCATGGTGTTGCGCCAGGGTGACTTCCGACATAAATAGTCCGCTACGGAGAGCCGGCTACCACCGAGGGAGGTCCCGAGCCAAATTTTACCAGCTGGAATGGGTAACGCCAAAGCAACTGAGGTCATTCTTGCTGACAACTTTAAATGACAACTGAGGACAACAAATCTGTCTCTTACTAGACAAAAGCTCTGCATAGAGGATATCCCACCATTATGCATCCATTATCCATACATAGCCCGCCCTGTCGGCTGAGGCGTTAGAATGCACCGACTGCACCTCTGCAGAGGGGTAAGACTCCCCCAATGGGGTCACCTGTTGGCCGTGGGTGGCGACCCGTGATGCTTAAGGATAGAGCCCAGGTGGATGAGCAGTTCATGACATGCAATACTCCACTTTGGCCCTATCTTGGGCTAGACGGGTTGGTCACGTCAAGCCCTAGCACCTATATGATTTTCCCAACCCTATTGCCCTTATGGCGAGCCCCAACCCCTTTTTATCATATGGGTGCTAGAAGGCGGTGGCTGCGGGTCTACATGTCCTGGGAATGACGTTAAACTCTATCTGATGGTGAGGTTCCAGTTTTGGAGGTTTGGGGTAATGTGGAGCACCCCTTCATCACCATTGCCCCTGGTCCACTCTGACCCGGAGTGGTAGTACGTTAGGGTCCATCTATGGACTTAAATAGAAAACATGAGTTTATAAACAAAATTGTATTATCCATTAAGAATTGGTTTATTTCAAAACCTTATCGGCATTAAATGACCCACTGAGGTTGATATGCCGTCAAACAAAACAAACCAAACCATACATAGTGATTGAGAGAGCGATTGAGAGAGAGAGAGAGAGAGAGAGAGAGAGAGAGAGAGAGAGAGAGAGTGTGTGTGTGTGTGTGAGAGAGAGAGAGAGACTGTGTGTGTGTGTGTGTGTGAGAGAGAGAGAGAGAGAGAGTGTGTGTGTGTGAGAGAGAGAGAGAGAGAGTGTGTGTGTGTGTGTGTGTGTGTGTGTGTGAGAGAGAGAGAGAGAGAGAGAGAGAGAGAGAGAGAGAGAGAGAGAGAGAGAGAGAGAGAGTTAAAACTAAACTGCATCATTTTCCAAACTTTTATTTTGTGCTTCTTCAGACATGGAATCAATTAATCATTTACTAAACTTTTCTTAGTTTGTCAGAGGTATAAGACACCCAGTGAGAAACAAACTCACTACCAATGATTTGCCGACTAGCTTGCTCAGCATTACACTACGCATGACAGAATCGTGTAAATCCACGAATCGTCAAATTCATGATTCATGTTTTTGTTGAGATTGCAACAACATTTCATATTATAGCCGAGTTTGTTGAATAAATGGAGCGGCTAAATACATCTCTAACGACCTTTGTGCAAATGTATACACAAGGTCGTATCTAGAATTAAACGTATATATATATATATATATATATATATATATATATATATATATATATATATATTCGTTGGTAGAGATATAAGTAAACAGAAGGGAATAAATCGATTGATAGTCGAATTTTGTGTTCGTAGTGGAAGATCGCTTTGAAACTGTGGATTCGACCGTTAATTTCGTTTCGTGTCTCTGTGATTAGAAGATCGATGGATTCTCTTACAATTCGATTATCTCTTCAGAAAGTCGTCCGTTTGATTGAGTTTCATGAAAGAAAAAAAATTACCTAATATAGATTCGCACAGTTTTGATTCAACCGGATTTCAGTTGCACACAGAACGTTTTGCTGCAATGCAACAAAAGGCGATGCTAATCCGGAAAGCGACCACCAAGACTTTTAGAATGGCCGAAATATTAATTAGCCTACCAGCATGTCATCAACTAAATCACGCAACTCACAAAATCACTCCTTCACTCATCTATCTATCTATCTATCTATCTATCTGATGTAATATGTGTGTATGTTGATTGGTTGACTGGTTGGTTGGATTTTACGGCATGTCAACCCTTTTTGGGTTATTTTATGCCGAAGACGATTTGCTTGATCCATTCTTGATGGGTATTCAAATTCATATTAACTCAATTTTTAAAAACATTTTTTAAATTCATTTCTTTTCTGTTTAACACATGATGGGACCCTAATAGGTACTACCACTCCGGATCAGCGTAAACCTGGAAGTAATGGTGATGAAGGGTTTCTCCACACTCCCCAGAGCTCCAAAATAGGAACTTCCCCATTTTTATGCAGTTTACTGTTCTACCCAGGACACATGCGTGTATGTATCTATCGAAATAACTTTATATGTATGTATCTATATATCTTTATACCTATCTATATGTAACGTTATGGGTGTTCGTAGTCACGGTACCAATTAGGGATATGTAACGTGGCGGGCTCCAATTAGGGATATGTAACTTATCGTCTCCTTTCTCTCGTTAAAAGATTTTATCTTTCCTAACTACTTTTTCGGTGATTCTACAAAGACCACCCAGTAATATAAGATAATTTTTTAAGGTTTTTTTTCTAAGTCTGGCACAAGGCCACAAATATAGGTGCTGGGCGGCGATTACGTAACATATATCAGATCTAAGTTCATATCCATATATGTATCTATTGAAATCAGATCATATGTATGTACATATGTATGTAACCTTCTAGGTATTTCAGCACACACACTCACACACACGCGCGCACATACACACACACACACACACACACACACACACACACACATATATATATATATATATATATATATATATGGATAGACATACATAATTAGATTGATATGAAAATTGCCAAATAGAAATATTGATAGATTGAGATTTTAAAAAATCCATGCACAGAAAATATACAATATTGATATAGTATCAACGTGGGAGTTTCAAAAATTATCCCCACTTTCGTCATAATATATCTTTATTATTGTCATACTGTGTTCTGCCCATGCGTGCTTATAGTTGGCACTGTTGTGGTCATGTGATCAAAGTTGGAGCCTGATCACGCCATTTTGCCTGCTGTCTTTACAGTATAAAAATGGCCGCTCCACAAGCAGTATGAACCAATGAAGTAACCCAGTATCTCTGATCGGATAGAATTTCTGTGGCTAAAATTAATCGAAGTTTTAGCACAATATATATATATATATATATATATATATATATATATATATATATATATATATATATATATATATAGAGAGAGAGAGAGAGAGAGAGTTAGACTATTTGTTTAAGCTCCCTGAAATAGACTATAATGCTAAATCTCTAAGTCTTTTGTTATTTCTTTACTTATGTATTTGCTCTGTTACTCTAACGTTAAGAGCACACATTGAGCTCTCAACCTGCGACTTGGTTTTTTTGTTTGTTTTTGTTATTGTTTTTTTTTATTATTTAAAAAAAAATAAAACTCTTGTGTCGTAAGAAAGATTTCTTCTCTGGACTTTTGGATTATACATATATATATATATATATATATATATATATATATATATATATATATATATATTGTCTTACTCGTGCGTCAATTGACAGGCAATATCTATTTATCTATCTCTTTTATATATTAATGTGTGTATCTAAATCACTTCATATGTATGTATGAATCTATGTATGTATGTATGTATGTATGTATGTATCTATCTATCAATCTACATGAATACATACATGAATATATAAGGGCGTTGGGCCATTGTAATACTAACCTCATCATAATAAACAACTGATAAGTAGTCATTGAAAGGCCATCTTATATCTGAATTTAATCCCAAATCTCAGACAATATCACAAATCTCATCATCATTTCGTCTCATTCAATCGCATCTTCTCTCTCTCTCTCACTCTCTCTCTCTCCCCTCTCACTCTCTCCTTTTACATCGAATTCATATTTTTCCTCTTCTTTTGTTTTTGTCCGATACGAGGAAATTCAAAATTCGTTGGCTTAAAAAAAATAAAGAATAAAACTATTATCAGATGATTTATTTCTTATTAAATTTTTGAGACAATCAAAATGTACAAAGGTTAATTAATCAAATTAATTGCCTGTAATTTTAATTACATAATTTCATATAAAAATAATAAATATAAAATTATTGAAAAAACACACAAAAAACAACTTTCCCATAACATTTTTTATAGTAATTTGCTAATCTTAGGTTGACACAAGGCCAAACATATGGAGTGCGCAGTAAAACTTGAACTCACGAGTAATGTCAGCTAGCCTAACTCGGTAACCATTACATCAATCCTAAGCACCAATTGAATTGAGCGTCGTCTAGATTTGTTGGGCCAGGGTGTTCATGTGTGAAGTCACCCTAGCGCAAAACCATGAAGCCAAGAGGTCCAGAAGAAGTGCTTTCTTCTGGACCTCTTGGCTTCATGGTTTTTCGGAACATCAACATTTTCATATATGAGATATGCGATATCTGTGGTCTAGAATGTTTTTCAAACATTGGACTTCACAGTCACAGGAGGGTCACAATAACTATATATATATATATATATATATATATATATATATATATATATATATATATATTTACCAACCCCTCCGCACGAGCAGATGTAACACAAGGTCAATTTCTTAAGCGGAGTTTAACAGGTTTGAATTCAGAGTTTTCCTTCTCCTAGACCGGTGCCTAACCACGTTTAAAGAGTCCAGTCTGCCCTACTATTTACCCATAGCTGGAGGGAGAGTAGAATTCATACCTTTCCCAAGGGTATTAGCGTTACGTGAAATGCAATTACCACGTTCAGGATTTGAACTCGGGGCGACGAGTTCATTTCACAAGAACTATATAATCTTCCGAGATTGCAATGCCGATAACAAGCTACTGTCAAATAGTAGGATAGACTGGGTTCTAGGGAAAGGAAAACTCTGAATTACAACCGATTGTACCCGGCTTAAGAATTATTGTTCGTAGCGGAGGGGTTGGGTACATACACGTAGGTATTTATGTTACGATTTTTGTGGCCATTTTTAGGCTTCAAGTGATAGCACTTTACAGTGGAGATCCCTTGTGTTAATCAGAGCGCGATCTGAGCCAAACCTTTGGTTGTTCCTTGGGGTCCCTTAGTGTTGGGTATGATCCTTTGGTTGCAGGTCCGTTCGTCAATGTCGATAACGTACAAATGTCAATATCGGCGATTAACTAACCACGTATTCGAGCTATTGATTGTCTGGGCTCTAATCCATGTGACCACGCTGAGTCTATAAGTTTAAGTGATGGTTTCCAGCACAACTTATATATCACAACAATCCAACAATTTACCCACCACATTTTCCGCGGGTTTTATGTGATTCAAAGTCACAGGTATGAGGCATCTAGCGGGGATCGAACTCGCTATTCAGTAGTAATGGATCTGTGTGACTAGATTGCTAACCATTATACAACGACGGGATACCCTTGGGTAGGGCATGTCCAAAGTCTGGATGGCGGCCAATTATGGCTCGTAGTAAGGTTTCTTATGGGCCGCAGTTTCGGTCTTATAATGTTTTATTCATGGCCCGCTAGAGCAGTGAGAAACAGGACATGGCGCCGATTCGCCCCGGGCGATTTGGACAGAATAAGTAAAATCGCCAGACAAGTTGAAAGCATCACAGTTTTTGCTTTCTGTTTGATTTGTAAATGTTAACAATCTTTTATGGAGGTTTTCACTTCTGATAGATTTTATAATTTTAGCGAAATCCTTTTGGGCCTTGTATCTGGAGCGAATCTGAGATGTTCCGGAACAGTTGCCGACAACATACCGGAAGTTTTCGAAGTGAATATCTACATATGAGGTGCGTGGTGTAATGGTCGCAGTCGTAAGAAATGAACTCGTTGACCCGAGTTCAAATCCTGGACAAGCCCCGTCAACAGGGCTAGCGCTACTTTTGAATTTGATTCCTTCGCTGTTGCGAAGCACAATGTACGGAACTGTTTCTTTTTTTGTTTGTTTGTTCTTTGAATTTAGTCACGCGCCTTTTCTAAAGGCATGTGAATGAAAACTCTGCTCTTTATCTGAGAACTGATGATTGAAACAGGGGTAGAGTAAAAAGGAAGGAAAGAAGGAAGGAAAGAAGGAAGAAAAGGAAAAGTGCAGACAGAGAAACGAAGGAAAATCGAATTAAAAAGGAAGGGAAGGGGTATACAAAGGGAGAGTTTGGTATAAAATAAAATAGAAAAAACCCTCAAATTATAAAAAAGAAAGAGTAAAGTAAAAATAAGATTAATGATGATAACCAAAAAAAAAGGGATAAATGTAAAGATGGGGGGATAGAGAAGAAAGAAGAGAAAGGATGACTAAGAGAGAGAGAGAGAGAGAGAGAGAGAGAGAGAGAGAGAGAGAGAGAGGGAGGGGGGGAGAGAGAGAGGGGTAAAGAGAGGGGGATAGAGAGAGAGGGGGAGTGGGATATAGATAGAAAGAGAGAAAGAGAGGGGGAGAGAGAGAGATGGGGAGCGAGATAGATAGAGTGAGAGAGAGAGAGGGGGATAGAGAGAGGGGGAGAGGGATAGAGAGAGAGGGGGAGGGAGATCGATAGAGAGAGAGAGAGAGAGAGGGGAGAGGTTGAGAGAGGGAGAGGTTGGAAGAGGGGGAGGGAGATAAATAGAGTGAGAGAGAGGGAGAGAGAGGTAGAGAGGGGAGGGAGATAAAGAGAGAGGTGGGAGAGGGATATAGATAGATAGATAGATAGATAGAGAGAGAAGAGAGAGAGAGAGAGAGAGGGGAGAGGGGAGAGAGAGGGTTGGTGGGAAGGGAGATAGAAATAGAGGTGGGATAAAGTAGATTTATTAATTGAATATTGTGTTTTTCGTTATATTTAACTAAAAAAAAACAAAAAACAAAAAACAAAACAAGAAAGGATAAAGGGAAAAGAATCAACCAGAAATATTATGATAATAAAAAAGGGAGTGTATATAAAGAAGTGTGGGGGTAAGCAAGAAAGAAGAGAGAGGGTGAGAGAGAGAGAGAGAGAGAGAGAGAGAGAGAGAGAGAGAGAGAGGGGGGTTGGGTCGGAGATGGGATAAATTCATTAATTGAATGTTTTTGGTTTTCTTTTTTCGTTATTATGAGTTTGACTTTGTTTTCTTCTAGAGAAGAGTCGACGACATCACATGTTTGCTTCGATAAACATTCTGATATTGAACTAACTGCATTGCGAAAGCTTTTAAAGATCAAAGACAGACCACAGCAGAAAGCTTCAATTAATTTGAGTTCGGAGTCCAATAATTCTGATCAACTCTTTCGGGCTTTGTCCAAAGCGAACATCAAATGTTGGCGCTCGTCAGCAGAAATGAAAGAAAACATCATCTCACAATATTAAGGATTTTGGTTAGAGTGCGGCCCTGGAAACTGCAAGGTCTAAAGTACAAGTTCAATTACAAAAAAATACTGCTTCAAGAATAATTAACATTCTTCATCAGGAAATTAACTCAACAAGTCCGATTAAGAGTTGTCAAAGTTTATTTCACAAAGGAGGATACAGCAGACGTAACGAAAAACACCTCACTATTCATTCACGAAACCAAGCCATGGTATATATATATATATATATATATAAAATCTTTTTAAAACCGTAGAGAGGAAGGCCCCGAAACGGTTTGCACATTCTCTCCTGATGAGCCCATGCATTTGTAAACATCCTTTTTTCATATATATATATATATATATATATATATATATATATATATATATATATATATATATATCAGTATAGAGTATTTGAATAAATCCGACAAAATGTGGTTGAGAATAGAGGAAAATGTAGATAAAACAACACAAACAAGCCATTCTGCAGGCATATACGATCCCCACGATTATACAGAAGAAATTAAATGAAAGGAAACATATTTCATTAAGGTGTTAATGAACCAATAAATTTCTTATTGATTTGTTCGGATTTTGGAGGTTGGGGCACACACACACACACACACACACACACACACATACACACATACACACACATATATATATATGTATTATTTATATAGGTGATTCACTTGGCTCTCTCGCCACTGGCCCTATCGGTCATTGCACCTTATCGGTCCTCTTTGCCAGTCGGCCTATTTTGGTGTGTCCATCTGTTAGTGTCCACAGAAGAACGTCATGTATGAGTTCGTCCCTAGTTTTTCATAAGTGTTTTGTTCGTCCTGTTGGATTGTTTTGTGTGATAGGAAGTAATTAGCCGCACAGTTGATTTCTTGTAGGGTTCTACTTCAAATATATGTTTTTCTAATCATTTCGTTAAAGTTCAAGTGGTGCAGCCATACAGTAGCATTAATACTGCTTCAACTTGGAAGAATTCTCGCTGTATCTTACCCAACATTTCCATATGATCGATAATATGTCTGTAGCAGTCCATGTATTTCCTATGTGTATATTGATATCGCTTCTGTAAATGAGATATTACTACCTAAGTATGTGAAGTGTCCTACTATTTTCAATGTCTAGTGTGGAGATGTCTCTATCTTATTTAAAACTCTGTTTTATCTGAGTTTACATAGAGGCCAAAACATCTTGTTGCCTCCTCTAGGCTATACATCAGTGATTCGGGTTGTGCAGGTGTATTTGTGAGAAGCGCTAGATTATATATATATATAACTACACAACTCTTACTATAAAAATTCTTTTACCCCCCTCCACACACTCACCCCGTTTTTCTCTTCACTTATTTAAAACACAAACGTATATATAATATATATAGACACACGCAGATATCTTTCCTCCTAACACCCCCTTACTTACAAAACCCCCCACACTGCAACTCAAAAGTTAAAAGAATATTTTCTCGCCCCTTACTTGAAACAAACATTCTTCTTAATGAATATGCATTCACGCTCGTGCGCACGCACGCGCACGCACACACACACACACACACACACAACTTTGTTTGTTTCGATGTCGTTTATCGTAAAATAAATACCACACACGCGCAACCCCACACACACAAAAAAATGCTCAATGTCATTTCTCGACCCCCCCCCCACACACACCATAAAAGAAGAATATTTGACGTCATATTTCAAACCATCTACCTTTCCAGCGTTCCTTCTTCAAACTTCAAATTTTGAACGGATTGATAAATAAGGACCATCACAGTTTTTCTCGTTATTCTGTGATAATTTTTAAAACTTTTCCTTATATCAACAAATGCCCTGAAGAAGATCTACTTAACAGATCGAAACACTGCTGCGTCGGCTAATAAACTTTTTATTAATTTTTTTTACTCATTTTATTTAAACCTGTGTTTTTTCAAATTTCTTACTATACTACATACCGTCGGTTTCACTTCCATCTCTTCACACACACACACACACACACACACACACACATTATTATATATATATATATATATATATGTGTGTGTGTGTGTGTGTGTGTGTGTGCAAATAAATTTCCATAACTATTTACTTTTGGATGCAAATATGTCTGAAATAGTTTTTTCCTAAAATATATTAGGGGAAATATTTTTTACGAGGTTTACCACCCCCTACTTTATTTTATGAGATATTGAAAAAATGAACCGTCAAAAAAACGTTTTTACTTTTTTTTCTATAAAGATAAGAGTCTGTGAGCAAAAACCAAACTCCATTTTTGGTATAAATAATGTTCAATATATGTACAATAATAATTTAAAGGTAAAAACAATTATATGTAGTGCCACATTGTGATTTTTTCACTTATTAATCTTGCATTGAAAAAATCAGAAATCATTAATAACGTAAAAAACGTTAATTTCATGCCTATTTTGATAAAATTTTTGAATTTTTTAAGAGTAGGGAATCTCTAGAACACATTTTATAGGCAAAAATAGGACAAAATGTCGCCATTTTTCTCGCCCGACCCCTCAAATTTTTCGAGTTTAAAATCGACATAACTCGGCGAATATTTTGAACTGGAAGCCCAAATTTGGGGGATTGTCTAACTTTTACCTTGTCTACACCTGTACAAAATTTCAGAAAAATTGAAGTGGGGGTGGGGGTGACAATTTTATTTTTTCCTGATGATTTGACATAGAATTGACCATATATCTATATATGAACACCTAAATTTATCATAAATAAATTTATTTCGGCTACTTTAGCTTCTTTAAATCTGATTTTCAAATAATAGAAAATCAGACTTGAAGAGGCAAATGTAGCCGAAATAAACTTATTTCATATAAATTAAGATTGTCATTTATTTATTTATTAATAATATGCTGCATATATGTAAAAAAAATATGCACGTACATTGATATATGCGTATATGTAGAATATTTATATCTACGTTTGAGTTCTCAAATTTGGTTGAATCTTATCACGGGGACACTTTACATTATGTTGTCTTGGCTGATCGACAGTGACAACGTAAATAGCAATTGTTGCATTCTACTTATTTAGCAATTGAGGGGGGTCCACCTGGCTAACGTACTGGATTACAACATCGTTGTAAGAGAGTTCGAATTCAAGTCACTCTATTACGTTCATTTACAGACTAAAATCCGAGGGAACGGTATAAAGTTCCGCATATCCCCAGCTTTAGGTTGAATAGTATCACTACTATTCATCTGCAAGGATATCTTTGGTATTAAAGAATCCACGAATGTTGATATACAATTAAACAAAGAAACCAAACTAAACCACAAGCAATTAAAAAATAGCGTTAAGAACAAACGTTGTGTTTCATAGAGAAATCATTTGTAAACAATTATATATTTAACTAAAATATAACAAAAACAAAACAAAACGAAAGTGAAACGGTCCAGAAGGTTCAAGAGTATCCAAAGTTGTAATAATTATGGAAGAATATATCAGCCAACACATTTATTGGTTAGTATTATCTGCGTTATTCGGACTATTGTCCCCATCTTCATTGTTATTTGTACAACGTTTCGGCCGATATGCCCTCCGGCCTTCTTCAGGTATTTCTTGTCGGACTCGGGAACCTTCTCGGACTCGGGAACCTTCTTTTCGAACTCGGGAACTTTCTTGTAATCGGGAGCCATCACGGAACTTTGAACCTAACCCTTTATTTATTCCACGGGGGTATCCTGTTCTGTTTCAGCTAACCATAGCTGGGGTAGGAGTTGTGTTAATTATTTTTCTAACTGCCTCTACTCAGGATTGAACTCGGAATCCAGAGATAACTGTCACTTAGAACTGTCTTAACCTAACTACCTTATCCACTAGGTCATGTGTCCAATTGGACACATGGCCTAGTGGATAATCTTCAAGCCTCATCTCAAACATTCAGAGAAATAACATTTGCTGGTTTGTTGGATTTTACGGTAGGTCAATCCTTGGTTTTTATGCCGAAGAAGTTTTTGTTTTATTTATTCTTGCTGGCCAAAAAGTTGGTTCAAAATGACTAAAGATGAAAAAAAAAATCCTGGTTTGGTCTGTTGGATTTTACGGCATGTCAACCCTTGTTGGGTTATTTTATGCCGAAGACGTTTTGTTCTATTCATACTTGATGGGTATTCAATTTGTTTAAATTCAATTTTTTAAACACATTTTTAAAACTCATATTTTAATCTACTTGACCCTTAGATGGGACCCGAACAGGAACTAAACTCCGGGTCAGAGAGAACCTTAGAATAAGGGTAGTTAAGGGTTCTTCACATTCCCCAAAACTCCAGAATAGGAACTTCACTATCAGAGTTTAACGTCATACCGAAGATATTAAATCCCTCCGGTACCCCTTCTAGTACATACATGATGAAATGGTTGGGGTTTACCCTAAAGGCATAGGGCCGTGACCAGCCGATTGATCGGAACGGGCCTCTCCGATCGTCAGTCTAGCCTAAATAAGAAAAACATTTGCGAATGAGAGAAAAGAGTGAAGAGAATTTCGTTTTAACAAGTTAATATTGTTTTATTGAAGTTAAAACCCAAAAGTTCAAGAAACGTGAATCAACTTAAAAGCTTGTAACACAACAAAAAGAAAAAGTTCTCGTTGGATATGGAATAATTTGATAAAAACAAAAACCGTAAATAATAAAATGCCAACCTTCTTCTTCTTCTTCTTCTTCTTCTTCTTCTTCTTCTTCTTCTTCTTCTTCTTCTTCTTCACCCCATTACAATCTTCTTCTTATATTTTGTCTATTCTTCTTCTTCTTCTTCTTCTTCTTCTTCTTCTTCTTCTTCTTCTTCTTCTTCTTCTTCTTCTTCTTCTTCTTCTTCTTCTTCTTTTCTTCTTCTTCTTCTTCTTCTTCTTCTTCTTTTCTATCTTTTCTTCTTCTTCTTCTTCTTCTTCTTCTTTCTTCTTCTTCTTCTTCTTCTTCTTCTTTCACTCTTTCCATCTTTTATTTCTCCTTCCTTCCTTCCTTCCTTCCTTCCTTCCTTCCCTCCTCATTCATTCGTTTTGGGTTATCTTCCTCCTTCCTTCATTCATTCTTCCTTCCTTCCTTCTTCCTTCCTTCCTTCATTTATTCATTCATTCATTCATTCGTTTTGGGTTATTTCTCCTTCCTTCATTCCTTCCTTCCTTCCTTCATTTATTTATTCATTCATTTATTCATTCATTCATTCATTCTTTTTGGTATAAAATTCCTTCATTCTCTTCTTCCTTCCTTTCTTCGTACGTTTTATTCTTCCTTCCTTCCTTTTAGTTTCTTCTCCTTCCTTCCTTCCTTCCTTCCGAAAAAAAAACATATTCATATTAATGCTGAATTCGACAGTAAATATTTTGTTGAATAACAAATCGTTTTTTCTTTTTTTTTTTTTTTACATTTTTTACGTCACCATTTCACTTATTTTCTTTCTGTCTTTTTTTCCCCTTCTATATTTTTTCTTCTTTATATTACCTTTCTTTTACATCACACTCTCGCTTTCGATCTATCTATCTATCTATCTATATATATCTTTCTTTCTTTCTTTCTCTCTTTCTTTCTTTATTCTTCTTCTTCTTCTTCTTCTTCTTCTTCTTCTTCTTCTTCTTCTTCTTCTTCTTCTTCTTTATTACCTTCTTTTACATCACCCTCTCGCATTCTTCTTTCTTTTCTTCTTCTTCTTCTTCTTCTTCTTCTTCTTCTTCTTCTTCTCTTCTTCTTCTTCTTCTTCTTCTTCTTCTTCTTCTTCTTTGTCTCTCTTCCATTCTTCTTCTCCTTCTTTGAATTCTTCTTCTTTGCATTCTTCTCCTCCTCCTTCTTCTTCTTCCTCTTCTTCTCTCTTCCATTCTTCTCTTCTTCTTCTTCTTCTTCTTCTTCTTCTTCTTCTTCTTCTTCTTCTTTATTACCTTTCTTTTTACATCACCCTCTCGCTTTCGATCTATCTATCTATCTATCTATCTATCTATCTATCTATCTTTCTTTCCTTCTTTCTTTCTTTCTCTCTCTCTTTCTTCTTCTTCTTCTTCTTCTTCTTCTTCTTCTTCTTCTTCTTCTCTTTTGAATCTGATTTCCTTAGCATTTATAATTTAGAGAAGTTTCGGACTCAGTTCATTTCAATTGCAACGTTGTTCGTTCCTGCCGCCATTAAAAGGCGCTCACCCCTTACCCTCTAGCCAAATCGTCTTATCTCTGTGTCGAACAAGTGAAGCGTCACTGATTTCTTTATTCAACACTCTGAAGGGATTTATGTCGTTGTCTATTTTGAGAGGCAACCAAGGCGGCTGAAATGCAAACATCCACCTCACTGCCTTTGCCCGACTCTAACATCCACTCTTTAAATGTCACAACGGATTTTCTTATCTTTCACAAAAACGTGTAAAACCAAAAACAGCGGAAGAAAATTCCAACCCGAAACAACTAACGCTTAATCAGATCCACTCGAATAATAATAAGAAGAATAGTAAGTTTTAAAAAACACTAGAGTCTTAATTTAAGACTATCTAAAACCAATACAATTAATGACTCAGTTCTTTCCTACATCATCATCATCATCATCATCATGTCGTGTTAACAGCAAGGATATCAATGAGTCTCTTTGTCCAAAAGTCCCCCACGTAGCATCCAGAATCCCAACAGACATGATTGATGTAGTTTTTTTTTTTCAGGCCGGCCAACACTGGTGTATCTATGGACAGATATTTTAGGAATTTTAGAAGCGGACAATATCATGCAAGCAGAAATGAAAGGAAAAGTTAAAAAAAAGAATATCTCAGGAGAACTCTAAAACTTCTAGAAACCAAACTTAACAGCAGAAATCTGATCAAAGGAATTAATACCTGGGCTGTCCCCATTATAAGATACTCAGGACCATTCTTAAAATGACAAAAGAAGAACTCAGACAGATAGACCAAAGGACGATAAAATTAATGACCATGCACAAGGCTCTCCACCCTAGAGATGATAGAGATAGATTGTATGTGTCAAGAAAGGAAGGGGGAAGAGGTCTTGCCAACATAGAGGAATGCGTAGAAACCACAATCCAGCAACTTGAAGATTACACAAGGAAGAGCAAAGACAAACTACTTATGGCGGCCAACAATAGTAGAAACGGCAGATGGACAAACAGAAAAACGACAAAGACTAGAAAACAAAAATGGGAAGAAAAACAATTATACGGACGCTTCAAACGACAAATACAAGAGGTTGCACATGAAAAGACTTGGACATGGTTAAGAAAGGGAAACCTCAAAAGAGAAACAGAATCACTTATAATTGCTGCACAAAATAATGCCATAAGGACAAACTACATCAAAGCGAAAATTGATAAGACCCAACAAATAGTAAATGTAGACTTTGCGGTAATAGAGATGAGACTGTTAACCATATACTCTGCGAATGTAGCAAACTAGCACAACGAGAATACAAAACTAGACACGACTGGGTTGGGAAGGTGATCCACTGGGAATTATGCAAAAAATTAAATTTTGACCACACAACAAAATGGTATATGCATAAACCAGAATCTGTTCTTGAGAACGAAACGCACAAAATTCTCTGGGACTTTGAGATAAAAACGGATCACCTTATCCAGCAAGAAGGCCAGACCTAGTGTTGATTAACAAAAAAGAAAGAACTTGTCAACTGGTGGATTTTGCAGTGCCAGCAGATCACAGGGTGAAGTTAAAGGAAAATGAAAAAATTGACAAATATCTGGACCTGCCAGAGAATTGAAAAAGTTATGGAATATGAAAGTGAAAGTTATACCAATTGTAGTTGGTGCACTTGGAACAGTCCCAAAAGGATTAGAAAAGGGCTTGGAAAGTTTGGATATCAGAGGAAGGATTGAAACCATTCAGAACACTGCACTGCTGCAATCTGCCAGAATACTCAGAAGAGTCCTGGAGACCCGAGGAGACTTGCTGTCACTCAGACTCAGTGAAAGACCATCAGCTAATGCTGGTGTGAAACTCAAAAGTAGTAAATAATAATAATAATAACTGGTAGACTTTGCAATTCCAGCAGATCACAGAGTGAAGATGAAAGAAAACGAAAAGATAGACAAATACCTGGACCTTGCTAGAGAATTGACCCCCCCCAAACTGTGGAATATGAGGGTCAAAGTGACATCAATTGTAGTTGGTGTCCTTGGAATGGTCTCTAAAAGTTTGTAAAAAAAGACTAGAGAAACTGGAAATCAGAGGACAATTTAAAACCATCCAGACTACAGCATTGTTGAGATCGGCTAGAATATTGAAAACAATCCTGGAGAGGTGAGGAGAATTGTTGTCACACAACCTTCAGTGAAAGGCCATCAGCTAAATCGGTTGGAACATATCTCAAGGATTGAAATCCCAGGCGGGAGAGAAGACCTAGTATTGATTAACAAGAAAAAGAGAACGTGTCAAATGGTAGATTGTGCAGTCCCAACAGATCACAGGGTGGAATCGGATAGAATACTCGGAAAAGTCCTGGAGACCTGAGGAGGCTTGCTATTACTAAGACTCCATTGATATATCATCAGCTTACGCTGGTGTGAAAAACTCAAAAGAAGAAGAAGAAGAAGAAGAAGAAGAAGAAGAAGAAGAAGAAGAAAAAAATAAAGGAAGAAAGAAAGAAAGAAAGAAAGAAAGAAAGAAGAAGAAGAAGAAGAGAAGAAGAAGAAGAAGAAGAAGAAGAAGAAGAAAGGAGAGAAGTAGAAAGATTTTTCCCCACAGATTCAAAATGTAAGGTAAATAAAGTGTTTACAATCTGTCTTGAGAAAATAAACGATGAAGAGCGAGAAGTATACAAGAAGAAAGTATATCCTAAAAATATTGGCGCCTTTTTATCGGGAGGAAACTGTCTGTCTAATCTGACAGTAGACATCATACTTCATCGTCGAAGTTTGTAACATTTCAAACAGCATATTTGCTGGTCATCTTTAACTAATATCTTGGGGGTGGGTGGGTGTTGATGGATGAGAGTTGGGGGGGAGGTACTTGGCTGTTCGTCTCATCCACTGACAAAAGATCCTTCATCATCCATCCCCCTCTCTCTCTCTCTTCCTCTCTCCTTCTTCCTCTTCCCCTCCGTCACCCTCTCTTCCCCTCCCTCCCGCTTCTTCCCCCCCCTCTCTGTGTATCCGTTCAAATCTACATGTGACGATTGCATGTTTTGGCGTTTGGTCAAGAGATTAGGCGTCGGGCAAATGTGTATTTTATCGGGTTTTGATCCAATGAGGCTTTTCTCAGCTCAGTGTCTCCCCGGGGGTGTCGACATTATGATGAGTGTGTGTGTGTGTGTGTGTGTGTGTGTGTGGAGGGGGTGATGCGGGAAAGGGTGTGCCACACGGCTGGGGAGGCACCTGTCATTTTGGAATTTTGCCCAAAGTCTCCAAACTGGAACGATGCCAAGTGGGCTTTGTCCTTTGCCAAACGGAATTCGCCAGAAAAAAGCAAAATCACACACACACACACACACACACACACACACACTCTCTCTCTCTCTCTCTCTCTCTCTCTCTCTCTCTCTCACACACACACACACAATTATATATATATATGTGTGCGTGTGTGTGCGCACACAGATACATGCATGCATGCACTCATATATGTTGCATATAACCACATACACATTTGCACACATATGATATATATATATATATATATATATATATATATATATACGCTTTTATATGTATTTGTATGTATATATATTAATATTGATAATATAGGGTGCTATATTTATAAGTAATTAGTGCTTGCTAGAGTTGATAGATCATTTATATCTAAGGGTAGCATGGACATGAAATCAACGGCGCTTGGTTACTGACAGTTTCTCGTCTATGCGATTTTCAAAAGAAAGTTGGTTTTGAAGTCAATCACTTCAAATGAAATGAAAAAAAGTGTTGATTTGCATCTGTTAAATTAAATTATTATAAACCAAAGAGCAGGGGTTCGAGTCCTAGAAGTAGGGTGCCCCCTGGCTTAGTGGTTAACGTGCTGGACTGTAACATCGTAGTAAGCGAGTTCGAACTCCACTCGCGCTATTAGGTTCAATTTTGGACAAATACTCTTGGCAAAGAAATGGACATCCTCCTGTTCCAGTTCTGGGTTAAATGGTACCACTACTGTTCTTCTACAAGGATGGCTTTAATATTGAATAACCTACGAATGTGGATATACCACCAAAAAATGAAATTGAATCATACCAAACCGATTCCAAATTGGATGAAATATTATCGGTAAAAACATATTGCAAGAAAAAACGTTGACACATAAGTGAATTGAAAACTCATGCATTCATAGTGGCCGATTATGGTAAAAGCATTTTTGATTTTTTGAATTTTATTAAAAAATGTGAAATTTTTTTTTAGGAAAGTTAAAATTGCTTCCAATCGTTTTAGAATTCAAATTGAATTGTTTAACACATTACAGAGAAAAGAAATAGATAAATCTAAACGCGATTGAATCTTGTGAGTTTATAAGAACGAAGTCCAACCAAAAAAGAAAGGAAGTAAATTTGGACTTTCTAATCATTGGATGACTTTGAGATGATCAAAGGGAGCAAAAACGGACTGAATGATCGATAAGAAAGTGATTTCTTTACAGAATCGATCAATGGACTAACAGAGATCGAACAGAAGCAGAGTTCAATAATTTCAGATATATAAACAGCAAAAAACACGAACTTTGCAAAAAAAAAAAAAAGATCGAAAAGACAGCAAATCATTTTCAGTTTCGAGAGAATGAATAGAAGACTGTTTTATCTTATCGATCTGACTCCCCACGAAGCGAGAATGTGACACTAGGTCGGTGTAATGTAGGGTGCCCTGCAGGAAGCAAGCATCTCGCGAGGAGGTTTTTAATTTTTTTTAATATTCCGGCAAAATTCCCCCACATGTTCACCTCAGGCAGCGGGCAATAAACCCATCTCTTACCCCATTTAGGGGAAGGGAAATTGTGGTTGGTGCCCTTGGAGCGGTCCCTAAGGGTTTGGAAATGAGACTAAAAGAATTGGAAATCAGAAGAAAAGTTCATCCAGAAAGGTCGGCTAGGATACTCGGAAGAGAGCTAAAGATCTGAGGAAAATTGCATCAAACTCCCGTGAAAGACCACCAGCTGATGCTAGTGTAAAAAAACTCGCTAAGAGCGATTTCACCATGCTAATAAATGGTATTTGCCTAAACTAGAATGTCCTAGAGAATGAGACACATACATTTCTTTGGGACTTTGAGATATAGACGGATCACCTAATCCCAGCTCTGAGACCAAACTTAGTGTTAATTGACCAGAAGAAGAAGAAGAGAACTTGTCATTTAGTGGTGGTATGGCTCACTGGAACGAATGTTTATCTTATAAAAGGAATCGAATATTTATGAGTTGAATTCACTTGTATGATGAAATGAATCGTTTTGTTTTGTTACGAAAAGAAACAGAGAAGAGATTAGATTCTTTGATTCCTCATCGTTTTGAACAAACGAAGAAGGAGTAGGTGGATGAGGAGCTCCCAAGGTAGTTTTGACTAACGAGAACAGAGCCCCTTTGGTTTGAATTCAGAGTTTTCCTTCTTCTAGACAGGTTGCCATACAAAGACCTCAGTCTTTAACCTTGGTAGGGCAACCCGTATAGGAGAAGGAAAGCTCTAAATTCAAACCAAAGGGGCCCTGTTCTCGTTAGTCAAAACTATTTCTAGAGCTCCTCATCCCCATATTTCTCCCTCCTAACTAATCATTAATGATCCCAGTCTGCCCTAATATTTACCCATAGATGGAGAGAAAATAGTTGGATTCGTACCTTTCCCAAGGTTATCAACGCTTTGTGAAATTCGAACAGCCGTGTCCGGTGTTTGAACTCTTCTCGCCGTACACTAATACACCATGTGCCTCCAACAATGATGAACCTACGCAGTACTTAAATGGGTTAACACTGAATAACAGTAAATACTGCAATCAAATTGGAATCTTCGTTCTAGGCTAATCAAAGTTTAAGTAAATTCTATATTCTACTGAGAATGCAATTATCTATTTTTGTGCGATG